>VMRN01000011.1:927041-1045671 GCA_010277015.1 Poeciliopsis turrubarensis | reverse complement strand
TCCATCCATCCATCCATCCATCCATCCATCCATCCATCCATCCATCCATCCATCCATCCATCCATCCATCCATCCATCCACCGGTCCTTCCGCTTCTTTCTTAGTCCATCCATCCATTCTTAGTCTATTTTTTGGGAGTATTCTTTGTGTGCCATTTTATAGCACTATCTTCAGCTGTTTTAAAAAAGTTGTATATATTAAAAATAACTTGAAAGAAATTTGTCTTTGAAATTTAACGCCTTGAAGTTGGACCTTTGTCTCTTTAAGAGGCTCCTGCTCTTTTGATACTCCACCTTCAGGAAGTCGTCACAACAGTGACTTTCTTAAGCCTCTAACAACTTTTTTTTTTACCAGAGTTGCACTGAGCAGTAGTTGGTATGTTGAGCTCAGCAAATGCACAGTGCCACCAGGGGTTTGCTAATTGCTGCCGGCTAGTCTGAAGGAGCCGAGTGGGGGAAGCTTGGCTGGGGGCTGCACCTTGAAGGCAGAGAGCTTTGGGAAATGGGGAATGTTTTGTGATGACAAGCATTTAGGCGCCCCCAAATGGTTGCTATGGAAGATTCAAGATCTTCTCAGTCGTGCTTAAAACAATCAAACAACTTTCCAGGTATGTTTTTGATGAGACAATAACATCATGAAATAATGTGAAGATCATAAAAGTAGATTTTCCATAATACTGCCCCTTTAACAGTGTTCAGATTCCCCTGAAATCCATCTTGGACTTATGTAGTTAACCTGTGTCACATCCTGTGTTGGAGGGGGTTTTTTTATTATCATTGTCATATTTCCTTGCTGAAGAAGACAGCTGACATCAGCAAGTATCTTTGAGGGAATGTGTTGGACGAGCCATCAGACATATCCAGACGCTCATAGTTATAATGCTAAATGGGATCTTTGCAGATGTTTGCTTTGCGGTTTGAAAGCAGGAAATCTGCTGTCTGCACATTCCGTGGCATGATCGACACGAAAAACTTCAGCGAGATTCCATCAAACCGATAGCGCCCTGTTCTCTTCCCTCCGCCCAGGCTCAGCAGACCTGCAGATGTTTCCCACGCCTCCCTCCCTGGAGCAGCACATCATGGGTTTCTCGCCCATGAACATGTGCAACAAGGAGTACAACATCATGGAGCCCAACCCCGGCATGACCACGCTGGACGGCACCTCCACGCTGGGGGGCCACTTCAAGATCGAGGTGGAGGAGAGCTTCTGCAGCCCCAAGCCGTCTGAGGTCAAGGTGAGCGCAGGCTGGCAGGTCAAGACTTTGATACAGGCTGAAAGTAAATGTTGAGATATTTTGATTTAAGAAACCAAGTGATTCTTCTGCATTTTTGTTTCTCTATAGGATTATTCTTTTGTGTACAAGCCCGAGCTGTGTCAGGCATTTGTAGGCTGCTCCATGTTTGCCCCCCTGAAGACGTTGCCCAGCCAGTGTCTCCCTCCCATTAAACTACCGGAGGACTGCGTCTACAGAACAAGCTGGACCATGGGCAGGGAGATGCTCAGTACTGTTCCTGTGTTGGGCTTCCTAAACAAAGACAGGTAAAACCATCACCACCTTGTTTTTTTCCCCCTCTTCTTGTGCCTGAGGGTGTATATTTATCCTCTGCTCTCGTTCTGTCTGTGCTCACCGACTGTTTTCCCACTGGACACCACCTTGGCAGCCAGCTCCATTATCCATGCATGACCACTTTATGGTAGTAGGAGTTGAGGGTCTGGCAAATCTCTGGGAGATTAGCCAAAACCATACAGCAAGATCAGATTTATTTCATTTAAAACAGATTATTCCAGTTATTATTACGAGATTTTTGAGCAGCAACTAATGATTACTTCAGCTATCGATTATTCTGATTAATCAGGTAAAAGAAAAAAATAGGCTTGTCCTATTTTATTCATCCACTTAAAGTGTCACTGACCACAAAACCACCTACATGATTTAAAAAGATGAACTACTGCGCTTTCATCCTGCGCACACGAAAGCTTTTAATTCATAATAAGAGTGATTAAATACTTATGATACAAAGTTTTGTGTACACAGAATGGAAGTACAGTAGTTTTTTTTTTTTTTTAATAATTATGTGAGTGCTTTTATCTTGTCATTGACACTTTAAACTTATTTTATACAAAACTGAAAAAAATAAACTCAGTTTTTAAGTGAGAATATAAACATTTTATTGGCTAAAATGCAGTACCAGCGTTCCTTTAGTGTTCACTTGATGACGACTAGCAAAGGATGCGCGTGAGGCGAAAAGCTCAATTCTCATCTCCCTTTCGTGCTCCATTTGGAATTTCTCCCATTGACCTGGATTTCTCCATTAAAATTTCCACCGCGCCAATCAGCCAACCAAAGAACTCGTGAATGACGGCATTGATTTTCTGCACCGTTTTAGTCTCCCTGTAGCTTCAGCAATGGCAGCAGAGTGAGCGAAGCCGTTCAGGCCGTGTTGGCCACGCCTCCAAATATCGAACTGCCACTTTCGTTCAGCTCGGCACGTCTCTCTTCCGCCTTGAATCAGTCTGGACACAACTCAGCATGTGAGATAAAGATCTTAATGTGTAGCACAGGTGCTGCAGTCCATGCCACTCTGAATGTGCTGTCGCTGGGACTTCTTATTTATGGGCCTGTGCCAAGAAGTGTTCCCTTCCTGCAGCGAGGAACATGGTGTACTCCCCTTCTCTCTGTCCTCCTCCCCTTGTGTCTCTCCAAGGCCTTGCAGTTAGTTCCCCTTCCAAAATAAACTCTTACCTCAGAGGGACACTTAGCGAGTTGTTCATTGAAGTTTTTTTTTTTTTTCCCCCTCATGTTTTTCTGCTACCCATTTTTCATTTTCTCTTGTCTGTTTTTGGTGTTTTTGTGCAGTTAGGATAAGAATCCTGAGTGTAGATCACTCAGCGTCTCTTCTGTATTACCCGTTCTCTCTTATATGCAAGATATTTAAATGTTAAATGAGATTGCCTTAGAAAAAAAAAAGTCATCTCGTGCACGTCCTGTATAATAAATTCCTGGCACTTGCATATGACAAAATATTTTAAAGTAGGACTGAGAAAATAGACTATTGAGATTATGATCTGAGATGTTTTCCGGCTGATGTGTCTCAGAGCAGTCAGAAATCCTGATATTTTTGTTAGCAGTGAACACACCAAGTGCTGCCAGGTCCCGCTTTATTGTAACACTTTGTTGTCAAAGAACACTTATAGACAGGTGTAGAAAATATTTTAATTGAAATGAAAACTGTATTTTAACAGATATTTCTGCACTTTCTTCAGACTGCAAGAGATCAGGGCCTTCAGATGTTCAGTAAATTAGCTCCGTTGTATCTTTTTTTTTTTTTTTTGTTACAAAATTCTCAATCTGCCGATTTTGGCCGAGGTTTTTGAAACAAGAATTAAAGTAAAGATAGTTCTAGTTTTGGAGAAATATCTTTTCCCTTCCTTGTGCTAACACCTGTCTTTCATTGTGTCTTTTCTCAGTAATATTCCCAGTGTTGGCAGCGCCATGGACCAGGACTACACCCAGACCTACACCCCTCAGACCCACACCCCCTTTATGTCCAACAGCGCTCCCCCCAGCAACAGCGGCACCGGCATCCTGCCTTCCCCCGCCACCCCACGGTTCTCAGCCCCCACGCCGCGTACGCCCCGGACGCCGCGGACCCCTCGGGGCCCCTCCAGCGTCCAGGGTTCCCTCAAGTACGAGAACTCGGACCTGTACTCCCCGGCGTCCACCCCTTCCACGTGCCGGCCGCTGAACTCGGTGGAGCCGGCCACGGTCCCTTCCATCCCCGAAGCCCACAGCCTCTACGTCACGCTGATCCTCTCGGAGTCGGTCATGAACCTCTTCAAGGACTGCAACTTCGACAGCTGCTGCATCTGCGTGTGCAACATGAACATCAAAGGCGCCGACGTGGGCATATACCTGAGCGGCGCCGACGGCGAGGACCAAGACCCCTGCAGCTGCGGCTTCAGCGCCGTGGTGAACCGGCGATACGGGAACGGCTCTGGCCTCTTCCTGGAGGACGAGCTGGACATCATCGGCCGCGGCTCGGACGTCAGCAAGGAGGCGGAGAAGAGCTTCGAGGAGCAGCGGCTCTCGTCGCTGGAGAGGACTGGGGTCGGGAGAGGGGAGCGCGTTCCCGACGAGCTCATCGTGCTCCTGCAGGACCAGTGCACGAACCCGTTTTCGCCCATTTCTGTCATGGAGCACGAGGCAGCGTCGAGGGGGTTGAGTGGCGCGCCGGCGGCCCCCTGCCAGCGGGTGGAGGAGAGAGACTACCGCAACGACTGCTATATGGCTCTGGAACACGGCAGGCAGTTCATGGACAACATGTCGGGCGGCAAAGTGGACGAGGCGCTGGTGAAGAGCACCTGCCTTCATCACTGGGCCAAACAAAACGGTGAACATGATCCTACAGCACAATGTCAGCATATATTTGGGAAGAAATTCTCAGAGATTTTTTTGAGTTCTAAGACATTAATTGATATGACACCACCTGTCAATCAATCCGCTGGGTTTGTCAGCAACTAACCAATCAGCAGTCACTATTTGCTAATAAGTAAACACCTCTTACCTGGAGGAACCAAACAACCAAGCGGTTTTGCCTGGGCGTAGTGTTACTATAGCATTTCTTCTGTTCATTAGGATAAAGTTCTGTTTTGTTCCTTTGATCCTCAGCGGTGGACGTGAGTTCCCTGTGCTCTCAGGATGTGCTGCGGGTGCTGATGTCGCTCCAGCCTGTTCTCCAGGATGTCATTCAGAAGAAGAGGATGGTGCGGTCGTGGGGGGTTCAAGGTCCCCTCACCTGGCAGCAGTTCCACAAGATGGCTGGACGTGGCTCTTATGGTAAAGTCGGACGTCTGCTTTTAAAATGCGTCGCCTGGCCCCCGCTTAAGTGATTTATTCTTTCTCCCGTTCACAGGCACGGATGAATCTCCGGAGCCCCTGCCCATCCCCACCTTCCTGGTGGGCTACGAGTACGACTTCGTGGTGCTGTCTCCGTTCGGTTTGCCGTACTGGGAAAAGCTTCTGTTGGACCCGTACGGCTCCCAGCGGGACATCGGGTACCTGGTGGTTTGCCCAGACAGCGAAGCCATGCTCAGCGGCGCCAAAAGTTTCTTCCGAGACCTCACAGCTGTTTACGAGGTAAAAAAAAAAAAAAAAAGAAAAAAAAAAGGGCGGTGCAAAGCAAAGTTAATAGGAGATTCAAAGAGTTTTTATGGGGATTTTATATAATAGACCAAAACAAGGCAGTTCAGAATTAGAAGGGGAATGATGCATGGTTTGTAAACCATTTCACTGATAAAAAAAAGTCTCAAAAAGTAAAAAAAACGTAGGGTGCAGTTGGATATCGGCCTTTTTTCTCTAAACAATGAATGGATAATGGATCGTCAGATTGGATGGAGAGCTGAGCAACACATTTATATACTTTGATTTAAACCATTCCATTAAGGAACGTGAAGCTTTGCCCAAGTCTCAAGCTTTTTTTTTTTTTTTCACTCTCCAATAGTGGTAAATGTTAGGTTTTATCACAACCATTGTGATAATGACAAAACATTCCTCACCTACATTTGAAGCTCAGCAAGCGTTCAACCGAAATTCTGGGTAGTAACACGACTGAAAATAATATTTCATTTCACGTCTGTCTTTCTGTGTTTTTTATTTCTTCATCAGTCCTGTCGTCTGGGTCAGCACCGGCCGATTTCCAGGAGTTACCCCGACGGCATAGTGGTCGTCGGCGGCAGTGGAACCAAAAGTGTGATGGATCAGCCCGTCAGCGACTGGTTCCATAAGGCTGCCGGCAGCAACAGCGACGCCTTCACCAAGCTCAAGCTTTATGCACAAGTGTGCCGACACAACCTCGGTACGCGTCGGACACGCTTCCGGGTTTTTGCTCTCGAGGCTCGGCCTTTATGATTCCTGTGCATTGAATGCAACATTTATTTTTTTGTTTCTTGTCGGTTTCCACCCTCAACACCTTTTGGTTTAGTTGTCCAACTCTTTATTTTAGAGAGGCTTTAAAAGTGAGATCAGTGTAGGAGGATGTTTCAGTGGAGTGAATTAATTTTGTCAGACAGCAGGAGATGGAAGTGTTAAGCTACTTAGTTGTATATTTACAATATAAAACCTGCTGTGCACTTTGCAGTCTGTAACTTTTATAAAAAATGTTTAGTTGCGTATTTGTTATAACTGGATTTCCTCACTTGGTGCTCTGTTTCATTCCTGAAATTCCAACTGTGTCTTCTTGTCTCTCCCTGTAGCTCCTTACCTCGCTTCTCAGACATTAGACAGTTCACTCCTCACACAGCCTAGTGCCTCTTCTTCATCCAATCAGACGTCATCCACTCAACAGTCTAACTCCAGCACACCCAGCCAGCAAGGTTCCTCCGTTCCCAACAGCAACAGCAGCAACAGCAGCAACAGCAGCAACAGCAACAGCAGCAGCAGCAGCAGCAACGTTGGCTCTGGAAGCGCCTCAGCATCATCCAACGGCCTCACAGCATCCTCGGGCCAGCCTGGCAGCACCATGCCGTCCGGCAAACCCAACTCTTTTCCGCCTTTCGGAAACATGAACAGCCAGAATTCCCAGAGCGGACAGCTGGGACAGCAGGCTGGCACCCAGAACGGTGCCACCTCAGGGGACAACTCCAGCAGCCAGGCCCAGGGACCCACGGAGCCTCCTGAAAGGTTCGGCACGCAGGGAGTCCACGCGTCCTTAAGAAGCCTTAAAGGGGCAGCGTTAGGTGTTTTTCAGCCACATAGTAACTTTTTTATCACACAGTCGAGCAATTATGAGACCCTCAGTTATAAAACTGCTCAAAACATGAGTTAAAAGAAATGAGACATTGCAATTTAACGGCTTGCAATTGGGGCTCTGTCTCTTTAAGAAACCCCTGCTCTCTCTGGGACTCTGCCTTCAGTAGGTCATCACATCAGCATTCCTTTCATTTAACTACAATTAAGACCTTAAATGTATTACATTCATAAAACAAAATGTAAATACTTTAAGCACAGATCTTAAATTTTGTAATCACAAAATTTAATCTCATGGATTATTTGTATTTTAATACTGAAAGTGAGCTACATTGTGATTGTTATTATTATTATGTTTTTTCCTCTCAGCACTTTGGAGCGGGAGAAAATCGGCGTGCCCACAGACGGGGAGTCCCACGCTGTCACTTATCCTCCCGCCATCGTCGTTTACATCGTAGACCCCTTCAGCTACGAGGAAGCCGACGGCGGCTCGGGGCCCGTGCCTACCACCTCCAGTGTGTGGACCCTGGGTCTGCTTCGCTGTTACCTGGAGATGCTCCAGTGTCTGCCTCCACACATTCGCAACTCAATATCTGTTCAGGTGAGGCGACTTGACAAGCAGCTTGCTTTCCAGGGCTGAGCATTACATTGGTTTTTAATGTGCCATGCGAGTCGTTTTGTTTAGGGGAGAAAGATGATGCAATCTCCAACGTAAATTCATTAACACACTTAAATTGAATCGGCAATTGTTGAGATGTTTTTACACCTAATACTTCAATAAATCTGATTCAATTTTGAGCCAAAATTGCAGCATTTGTAATATTTTCAGCTGGTGCAGTTCACTTTCATATTACAATGTCAAACAAACCAAACCTTTTTAAATGACCTGTTCACCTCTTCGCCTTCAGCGGTTCTTTCAGAACCACCGAAGGAAACGGCAAACCCCTGAAGAAGACACTGAGCGCAACTTCCTTCTTCACAAAAGGATTTAAGCGCTTGGAGTGATTCTCTTATCTTTGGCAAAAAACAACCCACAATACATTTCTCTCGCTAGCGCTAGATGTTTGTTTTGCTGGTATTTACCCAGAATGCCCTCAATAGTCCACTTACTGCTTTTGGAGAGGTCTCCGGTCCACTTGGTGGTTACATATCGCATTCAAACTGAAGCAGAGTTCACTTCAACCGAACTAAGACCTAAGACCAAAATTCGCTTTTTTGATCCTCGTCATTTTCCGATTGCAAATTCACACCTCCACAAACTAACCAAACTTTCTCGGCAAACAAACTAGAATTTGATTAAGGCGTACTAAGCAGGGCTCATGTGAACGCGACTTTAGATTCAAATATAAACATATAGTCCAAGTAACATTTGGTTTTTTGTCCATTTATCTTTTGCAATCAGTGACAAGGTCCTGACCTAATTCTTGCTACATATTTGAGACCTCTTCTTCCAAAACTTGATATAAACCGGTCCTTTTACTAAAGCTGAAACCCTTTTTAGAAGATTGATATCGAGGCTTTCACTCAGCCACGCTGACTCTTCTAAAGAATACATGTTATCTCTAGATTCGACAGATTCTGCCCTGTGATGGTAAGAAAGTTGACAACAGTTATTTTTTTGTCTTCAGATCGTCCCATGTCAGTATCTGCTTCAGCAAGTCAGAGGAGAAGAACGACATATCTACGCACAGCACCTCAAGTCTCTAGCCTTCTCCGTCTTCGCTCAGTGCAGACGGCCGCTGCCCACCTCCACCAACGTCAAGTCGCTGACCGGCTTCGGCCCCGGCTTAGCCATTGACAACTCGCTGAAGAGCACAGAGGTGAGCGCGACATGTAGCCAAGTTGTTGCACTTTAACCCCACAAAGTTACTAATGTTGCTATGTACGCATCATTTTTCTTCAGCGTCATCCCAGAGGCAAACGCTTTCTTAGGCGGATGTGAATCTACCAGTATTCAGCTCATCTCTGAAAGTATAGAATTAGTTTTTTATATCCTTACTAAGATGTTTGTTTATACTGGAGTAGAACCAGAAGAACTTGTAACCTCTGCTCCTCCAGAGTTTGTTCTTTTATTATCTGCTTGGCTAGCTCCCTGAATCATTCATAATGGGATTTCTGTTGCCGGTTTAGACAAAGGGAGGACCTTAGATCGGGATCTGATTAAGTCAGCTTCCTTCCTTGCAGCGAATTTGACCTTTTCCTCTTACTGCCAAACTTTTAAGCTCCTTTTTTATACCGCGTAGAATAAAGACAGACCAATCAGTCTACTTCAACTGACCACTTCAAGTTGTAGCGGTGTTACACGACTTCATATTTAGAGTGCTTTATTCCCCTATGTTTGCAGAGGCCAGAGTGTTTGCGTCTTTACACGCCGCCGTTCATCCTGGCGCCGGTTAAGGACAAACAGACGGAACTCGGCGAGACATTTGGCGAAGCTTCGCAAAAATACAACGTGATGTTTGTGGGATACTGCCTGTCCCACGACCAGCGGTGGCTTTTGGCCACATGCACAGACCTGTACGGCGAGCTGTTGGAGACCAGCATCATCAACATAGACGTGCCCAATAGGTAGGACAGAAACCTGTATCTGGAGGGGTTTTTTTGTTTTTCCAGTATTTCCTGTTGAATGAATGTGAATTAAAAACTAGGGCTGAAATGATTAATTATGATGAATTGATTGATTGAAATAGTCTCCAATTGATTAATCATTACCTGTAGTATCAAAAAAATGAAAAATGCTGAGAGAGCAACACACTCAGATCAGCAATTAAATCAAAACTCATTTTGGACTTGAGATGAAAAACCTGCCAATGTTCTTCTCCAATTAATCAATTAGTTGTCAGAATATTTGATAGAATAAACAAGAGAATAATCAATAACTGCAATAATTATTTGCTGTGGTAAATCTAACCCAAAGTGTTTGTGTTGCGTAGAGCTCGGAGGAAAAAAGGCTCTGTACGTCGACTGGGCCTGCAGAAGCTGTGGGATTGGTGCTTGGGACTGGTGCAGATGACATCTGTTCCCTGGAGAGTGGTGATTGGGCGGTTGGGCAGGATGGGGCATGGAGAGTTAAAAGGTAATGGAAAAAAAAAAAACTTTTTAAGTTAATTTACGTCAACAGAAATTGACTGAAGCGGCACTTCATCACTTGCTCATTAAATCCCCGCATCTCTCCTGTCCCCACATCTCAGACTGGAGCATTTTGTTGAGCAGGAGAAACCTGCAGTCACTCAGCCGACGTCTGAAGGAAATGTGTCGAATGTGTGGAATCTCCGCCTCCGACACTCCCAGCATCCTCAGCGTGTGCCTGGTCGCCATGGAGCCGCAGGGATCCTTCATCATCATGCCAGGTACAACATGTGCGCATCATCGTCTCAGTGACAATTGCGAATAGGACTTTTTGAGTTTGAGTTGCAACGTGTATCTCTTCAACTGGCCGCTTTGAAGGAGCGCACTCTTAGTGCGCGCGTGTGTGCGTGTGGCATGATGGATGGCGGCCACATATCACAAACATATCCGCCTCCTTGTCCGGAGCAGATTGATGGTGGAGACGTTGGTGCACCTTTCTCTCATGAAGCACTGCCTCTCAGATGCCCATCGATCTCGTTTCAGTGATGGAGAGCCAGATCGATGGGTTTATTTTGGGTACTCAAGCCGGGGGAAGTGTCAGTCATCATGCCAGGATTATGTAGAGTTATGCTCAGCGGAGAACATCGCCTGTTTGGAAAGCTCTCAAAGCGAAAGCTTAACCTCTGACAAAAAAACAGAACAGGTGCTTCGGCAGTGTTGCAACATCATCTGTATGTTGTAAAGAAACATTTTAGTGCTTATTCAAGTCTATGGATTTCTTCAGTTTCTGCTTCTTTTACGTTGAAATATTTCAAACCTGTTTCGAGAACTATTGCAGAATTGAGTGATGTATTTATAGTCATGCAACAGTCAGATTTCAGTCTAAACTCTGAATAACTTGTGTGCCCTTGAGCTTAAAGTCTCAAGCTGATGGCCAGAAGTTTCCCTTTCATAAAACATCGCGTCCTGAAGAGGCACAGGACCCCAGACCATCACACTACCCACCACCATGTTTTATTGTACCATGTATGGCAATGTCCACACAGCAGATGGATGTGACCCAAATTCTACGTTTTCGCCCATACGCAACGACCCAATTCGTGTCCTTTTTGGTCAGTAATGTTGTTGTTATTAGAGCGTTCCATTGATGTTTTCACATTTTTCTCCAGTCCAGTCTCTCTCCCACTCTTTTTTCTTTTATTTTTTTCTTACTGTTGAGTCATGAGCACTGATGCTAGCTGAAGCAAGTGAGGCCTGCTTTAGATCTTTCATGACCTTCTGGTTCATTCTTGGATCTTTTGATCTTGGAGAGCCCGCCGCTACGTCCATGTTTTCTCCGTTTGTGGATCATGGATCTCACTGTGGTTCTCTGGAGTCTGGAAGCCTCAGAAATAGCTTTGGTACCATTTTCTAGTTGTGTTATTATTTTTCTTCAACTTCTTCAAGCGTTACTTTTTTTTAAGTCTCTTATCCTGCTACTTCTGTGTAAGTGATTTATTGATTCTACGACTCAAGAGATCTTTCTTTCCAACATTTTGCTTTGTGATCAATAAAGTATTTTTGAATTTGAATTATCTTTGTTTAATTTTAGCCTTAGCTTGATGTCCAGAAGCTTTCAGGACGTTTGAGGCGTTCAGAAACAGGCTAAGCTGTATGAAGGAATGCTTCCTCCTGCGTCCCGTTCCCCGTCTCCTCACTGTGTTTTGTTGACTCTCCGTCTCTGTTCCTCCCAGACTCCGTCTCCACAGGCTCCGTGTTTCGCCGGAGCACCACCTTGAACATGCAGACGTCGCAGCTCAACACCCCGCAGGACACCTCCTGCACCCACATCCTGGTGTTTCCCACCTCCGCCTCTCTCCAGGTCGCCAGCTCCAATTACACCAACATCGACATCCTCAACCCCACCACCGGTCAGTGGCGCTCCCTCATCCGTCTCATCGTTGCTGTTTTTTCAGTTGCTTATTTTTTTCAGTTTCAGTTTAGTTCATTATATTTTACTACTTTTTATGTTTGTTTTTTTTTTGTTCTTTCCTGTCTGCTCCATTCAAATATTATATCTTTTCATTTATTTGTCAGGACAAACCTTTTAAGGTCTTTCACCTTTTTTTCCTCTTTGATTTATTTTTACTTGCATTTCAGTTCCTTTGTTATAGTAAAAAAATTGGTCATTAAAAAAGAGATGTACTGATCCGATATTGATATCTGATCCGGTCCCGATATTGAAAACAATTCTAGATACTTTTATTCTTGCACGTTTGACTAAGGTAGTTGACCTACTGTTTTTCTCCGTTTCAGTTTCTTGATTGCCTGTTATACTCTTAATTGCACTGAATGAAGAAATTAAACTTTAGTTTTTTAGGGGAGAGGGTTAAACATGTTTGACCAAGCTTGTGAAGCTATCGGTGTGCTTATCAAATAAATTTGTAATTCAGTACATTTATGTCTGTTTTTTAAAAAAGGAAACATTTTAGGTCAAGTCCGCACTCTTGTTTTTTTTTCTGTACTGGATCGGTTCCGGCAGATACTAAACCTCAGATATCTGTGTCGATATCAGAAGTGAAAAAAGTGGATCGGTGCGTCCCTCAACGTAACTTGTTTTTCTGCTTGAACCCAGACGGTTCTGACATTGGGATCTTTGACCTGCTGGACCAGGAGAATGAGTTGGACCCAGACATCATTAACATCTCCCCCACCACTTCCCCAGTACACTCCCCCAGCCCTCACTACCACCACGGAGTAGACGGCAGTAAGGTGGGTCGGCACACACGCATCCGTCGCATTTTTTCGTGCGACGCATGCTAGCAGAGCTAACGTCCATCTTTTTGCAGGGTCAGAGCACAGACCGGATGGAGTCTCACGAAGAGGTTCCCAACCTGCTGCAGCAACCCCTGGCGCTCGGCTACCTTGTCTCCACTGCGAAAGCCGGCCCACTGCCTGACTGGTTCTGGTCAGCCTGTTCGCAGGCTCAGAACCAGTGTCCGCTATTCCTCAAGGTAGCGCCCACAGACCTGTTCTTATAGTTTGAGTAGCGCCTTACGCTACGGTTACTTTAAAAAAAATAATTACAGTCCAGGTAAAAAGAGCTTAGTCTCATCGACGTGCATCAGGTGTTCTTACCAGTTCTTGAAATCAGATACGCCCCAGATTAACATCAGAACATGATGTGCTGCTAACATTATTTGTTGGACAGAACCTGCTCATTTGTCCTATCGAGCTGCTTCTTATCAGGCTTTACAGACAGGTGAATTTTAGAAAATTAGAAGACCAGTGCAAACTTGATTTGTTCCACTATTTCAACTCGAAAAGTAAAACTTTTATTTATTATATGAGGTTTATCTCTTGGTTTTTTTTTGTTTTGCTTTTTAATGCCGTTTTTTGCCACACTTATTTTTCCCTTCCACTCAACTTTCCACTAATATTCTAAGATACAGAAGTCTGAGAACAGCAAACGGTTACATTCACTATCCACATTTCATATGAAGAAAAAAAATGTTTTTATTGATATTGTGTATTCTGATTTTCTGAGAAACGCAGTTTGTTGTTTTTCTTGTTTGTTTTTTGCTGTCGCCAAATTCTGATGTGATAATGGGGTCTGCACTCGATATGACTTCTAGCTTTTGAACATACAGTAATTAGTGAAACAAACTACCTTTTCAACTGTACCCCAGTATATTAAGATGCACATGAATGGAGTAGAGATTGTGACATTAGCTTTACATATTCCACATTAACTTGAAGTACTTTCAGGCAGCTTGATTTGAATAAAGTGACCTTATTACAAATAATCTGAAATGAAAATAATGACTTGTAATGGTGTGTGAGATTTTCTTTCAACACTCCCTAAAACTGCAAAAGCCTTTGAAAACACTATAAAAGATCTGAGCAGATTGTGAAATGTAAATTACTTGTGGCGCATTCAGAGCTTTGTGAGTCTATATTCCAGTTCAGTCCAAGCTTGTGTATTTGCGCAGTGATTTGCCAGGAATATTTATTGCCTCTGGAATTGGCTACACATTCACCATGGCTTGTCCCGTGGTGCTGCAGTGAAAATATCAATAATTATTATGACGAGATGAAATAAAAGGTTAAATCGCTTGATGGCGTGCATTTGACACCGGATCTCTCCTTGTTCTCCTCTCTCTCAGGCCTCTTTGCACCTACATGTGTCTTCTGTGCAATCAGACGAACTGCTGCATAGCAAGCACTCCCACCCTCTCGACTCCAATCAGACCTCAGATGTACTCAGGTAAACAACTCCACTCCACTCTCCACCTGGACTCAAGAGCACCGATTACGATCGGTGCCCTCCTGGCTTCTGGCAAGCCCAGTTTCCGTTTATAGAGTGAATTTCCTGTGAAGCCTCACACATTTCCTGCAAAGTTTGAATAACTTCTTGTTGGTTTCGAACAACAAGAAGCAGTCATCTGGTGTTTGGAAAATCTGTTTTTTTTTTGTTTTTTTAAACCAATGAACTCCTCGAGTGTCCATAGTTCAGAGTAATGACAGAAAGCTCAGGATCGCCATCTCGTTTGACAAGCATGTGTCAGAGCTTCTATTTACTTAGACGTTAAATTCAGATTTAAATACGACAGCATATTCGGGCCAGGCTAGGATGCTTTTATTTTTTAATTACAAGAATAAAGACATGAAATTACCAGAATACAGTTTTAATATTAGGAAGTAAAGTGGTAGTTTTATGAGTACTCCAACAAGAAAGTAAAAAATGACTAGAACTACAAGCAGTTATCAACAACCGAGGATTCTTGAGCATTTTGTGAAGTTCTACTTTGATTTAAGGCACTTAATAGGAATACATAATTTGTTAACACATCAGCATCAAATTGTTATCAGCAGCAGGACTTCGAAGTGATTGTGAAAACATGTGTGTTGATTTCGAAGAAAGAACCCCACGTACTAAGGTAGTCGCATCATATTTCGATAACTTTATTGTAGCTTTTTTTCTTATTAAAACAACTTTTTTTTCTCACAATATTAAGACATTTTTCTGGTAAAATTGTATCTGTATTCTGCCAGTATTGGAGTTATGTTCTAGTAATTAGACCAAACTTCTCGTAGCCTGACCCTAATACACTGTCAGACAGCTCATGGACGGGAGGATTGAAGTGAAAGCCACTTTTACAAGACTTTGTAAATGTGGTCTTTACATCAACTCACTAAATTGGGGGTCATTTATAATTAGGGATGGGTGATATGGCTTAAAAATAAATCTTTTAATTTTTTTTCATACCACATCCATTTTCCTGGTTTTACCTATTTTTTTTTTCTCACTTTCTTTTTATGACGCAACTCGACCGTTTCAAAGTCTTGCTGCAAACGATTTGATTCTGATGTGTTAAAAGATGAAGTATTTCCTTCCCTCTAAAACGAATACAAAAAAAACACACATAACTTCACAAGATGCTCAACATTCCTCTTTTTAATTTTGATTTTTGTGTTTATGTTCCCGTAAAATTATTGCTGCATTCTCCTAACATTATGACTTTATTCTGGTCATTTAAAAAATCCTATTGAAATAATTCCCCTAGTATTCTAAGTCCAAATAAATAGAATCTGTAAAACATGCTTGTGAGACCGTTCTGTCATCACTCTGATCTATGTAAATTCAAGGAGTCTACCGGTAGAAAACAAAAAAAAAGTTTTTTTCCAAAAATGTAATCTTGAAAAGCCAAAATTTTGACTTGTCCATAAAATCGATTTATCACTCGGCCCGAGCCACAACAACCAATTAAAATCGGATCTGGTGTGGAGCAAAATTTTATTTTTAAGCCACATCGCCCAGCCATCGATGCTTCATAGATTTTCAGAGCTACCTTTTAAATGGAACGAAAACACAACTGAGAGTTTGCGTGCCTGTGTATGCGTGTGGGTGTGTGTGTGTTGGAGCAGATTTGTGCTGGAGCAGTACAACGCTCTCTCCTGGCTGACGTGCGACCCGGCAACGCAGGACCGAAGATCGTGTCTGCCGATTCACTTCGTGGTGCTCAACCAGATGTACAACTTCATCATGACCATGTTGTAGCCAGCAGCCTGTTACCGACGGAGACGCATTTCTGAGAGGCAGCAAAGCAACCGGTCGCATCGTGCGAGGACGACACCGGGAGTGCAGAGCTGGATCCTGTACCCAGATGGAGTCCCTGCTTCCCATCCCCCGTGGCTGCTACAGGTCCACCGAGTCGACGCGTTGGCAACGAGGGAGCAAAGGAGAGCGTAGGGGTGGGAGGGGCTCGAAGCTGAGTCCCGACAAATGAACGTGAGAGAAATGACAGATGTCTTGTCATGGTAATGTAGCATGGCAGCCGAGTCACTGGCCAGTCCGTATTAGAGAGTTTATCTGTAAAGTTATTGGAGGAAAAGGGACGTATTTGATCTAGGAAAAACTCAACAAAATGGATCTCTGGTTTTAATACGAGAAATTCCTTTTTAAGGCTTTAGATGAAATAGTATCCAAATGAAAAATGCCTGCATCTATCTTATTTATTGTAAGTTTTTAAATGTATAAATTGTCATATTTCTTACCTTTTATATATTGAAAATGAAGGTTTATATCAGCCTTCCTGCTTTAAAGCAATTGGTCTCAGACATATGTATTCGTCTTAATGAAAGAAACCGGAAAAAAAAGGAAAAACTCCATAAAAATAAAAGTCCCAGTAGGTTGCTTTTAGAGTATTATTTTTTGTAATGGAGACAGAATATTTGTATTGTCACAATGTACAGAAGAATTAAAGTGGAGAATTATGTTCCATGCTTTTGAGCATGAAGGACTTGCAGCAAAGCTGTAGTTACAGAGGACTTGTACAGCAATGAACTTCACTGTGTTCAAATAAAGAGGTACATTGTTGTATATAATATTTTATACCACACATTTAGACACAAAAACCAAACTGCAATATATAAATATATATATAAATAATTATATATGAATCCCACGCCAGCTATTGGTGGTATGGCTTCTGTTTTAGGAATAAAGTGTGTCAACTTATTTTCCTGTGCTTGTGTTCATTGCTTTGGACGGGAGGGTGAACTGTGATGTGGAAGAAATTAAATGCAACTCAAATCATGCAAGTGTCGTCGTGGATGATGACACTGTGGGCTGGAAGGATATTAGCTAGCAGTCAGGCCTGCAACAAACCGGAAGAGGCCTCTGACTAAAGACTAAATAGAGTAGGTCAAGCTCTTTTGGTGCTATAAAGCTATATTCCCATGTTTTACATTTGTATTTAATATTATCGTGGCAGAAAAGTGAAAAATTTGCTGTTTTAATGTCAGTGTCCTGCCTATGGAGGTGCTTACGTGCCAAAATTCAATTTAACAAAATCATAGAAAGAGAATTTAAATGTCATTTAATCAAAATATTTTGTTAAATATGCAGCTAAATGTAAAAAAAAAATTTAATTCAAAAGCCCATGCAAGTGTTTCAGTTAATATGTAATTATATCATTGTCTTGTACTTCAGCACTAAGTGAATATATCTTGTCAGCCTCATAGTCAGTGGGCTTTCAGGACGCAATCAGAGTACATTTAATGACCCACAGTCAAAGCTTAAACTATTTTACAAAAACATTGTCAATTGGCCTTTGTAATTGGGCCAATTGACAAAACTTTCACCACTGAACACACTTAAAACAAAATGTATTAAATATTTGGTGGAAAAACCTTTTTTGATAACGATGACTTCTAGACCTGTCCTGTTTGAGGATGCAGAAGATGTTAGATGGAGGAGGGTGACTCGCTGAGGCGGTAAAGGTAACAGCCAGAAGAAGAAGGAGAAAACATCCTGTTTTTAGAGCTCAGGTGTGATTTTTGATCTATTTTTTCACACAAATTGTCCTCAAATCTTGAAAGGTTTACTATAGTGTTGTCTTTAAGTTGTGCTGGGAGTTTACCTGTGCAGGTCCGGTCAGCTGTGTTAGTCGCCTCCCACTAACTATGGAGGCTATGGAGGAATTTTGCTGCCATAATCAAAGAGCACACATCTTCAGTCTGAAAACAGGACTTTTTGTTCTTTGTTCCCAAAACTTCAATGTTTTTGTTTACATTTTCATTTTTAAAGCAGGACTTCATGATAGATAGTCACAACGTATCTGTCTATCCATCCATCCAAAGCTAACGTCGTTTCTCCCTACATCCAGTGTGTGGCGCAAGTTGATATGATCGACAGTAGCCACACAGGCACACCAGCTAGTAGGAAACAAACGCACCCAGTACAACACTTGGCTAAGAGGTTGCCAGGCGACTGTGCCAAAAGGCAGTTCAATGTTTTGTAAGCGAGCAGTGTCCGAGCAGAGACTAGGTTTGAGTGCAAAAAGAAGTTTTGAGAGGACGGACATTACGTTCTGCTCTCAAAATTTAAATGTAAGCAAAAGTATTACAAAAGAAATTCTGCTTTGAGACTGAAAATGTGTGCTCTTGGATTATGGCAGAAAAATGCTTCCATAGGAGGCTCATCAAGCCCAATTCCTGCTCAGGCAACTAAAGTCAACTTACACCACAATTTTCCCACATGCAAACTTCACTTTAGCCATAGTGTTGATGTGATGATCCTTCAAAAAATCTGTGTGTTCTCAGAAATTTAGTTTGTATTTTTCTTCTGCAGTGGAGTCTGCTAGAGACAACGAGTAAACTTTGACCATTGCAGTTGGCTCAATCAAGTCTGTCAATACCAGTTTAAATTCTGCTAATGAATTGCGTTAATTTGTTTGTCTCATTGAAGTTTGAATAAACAATACATTCGATTTCTAACATAGCAAAGATCCAAAATGTCTTTGAAAAAACAACAGTAGAATAGAATATAAATATTCTTTATTCCCCACAGCGGGGGAAATTCAAATGTACCCACAAAAAGTTAAAGGTAAGTGGAAACATACATATTCACACAAAGATAAAATGTGAAAATAAAAAATAAGGAACTGTACAGTGAGGACAAATTTACAACATAGAAAAACTTATAGGGTAAAGCAATTAAAAGAAACATGAAACTGACAAAGGTCATTTAAAGGGGGAACAAAATGTGTTTCTATGTGCATAAAAACACTGTTTAAAATTAGAAAAACTGCAGCAAACAGCAGGAATGCAATGATTTCAGCTTGTTGGGACCAGTGACTCTTACAAAGTCTTACAGCTGCCGGGGGGGGAAGGATCTCCCTGCAACGTTGTGCACCAAGGATGCACCACCAGTCTGTCACCGAAGGAGCTCTCTGGCTCTGCAGCAGCTTCATGCATGGGGTGGGAGACATTGCCTAACTGTGATGTTATTTCAGCCAGAGTTGCTCTTCTCTCCCACCACCTGCAGTGTCGCATCAGGCCAGGGAGCATCCAAGGACAGAGCTGGCCTTCCTGATGAGCTCATCTAACTGCTTCCTTCCAGCTATAGGTAAACTTCTACTTAAGCCCGTTGGATTGTTGTGTCCTGGATGACTGGGAATCTACAACAGCATGTAGTCACACGTTGCTGCAGGAAGACATCTTTGGGATACCTGCACGCCTGAGGAGCCCCACAACTCTTGATGTTCAACCTTAAAAAAATAAAATAAATAAATAAATAAATAAGATTTTTCCTTGCAGATGTGACACAATTTAAAGGAGAAACAAGCTGCAGCCTTTTTAATAACATGAGATTTCTTCCTGCAAATACATACATATATATTATTGCACTTTGTGTTGAGACTAAAATGTGAAAAATAAAAAAAAACACCATGAATTATTAGTATCCATGTAATAAGAAAAATATATTTAAACACAAACCTTTTCCAGTAAAAAATATAAAAAAATTAAAAGTATAAAATAAAATGAACTAGGTCATTTTAATGTGCTCATGTTGGGATTTTAAGGGGCTACAGTAAGTTTGATGCTAACTCAACAAGCAGCCTGTCTCTAGAGTTACTGTCAGTCACTGCTTCACTGCGCTGCTGACACCACCAGTTCACTCACTGGATATAACCACTGCGTGTGCAGTGGGTTAAAAAAAATACAGGAGGAAGCTCCAGACGTGTGAACATGAAGGATAGAAACGGTTAGGATCCGTAAAAACAGCCGGCGTCAGCCAGGACGAACTTACCCGCCCCGGTCATCCAGGAGAAAGGCAGCCGGTGTGTGACGTTCGGCTGGGCGGCTGACAGGACGCAGCCTAGTCCGAGGTCTGAAGGCCTCCGTGGTTTAATTTGCCTCAGAAGTTACAGCATCTGTTCAGTTAGTGGGGTAAGTTACTGTTTGTCTAAATATACGTGTTTTTAATGATGGTTTCATTCAGCGAAGGCAACACGTAAAGCACACAGGAGTGTTGCTCTCTGTCTAGCTTAGCATTAGCATGCTAACAGCCGCCACTAAAATCATGGGGAAATAGCGACTTTTTTTTAGCCGCCAACAGCTAACAGTTAGCTTCACCGAACCATAGAATTAGAACGACTGGCTCTGGCCAGTATTATCTCTTATTTAACAGTTCCTTAAAAATTTCGGAGTGTTGAGTTGTAAACCTAAATAATATGTTGTCCTCACTAAGTTAAAATTGTGAATATTAGTAAAGAACTCCATTAACCTCACATTGTTGTGAAGAACTATATGGATAAATATTGTTTGGTTGCAACTAGAAGGAACAAACATGCAACGAGATTTATTAAAAACATTGCCATCAGTCAAACGCTACCAAAGTACAGTGTTATCCCTGGTACACTAAGAATGTACGTGTTCCTCCGTAATGCATAAATAACAGCTGTTGGTTTACACATCCCCTTTCAGATCAATTATCCCTGGATCTGTGCAGTTTTTAAACGTGGTAAATGTTACTTATGCATAAGCATTAAGTCTGTTTATAGCAGGCGACAAGAACTCTTAAATAGTATGCTTTCTTGCATTGAAGTTTTCTCAAAATACACATTGAAAGATACTATTTAAAACATCTGAACCTGTGTGACAGCATGAAGTAGGCTAAGAAAAGCAACTCTTAATATCTGAATCTATAAGCTTTAAGTATCTGACACAAAATCATCATGAAAAACACAAGTGGCCTTCTCACATCTTGAGAATCCCAAAACATACTTTAGTAGTTGTTGTGTGTGCCAATGCATCTGTTTTAAAACTAACAGCATTTCAGAAAAGCAACGTCAAACCAACAAACAAGATATGGTGTGATGGTCTGAAGCTACTTTGCTACTCTAATCTAGATAGGGTTCAAAAACTACACGTTGTTTTGAATGCTCAAGTTATCTTTGTTTCAATATTGAACATTTTCACAGCACTGTAATCTGTTGCCGACAGGAAGTCAGCGAGCAGAGATGGCAGACAGCGCAGGGCTCCAGTTTGTCAGCTCCTACGCCTTCGAAGCCATGCAGAAAGTTGACGTGGTGCATCTCGCAGCCCTAAGTGACCCGGAGCTGAGGCTGCTGCTCCCCTGTCTGGTGAGGATGGCTCTGTGTGCTCCCGCAGATCAGAGTCAGTCATGGGCGCAGGACAAGAAGCTCATCCTGCGCCTCCTGTCTGGAGTGGAGGCCGTCAACTCCATCGTCGCGCTTCTGTCTGTGGATTTCCACGCACTGGAGCAGGATGCACGGAAGGAACAGCAGCTCAGGTATTATTGACTTTTTTTTTTTTTTTTTGTGACGGCGGCTGATGAAGGATACGTCTGTAGTCTTAATGCATAATTCCAAGTGTTCACTATAGTGATTTTCACAGTATTTTGTATTTTCCACCAGGCACAAGGCAGGCGGCTCCAATGGTGAAAGCATCCTGGTGTCGCAGCTGCAGCACGGACTCACCCTGGAGTTCGAACACAGCGATCCCCTCCGAAGGCTCCGTCTGACTCTCAGCGAGTTGCTGGCCATCATGAATAAGGTTCTTGCATGCCGTTGGCCATGCTGCGTTCTGGACTTATCGCTGGTGCCTTTTTATACATAAAGACTTCTTTATGTATAAAAACAAGAATAAGATATTATTGTTAAACACCTTTCAGGTGGAAATTATTCACTCAAAACACAAAAATACGTACTTACAATTTATTTGCATCAGTTCCTCACCAGCTAAATGTGAATCTTTCTCTCGTGTCTTTTTATTTTTCAGGTGACAGACTCCAACGGGGAGTTTTTCTTAAAGTCTTCTGAGCTCTTCGAGAGCCCCGTCTATCTGGAAGAAGTGGCAGATGTCCTCTGTATTTTACAAGCAGGTAACAAATCCACTTTTTTCTCTTTTCTGGAGATGACAGAAAACCCTTGCGATAAATTAGAGCAGAGACTGCACAACAAGCTTTCTCGTCCAACACCAATGTCTGACCTCACGGATGCTCCTCTGTTAGAAAAGTCAAATAGTTCAGTTGAAAGCCAAAAAGAGAGAAACCAGTTTCACACAACTGTTTATATTCAGGCTCAAATATAGGCATACACCTATTTGGACGAATGTCCTTGTAGAGACAAGCAATACCCTGGCAATAATCCAGCCTTGATTTTGATCACTCTTCCTATATGATTTTCTTTAAATAAACTTGTTTCCTTACAAAAATCACATTTTAAACATAGTTAAAAAAATCTTTAGCAGTTTTAATATCTCAGAAGTTTAATAGTTTTGTTGCCTGTTGTTGTTTTTTGTCCTATTGAAGCACCTGGCAACAGTAGGATTTAGTGTGATGTCTGCTAGGCCTGTACAGTTTATTGCAGATTTATTGTCGCTGCACTAACAGTGTTCGCATTTTGCATAGAACTGCTTTGACTGCAATAAATAGTAGCATGCATTTGGATTCTCTGTGCCTGTAAAACCTTGTCATTAGGACGACAATATATATATTTTTTCTCAGTACCTGGATAGTCGACTCCTTATGTGGGTGTTTACTGTGAACTCAAAGCAAAGCTTATCACAATCAACATTATAATTGCAATATTCACCAGTATCATCACATGCTACCTTTATGTTATGTCAGCATTATTGGGGTCTATGTACTTTTATGCCTGTGTGTTCGTTGTGTCCCGCTCTCAGAGCTACCGTCTTTGCTGCCCATCGTGGACGTGGCAGAGGCTTTGCTTCACGTCCGCAATGGCGACTGGTTCATGTGCCTGCTGGTCGCCAACGTCCCAGACAGCTTCAGCGAAGGTGAGCCATCTGTCTCGGAGGGCCGCATGTCTTCATCAAACAGTGGCAGTTCAGGAAACGGCACTGATCGGTTCGTTATATTTGAAGGCAAATGTAACTTTAAAATTCTAGTCTTTTGCATCACGTCAGCCGGCTCCCCTCTTAATTCTGACCTCGTCAGAGTCCCCGAGGGTGTGTGCATTTGTCTTTGATGATAAACACTGAGTCCTCCAGCTCACAGAGAGAGCCATGTGTGCTTTAAAAAACACATTAGAGGAGATCTTCTGTTGTCTCCAGCGCCTCCTTATCATAAACAGGGTCAGCTCCGAGTCAATAGAGTATTCCTGCGTTAGCATCAAGAAATCCTTTCTGCTTGACTTGAAAGACTTTTTGAGAATAAAGCCTAAGTGTAATGAATCGGACGTCTAGAAGCATCAAGGCCAGTCCTTTTTAACTACAACTGATAGTTGGTTTAAACTGTGCGAGTATTTTTATTTTTTTTTTTCCGCAATGCATAAAAAAGATGTTAGATTCATCCGAGAGAGAAACTGATATGATTTGAGGACATGCCACAGTCTTATTCAGTCATAAGATTTTACTTTATAAGCCGTCTGCTGTGGGGGGAACTAGAGGAAAAATGAGATAATGCCTGCCTGATTAGATTAGAATTGCGTTCCCCCCACCCTGACGGCAATGAGTCACGATTCAGTGGTGTACGGTGCTAATGGGGGGCGAGACCGGGCCATAGCAACAGAGAAATCACGGTCTCCAAGGCTGTTGTTTTGGTAAACCATCTGATTGGAATTCCTCCGCACGTGGAATCCGACCAAATGCCTTAAGAGGCACTCACACGCGGCTGTGTTTGGGTTCAGTTTGCAGAGGGCTGATCAAGAACGGGGAGCGCCAGGACGAGGAGAGCGTGGGGGGTCGGCGCAGGACCGAAGCCCTCAGGCAGCTCTGTCAGATGAACCCCTCACAAGCCCTGAACATCAGAGCCATGGTGGTGAGTCGCCCTGTTAATGTAATCACAAGACTCCAGACTGAGCCCACAGGCAACCTTTTCCCTAAACCTAGCTGGATTTTATGGAGGTCGTTGTTTATCCTTCCCACTTTCCACTTCATTTACGTGGGTGAAAACTAATTATCAGGGTTGAAATGTATCCCAGAAGCCCCTAACCCTGGGAGAATACTTTTTGATTTAGCCCAAGGATGTTCAAAGTGTGGCCTCTGGCATATTTTTGGGTTTTTTTTAGGCCAATATATCAGTAGATAATACATCAAATAGAGTATTCAATATATAAAACTTTCACTGAACTCCGATTCAGAACCGCACAGCATTCTAGGAGATGTAGGTAGAAGCAAAACCTTCTACTGCTCATCCTCTCACGGCCACATAAGCAAGCCTGGTAGCGTCAACAAACTCACTCATTCTCTGGTTACCTAGCAACAACCTGTTCAGAAACTCGTGCGGCAGCAGTTTCAGGTTTCATTAATTTATTGCTTAAGAATCCTCATCGGTTCTTAAGAATAGAAAAACGGCTTGGAGTGAAAACGGAGGAAAAAACAGGAAAAGTCACCCGACCAGTTTGGATTTCAGATATCCAAAACAAAGAAATGAATCGATAATTATCGATATTGACGAATATTCATATCGACTGATGAGAAACGCCCATATTGTGACATGTTTTTCAGCCATATTGTCCAGCCGTCCTTTTAAACCAAAATGCACTGACAAAAATGTCAGATGCAACACAAAGTGATCATCTTTTCCAAGCATTCTGATTTTCTTCTATTTTCACACTAACTTAGAGCACATCTACTTATTGACCTGTCATTAGATGTCAGTCTGGTGCGTCCAAATCTTTTTTCAGTTGCTGTATTAAAACTTTGTTAAATACATCAAATGAAGAGTGATCTCGATCCTGTTTTTATTGCTGAAAACAGACAAAATATAGTTTTCAATTTTCTTCAATCGAGCCCAAAATAAGAAACATACTGGATGCCTTTCATTTAACCAGGAACATGTGGAAAAACCATCTGAAGTTTTGGATCTACAATATGTTTTCTATGTAAATAATGAGATATTTGTAATTATTTCTTTAATTAAAAATAGTGGATGCTTCCTTTATGAAGTAAATCTTTTTTTTTCTTTCTTTTTATCACATGTTTTGGGTGATTTCACTTTTTTCATTTGCTTTTTTCAAACACACTTGCATGTTTCAGCCAACACATCAAATCAAATTCAAAAATTGATTTCAACTTAAATGTTGTGAGTCCTGTCATCATATTATCACCGGTTCTTATAAGAGATGTTGTAGTTATCGGCTTCAACAAGGATCTCCTGTAGCCGTCTGTATCACAGCAAATTTGAAGAAGCCCCTGACTGAAGACACACTGTTCTTGTACAACAGTCACACGAAGAGGATGCTCGGGTTTGTGAATGTTTTTCTTAATTTCATGAAGAATCCTTTTTTGGCACCATCATCTCCACGGTTTCACAGTCGATCCCCTGAACAGAACCTTCTAGAATCTCTAGTTACAGGCGGAGTTCTCTCTGCTTCTTGGGAATAAAAGGTCAGGAAAGCATAATGGAAGCAAGTCAGTGTAACTCTATCACCTCCCTGAAATGTTTGGATGAGGGACGGATTCATCGTTCTTGGCACAGCGTCTCTCTGCTGGAGACATTTGCAGGAACCTCACTCTGCTATCCTTAATGCTTTTTCCCTGCACCGCTATTCGTGGCTAATCTAAAATAAATAACGTGTCACACATCTCTCTTCATCATCTTCTTTCTTGGAAGGTGTTTGCAGGAGGACATGTTTATGTCGCTGGATTGTTGTGTTTGTAGAAACACGGTGGAATTAAATATTGAGTGTGATTCCAACATAATCACACATCCTTAGTGGCTTAGCAGACTTCCTTAGCGACATATTAATTTACAGCAGTCTGCGTTTCTGCTCTGCAAAGTGATGAAATGTTAAAAACGACAATAAAACCAACGCCTGATCTTGGAAGTAACGTTTGGTGTATGTTAAGTCTGAACACTTGTTGTGTAATTGGCCCTGTTTGCTGTCAACTTTTTTTTCCCCTTTCCTCTCTCTCTACCAAGATGGACTCGCGTGGTAGAGGTTAGTAAAAGAGATTTGTCTCTCCGCTGATTTATGTTGTGATCCACTGCGCGGTGCTAACCCTGAGGGGAGAAATTTGTCTTCTCGCTTCCCTCCTCCTCTGGAGGAGGTTGCAGCGTTGGGTCAGTTATTGAACAAGGCCCCGGGAGGTTGTGAAAATTCATCGCTCCGCAGACTGATGCCTCAGCACGACTTGCCTCCTGCACGGCTGTGGAGTTAACGTGAAGCCGTGCTTAAAAGTATTTTTAGTTTCCCCGACTGTTTCGCGGTCTGATCGCCATCTCAGGGTTCCTACGCAGTTTGAGAAAGTCTGGAAAGATACGGACTTGGATTCAAGTGTCTTGGGGTTTAAAAAGTGAATAGCTGCAAATGGAAAACAAGTAATTGAATTTACACATTTCTCATTCCTCTATTCCGTCTGTTTACAGATCCATCTATTCAACCTGGTCTGTCACGATATCGTTTGATAATATTGTCACTTTGAGACCATTTTCAACTAACGTAACAATGATGATATTAATGCAAGTACACCCTTTCAAAGACAATAAAAAATCTTAATTTATAAGGAGCATTTTACAGTGAAACTGGAAAACATTTTAATTATCCAGTACGAATAAACAAAACACCAGAAGAATAAGTAAAATGGATCATGAAGTCTGTAATCAAAAATTTATTTCAAAAAATATCAATCATTCAGCTTAGCCTTAGAAAAATGGCAAAAGTGCCAATTTAAATTTTTGTAAAAGAAAAAAAAAAGGTGGAAACTAATTTCTTCATACTGGCAATTGTCAAATGTTTGCAGCATTTTTCAAAATGCTGGATTTTTTTTAACGACATTAGGAATCTTTTTATTACCTGTTGTCCGAATGGAGATGATCTCATTTTAATTAAACGCACGATTAATTAATTTATTGCTTATCGTAGCAGATTTATATCCAACTGGTCTGTCATTCAGTACAGAAAAATACCAGCTTTTTATAATAAACTGAGGATAAATCGATTTTACAGATTAATTGAATTTTCTATTTTTGAAGATTTTATTTTTGAAAAACTTTTTTTTCATTATAACTTTTTTTCCACCAATGCCCTCCCTGTTCTGTCATTTATAAAACGGAAAACCTAAGAAAAAAGAGAAGAGAAGTTTTATTTTTAAGCTGCATTGCCTGTGATAAACCCTCCACTGTGTGTCCAGGTGGAAGAGTGCCACCTGCCTGGTCTTGGCGTCGCTCTGACTTTGGACTACAAACCCGACACGGCGGACGAGGCCGTCAGCCCGCTTGTGTCTTATGTCAGCGGTTTGCTCCTGGGAACCAATAGCAAAGTCCGGACCTGGTTCAGCATGTTCATTCGCAACGGACAACAAGTAAGCAGGAAGTTCTTTACTCCGTTGTTTGCTTTTTCTGAAAATCACTTTTGTTATTATTAAACTCCATTGAGATTAAACATCTCTTCCACAACAGAGTTATGCTCTCTTGTGAGAGCAGGATTCAGAGTTTACTTCCACAGCAAAACAGAAAATAAAAGAATTAGTTAAAAGACTCTGCAGGTAAAACTTTTGCAGACAGATTATTGCTTCTCCAAATCAGTAAGAACAGCCTTGAACATATTTAGTGTCAACAGCACCTTTTGCCTTCATGCTTTTCTGTAACTTGTGCCAAGAAGACGGAGCAGAAAACTGAAAAGATATCAGTTATTTCAGCTGTTATTATTCTCTGAGCTCACAGGAAGGTCTTACCTGTGTGAGTGACGTCACGCGTTTTCATAATAGTTTTTATACGGTACTTAAGTAGAGTAGTTCGCTAAGCAAGGCTAAAAGAGGATTATGTTGTGATGGCAACTGTGGCGCGGGCGCTCAGCATTTGGCTCAGAGGTTTTCCTCTCCTCCACTCCGCCAGCGGAAGAGAGAGAGCAGCTCCGTGCTGTGGCAGATGCGCAGACAGCTGCTGCTGGAGCTGGTGGCCATCCTGCCACGCTCGCGCAGCACGCACGTGCCCAACGACGCCAGCGTGGAGGACGGCGGCGGCTCGGGTTACTCCGGCCTCAGGGAGGAGCACGTGGTGAAGGCCAGCGCTCTGCTCCGGCTCTACTGCGCCCTCATGGGCATCGCCGGGCTCAGGTGCGACGCCACGTTTGTCATTCTGCCCCTCTTGTTGGGGGTTGTTATTTCTTGCCTTTTGTTTGTTTTCGAGTGCGATACTCGGCTTTAATTGGACTTGCGTTTAGACCTACAGATGAAGAAGCGGAGCAGCTGCTGCAGCTGATGACCAGCCGACCTCCAGCCACTCCTGCTGGCGTTCGCTTCGTCTCTCTGTCCTTCTGCAAGCTGCTGGCCTTCCCCACCCTGGTCAGGTACATAAAGGTTTTTTTTTGTTTGTTTTGTTTTTTGTTTTTTTTATGCCCTGCAACACCTACTGTTAGAGATGCAGCGATCCAATATTAACATCGGTATCGGTTCTGGTATGGGAAAAAACAATTCTAGATTGAGTATCGGTGACAGATTCATCAGAGCAGAGCTATTCAGCCTGATTCTAGTGACGTCATGCATTGGTATTCATTTCACATTATTTTTAGAATTCCTAATTGCACTTTAACCATTGATTTGTTGCAGTTTATTTTTACATGTTCTATTGTTTTTGCCAGTTTCTTTATTGGCTCTTACACTCCAAATTGTTCTGACTGAACAAATTAAAGTTGTTCTGTTTTTAAAAGCTTGTGAAACTATTGGTATGTTTAAAATAGGTTTGCTGAACTTTTGCAGAGTTATCAAATAAATGTGTAATTCATTATATTTATGTCTGTATTAAAAAAACGAAAACATTTTAAGTCAATTCAACACTGTGTTTTTTTTCTATTGGATCTGTTATTGAAAGTGAAAAAAAGTGGATTGGTGCATCCTTAATGCTAATAATGTAACTTTCGGATTTCCTGTCTGTAATAGTTTAACTTTATCACCTTCATCTGAGTATATTTGCTAAAATGTTGTTTCAAAAGTCTATTTAAGTATTGTTTTTATTTATTTCTCAAGTTTTATTACAACTATTCGCATCTCTGTGTTTGTGCAGCACACCAGAGCAAGAGCAGCTTATGGTCATGTGGTTAAGTTGGATGATCAAAGAGGAGGAATATTTTGAAAGGTAAGACAATGGGCGAGACAAAAATTAATCACATATTTTTGTTTAATTAATGTTTAGCTGAATCTCTTCTTGTGGCTAAGTATCAATAAAGGTCGTCAATATGTCTGGCCAGACGAATACTGTTACGTAAATCATCTCAAGGTAGCTGTTCATCTAAATTATAAGTCTTACTTCATAATTCACCTCTTAGGTTCTATTTTGTTTGTTGTTTTATTAATTTACCAGACATTATTTTTTGCCATTTTTAATGTAAAAAAAAAAAGAACAACTAACATGTTCATTCATCCTTTTTTTTTTTCTTCAAATAAATGATGATGAGATTTGTACTTATTTCTAAATGATTCCAGTGTAATCAGAATGTAATTCTTAGGGTAGATAAATAATCTTAAAAAGGATCCAGAAAATTTCCATTCCAGAAATGCATGTTAAATATTTTAGGCGTATCTGCTTTTTTTTTTTTTTTTATATTAATTAGAAAACAATATTGTAAACATTAAGGTTCTTCAGTTCTTTCTCTGGTTTTAAATAGTTGAAATCTCTTAAAGCGCTTCTGATTTACTTCTCTTCCAATGAGTTCAGCACAGCGGAGCTGCTGTTAGCGAAGCTCTGGACGTTTGTTGCTCTCATGCCTCAGGGGAAAACCTCAGCGTTGCTTTATTGAAACGTTAAAATATGTATCTCCTGTGGATGTTGAAATTCTTGGATATATGTTGGGGGGTTTTTTTCCAGTGACTAAAAGTTACATTTAGCTGTTAGATTTTTTATTTATTTATTTTTTTTTGTAGAATTATGAGCCAACTCCGCACGCAGTTTTATCTGCCAGAGACACTCATCCTTGTTGCGACTCAGGTGCATAATATCGTGTATTAACTGAGCCGGAGTTTGATCTACGCTGATGCAGTGTGTGGACTGGAAGATTATGGAAACGAATCAGTTTTATTTAAAATTCGTCCCAATAGGATCCTGGATTATGCACAAGCCTTGATGCCTATCCTCAGTCGCCTCTTATGCATATATGTGTGTGTGTGTGTGTGTGTGTGTGTGTGTGTGTGTGTGTGTGTGTCTCTTTCTTACAGTGCTGCAGGCGTATCTGCTTCTTTTGGAGAGATGCTATTACTGGTTGCCATGTATTTCCATAGCAACCAGCTCAGCTCCATTATTGAGTTGGTGTGCTCTACTTTGGGGATGAAGGTAAGGTGGGAGGGAGACTTAAATCAATAAATCTGTCTGACTGACCAGGTACTGGACCCCACTCCTCCGTCTCATCTGCAGCAGCAGCAGTGCATACACACTATAACACTAATGAAACACTTGCAGCATACACACATCAAGTAAGATGCATAACACCCTGTGGCCAATTTGCCATTTTATTACTTATTAAGTGCACTATTGTTTCCTCCCTGCGATCTAAGTAGTTTTCCTGTCTCAGTGTGTTTTTCCACTAAGATGTGTAATATAATTGGATTTCGAGCCTGTTTGTTTCCACCCCCGGGGCATTCCTTTCAATTCAGCGCTCTGCCTGCCATGTAGAATTTTCTTATGAAATATGAAAGGAGGGAATTACAAAATACCAGCTCTGCTCGCCTGGAGGTTGTTTTCAGTCGCAGCGAACCTCGCGCTGTCGATGTTTCTCATTGTTTTCTTTTTTTCCCTCCTTCTTGTTGTTGTTGTTGTTGTTTTTGACCGGTGGGCGTTTATCTTTTCGCAGATTGCCATCAAGCCGAGCTCTCTGAGCAAAATGAAAACCATCTTCACTCAGGAGATTTTCACGGAGCAGGTATTTATGCCGTCCGTCCACGCCGGCGTGTATTTTCAGTTTGGGTATTAAACATGACAATGGGGGGGGGAAAAATAAAAAAGACCCCATGTCAGCCTCTTCTAAAATATTCGGACATGAATTTTTCAAATCAGTTTTAGGTTAACTAGCTTAACTTCCACGACAGATGTGTGAGGGAGAACTCTTTGCTCTCTAAAATAAACTAAAAGTATTTCAACACCATAGCAGAGATCATCTTTCAGTGTCCTGAGTGTTTCCCCAGCTACATAATGCTTTTTTACTTGTTGAGGTGAAACATATTGTCATAATTTCCAGACGATAAATTGCATTAGACGCAACATAAAGAAAAAAAAAAAAAACTTGTGTAAAGTGGATTTGAGTGGAATTAGTCAAACAATGCAACATGAAGAGGAAAAGCACAAAATAAAACAGGCAGTTGCATTTATTTAGAAATAATTAAGGACATAAGGATATAATCTGGTGACGCGTTGCTTTTCGAGAATGCTAGTTAAGTCAGTGATTAAATGAACGAGGTGTTGTGTTTAAGTGTCCCGTCGTTTCGCTGTGCAGGTGGTTACGGCTCATGCTGTGAGGGTGGCGGTGACGAACAGCCTGAGCGCCAACATCACCGGGTTTCTTCCCATTCACTGCATCTACCAGCTGCTTCGGAGCAGAGCCTTCACCAAGCACAAAGTGTCCATTAAGGTTCGTCTCATGCTAACGCTAACATTCAGCTGAGATTAGACGCTCCGTCGTCTCGCCGGCTCCTGTGAATGTCGACCAATTTGACGAAACGCTTGATCTGAATCTGTAAGAAGATATATATATATATGGTTAATATTTTATTGCAATATCTTCTTTTCTTTGACAAGAGAAATATACATTTTAATTTGGGAATTTTTTTTTAACAAAATCCCAGATGGCATATTTATTGTTGCTCTTAATTTTAGATTTTTGCTGTACTTTTTTACAGTTGACTAGACTGATTAGTAATCAGTGACTTTACTTTATCAATGAATATGACAACACAAGAATGGCTGTTTTTCATCTGTCTATGAGAACATTTCTAAATGAGAAATTGAGCAAATTTAGTCAACAAATACAACTAGTGAATACAAAAGAAAGGAAACTGCCCACACAGTTATTATAAAAAGTATAAGAAATCATTCAAACTAATTTAATCCTCCATCTAGATGATGAGGGATGACAGCTTTGATGAATTATGAACCAATATTTTGTTCTTTCAGTTGGTTTTCTGTCCTATAAACATAAACTTACATATAAGGTTTGTTAAACTCTACTGGGAATTTGGTCGTTCGAGGCAGATATTAATGTTTTTTTCCAGTAAAAACTGCAGGATTTGGATGAATAAGTGGAACAAGACCTGATTATCGGTATGGTGGAGGATTTGAGATGTTTTGGGTCTACTACTTTAGAATTTATTTTACTTGTTTTTTTTTCTGCCAGTTAATAGAAAATAAGTTGTTTTAACTGGATAAGAATCCAAAATATTTGGCAAAATGAGAACATGCGGTTCACCAGACGTCACCCTTCACCTGAAGCCCCAGAGCTAAATCCTTCAGGAAACCTGAGTGTGTGCTTAAATATGCGCGACCCTTCCAGGACTGGATCTATCGTCAGCTGTGTGAAACGACAACGCCGATCCACACCCAGCTGATTCCTCTAATCGATGCCTACATCAACTCCATCCTCACTCCAGCGTCCAAGGCCAACCCCGAGGCAACCAATCAGCCAATCACTGAGCAGGAGATCCTCAATGTCTTCCAGAGCTCAGCAGGGGTGAGTCATTCCCGACCGGTACTGCGAGAATCTCATTCTGCAACTTAGAAAGTTAACAACAGCAGACGCTGCATCACATTTTCTGCAGTGTTTCTTCAATTTTAAGTGTGAATTGGATTTATTTTAATCTACAAGCTCTTTATCGTTCGTCTCCGCTTCTAGAGACCGAAATTGGTCAAATATCTGAAATGCTGGGCGTCCGTGAACATCTGTTTTCTTGCCACAGAGAATCCTTTTGAGACCAGAACTTTAACTAGGCCTCTGACCTACAGTGAGTAATTTTTCTTCTTTAACTAATATTTTATTTAGCAGGGCGATGGCAGTCGAGGAGGACGGCAGCGCTATTCCATCACCACGCAGCTGCTCATCCTTTACTACATCCTGTCTTTTGAAGAGAACCTGCTGGCTAGCACTAAACAGCTGGGTAAGACAGTAGGCCCTCCCACTGTGACACCAGCTCACTTCCTGTCTGTTGCAGAGACGCAGCGATGAGATATCAATAACCTTATTGATCACAACATTTAAAGATCTCTAAAACGGGGTGTCTCTGACATTGAGTCTGATCCATAGGGACAGATCTATTCTGTCTAATTCTACGCTCTGAGCGACGTCACGATTTATTATTTTCACATTACACGTAGAATTCCTAATTACACTTTCTGAACCATATTTTAAAAAATGGATTTGTTGCAGTTTATTTTTACACGTTTGATGATTGGTGCAAATAAATTTTACATTTATTTCTGTGTTTTAAAAATTTCCGGGCTTTAAATCAGTTCAGCGCTGACTTTGTATATTGGATCGGTACCAAATCTCAGATATCAGTCTCAGTATATGAAGTGAAAAAAGTGCATCGGTCCACTGCCACTTCCTTCACTGAACGGAGTCGCTGGTGTTCGTTTGAGGGGAATTTGTCAGGCGTCAAGACGAGCTCGGAAGCCGTTTGACCTCTTTAATCTCGTAGAAGACGCTTCCACCGGGGATGAGCGGTCATTCATCTTTCTCTTTCTTTGCACCAAGCGCTGGCGGCTTCGTCGAGAGTAAACGGCGAGCCGACAATCGGCCAAGTCCGGTGGATGTGGGATCGCATCTAACTAGGACACACACACAGGCAAGATTAAGCCACATAGTCCGTGTTTGTTCTCCCACATGACGGCCGCCCCTCTCGCCCTTCATTAGGGCAGATTTATGTGAGAGTTTATGCTCATCTCTTTAATTGCTGTGCTTACCCAAGTGCTCCCATAGCCTTCAAGGAGGGAGTAATGAAGCCCATCAGCGTGGTAATGAACCCACGTCAAAGAAAGATCACTTCTGAATTTCTTGAACTCATCAGCGCTGCAGCTTTAGTGCCCTTATACAAACCAAATCAAATCTTTCTCCTTCTGTGTTCACTGTTTGATGCTCTGTGTGTGTGTGCGTGTGTGTGTGTGTGTGTTTTTAAGCACTGATGCAGAGGAAGCCAAAGTCTTACTCCGCAGCCTTAATGGACCAGATCCCTATTAAGTACTTGGTTACTCAGGCCCAGGGGCTGCAGCAGGAGCTGGGGGGTGAGTTTCCGACGTGACATCTACATTCATTAGACGTAACGGGCTGTTAAAGACGCAGCGATTAGAATTTCTGATCTTCAGATGTTGCAAGGCTTTTGACCAGCTGATACCGATTTTTAGCCAAATTCGGTTTCTCCTGAAGACTTTACTAACATTTGAAGACAAATTGACTAAATACCTCAGTTATACTCGCATTTACTGTTTAATTGACGGAGACAGACACAAAATTATATAGATAAACTGAATAAAACAGCAGTTGAATGTCTGTATCAAGGTGTCTATAGGCTCATTTTCAGCAGTCGTCCCTACTTTGGGTTTTTTAAACAATATATTTAAAGACTTTTAGGAAGTGAAATGGTAATGTAAAGTAAAACAAGATATTGACAACATGTGTATTTATTTTGATCCATTTTCATTGTTTTAGTCTTGAAATAAATTTTTTTCCTTTAGACAAACAATGTGAAGTTATGTCAAATACTTATATTTTATTCATTACGTTTTCATTATTTTTTTTTTAAATAAATACAATTTATAAAATATAAATCGAACCTAAATTCACATTTTTGTCCGTCGGATGGTATCAGTTTTAAATATTAAATCAAATGTTCTGATCAGTTCCTCGGTACTTGAGTGATTTTTTTTTTTTTTTTTTTTTTTTTTTTTTTTATTAAGGCAGATACCTTTTTTTACTCTTACTTCGGCAGTTTCTTGAACAATTACTTTTTAATTTTACTCGAGTAAAAATACATTGGAGTAATGCTGCTCTTGAGTAAAATTTGAAAAAAAAGAAAAAGTGTCACGAGTCGTTTTCACTCATTAGCATCATCCACACAAAAGATGGTCCAAAACGGTGTGTTGGATTTTTGAGTTTCCAACTTTATTTCTCTCAAAACATAATTAATTTGCTTTGTGGAAAGTTTAAAAAACAAACAAACAAAAAAAACCCCAACTTGTTTCTGATTCCAGGTCTGCACTCTGCACTGTTGAGACTTTTGGCCACCAACTACCCTCACTTGTGTTTAGTGGAGGACTGGGTGTGTGAGGAGGAGGTGACCGGCACGCTGCCCCTCCTCAGAAGGATGATGCTTCCCAGTAATACCTGCAGATACACCCAGAACCAACTGCACCAAGGTGAGATCGATGAGGATGGAGAACCAAGTTTAGTCGAGTCATTTCCATCCTTTGGCAGAGTCCCAACTCTCACCAGAAATACGGGTGAGAGTTTAAGAGTCCATCGCCTGAAAGGAAACAGATTTATTGCTCCCTAACCCGGTGAAACTGTCCAGCAACAGTTTGAGCTGACGACAAACAAGAAGCTCTTTAGCTCGAAGATAAACGTGACCTTTTGTTTCTCCAGCCTTCCAGAAGTTGCCCTCCAGCAGTCCCAGGCTCATGCGTATCCTGGAGCATTTAACTCTGCTCTCACCTGGAGACCTGATCCCTTACGCAGAGGCCCTCACGGCCAGCACGGCCCTGCTGCTGGAGCCCGGCGTGCCCCGACGCTTGCTGCAGACCCTCAACAAGCTCTGGATGGGCCTCAACACCGTGATGCCCCGCAGGTGCTGCTTGGTGCCGCACGTGACACAGCTTTAATGAACACACAGGAATACATTTACTCAATTACATTAAAAATATCAATTCTATCAAATTCAGTTTGAAGTCCTGTAACTCCAAATAAGCATCCGTTTACAGATGAAAAGTTTATTGCTAAATTTGGTCTTGAATATTGATGAAGACTCGATGTTCCGCCTCTAAAGAACGTGACTCAAAGGGTTGAAGCGAAACCTGCAGGGCAGAAGTTGTTGCTCTTAACTTCAGGCCTCGCGCTCACCGCCTGTGTGAATAGATCGCTATCGAGCAAAGCAACTCTCGGTGTGGGTGGATTCGCTTGCTTACATGAGGGTCACCCTCAGTGCGCCCCAGGGCTCTAAGGAGCACGGTTACCTAAGCTCCAAGCAGACCTATCGATCCAGAGGAGGCCTGCAACAAGAAGAGCTCAGGGCAGGAAAACTCTCCATGAAGGAGATGTGAGGGATTGCTGCCTCCCTGCTGACTTTAGTATCTTTCCATGCTCCCTCTTATGTTGAGTGTTGCAGCGATAGAAGAGAGGGGTCCTGGTGAAGCTGGGAGGAGGGCAGCGGTGTCAGGTTTCCCACAGATGCATTGATTAATAGGAGTGCGCGAGGCGCTTGAAGGGCTTGGAGCTGCAGCACTACCTGCTGTTTAGAGATCGATATCTGGTTCACCCTAACGGGGGCGAACTTTCCATAAGCTGGTCTTAGTAAATTAAGCTGTTAACGTCATACAAAGATGTGGTTTACTGGGTTTATTTCAGTAGTCGGTAAAAAGTAAAGGGAGTTCTCTTCGTTTGTTTGGTTTTTGGCAGAACTTAATCAGTGTGTCCACATGTCTAAAATCATGGCCTTAAATGTTTTAGTTCTTCTCCACACACATTGTATAAACAAATAGCTGTCATAAAACAATAGATATTTTACACACGGGATCGGTTTTCAAACGTTTTCATCCATATGAAACCTCCAATAGGGGGCACTGTAGCACAAACACGCTCCATCCAATTAGATTTAGCTTAAGCTACTTTGCAAAGTGGAATAGGGCAAAAATGTCAGTCAGGTGTTTGAAGCTGGTAGAGACAAACCCAGAATACTTTGGCAGAAGCAATAAACTGCTATTTATTGTAGTTTTGTTGCCTGTGACGTTTATGAGGCTCTTTTATTTCTCTTCCTGTTTCAGGTTGTGGGTGATGACGGTAAACGCCCTTCAACCTTCAGCCAAGCTGCTCCGACAGCAGAGGTACACGCAGAATGACCTGATGGTTGACCCTCTGATTGTCCTGCGCTGTGATCAGAGGGTCTACAGGTAAACTCTTCATCATCATCAAAATTTAGTAGTTGTAGTTCGGGCATCATCCAGATGAGGGCACCACTGGTAACTCTTCATCAGAACCAGTTGATACAGAAACAAAGATGGCGGGGCCATACCAGAACAGCTCTGTTGCAACATGATGGGGGGGGGAAAAACCATGATACCAATAAGCACGTTTGAATTTTGCGGGCTGTTGTGAGTTAATTAACTTCCTTCAATAGCAACCGCCAAATATTTTCTTCTTTTATTTTTCTATTCAGCAGCCCAAGAGGTTCTGTTTGTGTCAAATAATTGGTCGGTTACATCGACCAATTTCAGATCAACTCATTCATCGATAGCTTACATCCCTATTTTGGACGATCCAAGCAGATGCCAAAATGAATGTGGTATACATTTTTTCGTTAGATGTCCCCCTCTGATGGACATCGTCCTTCACATGCTGAACGGATACCTGCTGGCCTCCAAGGCCTACCTTCAGTGTCACCTCAAGGAGACGGCCGACTTCGATCGGCAGAATCCGATCATTTCCAACGTGGCGGCTCCCGGTCAGCCAGACACGCCCGAGGTCACCAGAGAGGAGCTGAAGAACGCCCTTCTGGCTGCGCAGGTGTGTGAAACACTCATCAAAGCATCGGGGTTGCGTCTTCGGACCCCGTGGGGGTCTGAGAACCTGATAACCACTTGTCTCTCTGCGGGGCCCGCAGGACAGCGCGGCTGTCCAGATTCTCCTGGAGATTTGTCTGCCCACCTCCGAAGAGCAGCTGCTGGGCGCCGCCGCAGACAGCCTGCTGAGGACCAATCAGGGCCCAAAGCCAGGAAGCCTGCTGCCGACGAGCAGAGGGAGCGTGGACGACACCGAGCCGGAGGGGGGCCTGCTCAGTGACCTGAGGGAAGTCCAGTGCCTCATCTGTTGTCTGCTGCATCAGATGTTCATTGCTGACCCAAACATTGCTAAGCTGGTTCACTTTCAGGTAAATGCAGATTCGTCCTACTTCCCCTCCCAAGTCTTAGCAGCAATAATCTCTGGTGCTCAGAGCAGCTGTGGGCTTTTAAAGGGGCAGTATTATGTAAAATCGACTTTCTGAGCTTCACGTCATGTTATATAATGTTATCCCCTCTGCAAAAACACATTTGCAGTGTTGCCTTGATTCTTTCTTGTACATTTGAGGAATCCTTTAGTCTCCCATGGCAACCATTCAGCCGTGCAAAAAGCCTTGGTGGACCTTGCACTGCCCTCCAATACAGATCTCCTCCTCACAGCTGCAGCTTTCGAGCGTCGCCTCACAGGGCAGCCCTACTCAGTGCCTTCCCCCCTCAGCTCCTTCAGACTAGCCACTACCAATTAGCAAACACCTGGTGGAACTGCACATCCGCGGAGCTCATTATACGAGCCGCTTCTCAGTGAAACACTGGTGAGAACTTTGTTAAAGGGTTAATAGAGGAGAAATGTTGTGGTGACTTCCTGAAGGCAGAGTTTCAGAAAGAGCAGAATTTTCTTAAAGGCGTAAAAAACATCAGATGTGTAAACCAGCAAGACTACATTTTGCCATTTATCATGGTGCTTTCATGTATTTAGCGTATTTGATACGCCTTTTCGTAACAACTGAAGGTAACATAGCAACTTCACTTTGCTATAAGGCGGCGCTCTGTGGCTGCCAGACACATGATAACCGGCCCTTCAACGAAGGATCAGATCACGTCGACCGCACCAGTCGCCACGTTGTGCTTCAGTAATAAACTTCAGCTCTCCCACTAGTGTCTGACAGCCATATGGTGGGCTTCTTCTGAATTAAATACACCTCTGTCCACACACTGTTGAACAGAAACTAGTAATACACACACACACACAGAGACTGCTTGGATGAGTCAGTTGCGTCCTCCCTTGTCTTTATGGTTTAATTACAGGATGAATATTTTCTTTCCCCCCTTCCCTTTGCGTCAGGGTTACCCTCAGGCTCTACTGCCTCTGACTGTGGCAGGCATCCCCTCCATCCATATCTGTTTGGACTTCATCCCAGAGCTGCTGGCCCAGCCCCAGCTGGAGAAGCAGGTGAGTCCTCCCTGCTGCTTCCAAGCTTTAAAATCCTGAACTTTGCTTGGTTTTGTGCCAGCGCCTCCCCGATAGACCTGCACTCTTCACCGGCGACTCCTCCAGGTTGAAATTTACTGTATTTGTTGTGTTACGTCCATAAGTGACGTCTCTTGTACTGTTTCTTTCCTGCCCACAGATCTTTGCAATTCAGCTGCTGTCATACCTGTGCACGCAGTACGCCTTACCCAAATCCCTGAGTGTGGCCAGGCTGGCCATCAGTGTGATGGGCACGCTGTTAACAGGTCAGCAGCGTCTTGTTCCTTTACAGAACAGGTGTCAAACTCCAGGTCCAAATCCGGCCCACCATAACATTTTAGGACCTTCAGGATGCCAATTGTGTGCTTAAGTATTACTAATCAAATCAACTGTAGCAGCGACGGGTCTTTATCGCGTCGTTTATCATTTATCTTGATGAATTTGATTTATCGTCGCAGTAAATTTCAATCAACAATTTTTAATCCCAAAAACCTGTCCATAATTTTGGGATTATGACTTTTTCTGTTTTTTGTTGAACAGTTTGTTCAATGAAGGCGTCAGTATACATCAATCAGTTTGAAAATATTGATTAAATGCATTTTGGTGATACAAATCATCCTTCTTTATGACTGGTGGCATAAAGACGTGCTTTACAAATGGTTTTTAATTGAGCAGTATTTGTATTTGCGGGATTGTAGTAACAAGCATACTGTTACCTAAAAAATAGGTAATAAATAGTTTTTATTGTCACATTTAATATTACCACAATAGCAGCTCAAAATAGACGTTCTCACTGAATGCAGAGGCAACTTTTATTTAATATTTTAGCAGTTTGTTAATGGGGTGGTTTTATTATTCCGTCCTGCCAAAAACCGGCCATCTGAGGACATTTATGGTCCTAATATGGCTCAAAATGAAAATGAGTTCCACCACCCCTGCTTTATGGGATGTTTTTATTCCACTCCTGTTAGTATTCAGCAAACACGGCGTTTCAGTATCGCTATTCCTGGAGAACGGTGCCACCGTCTGGCTACTGGCTGCTACTGCAGCCGTCCCTCTTAATTCCAGCGCGTCTGGCAGCCTACTTAAGAGTGTGCTCTGTGTTTGCACAACCGCTGTTTGGACTCATAAGTGTGTGTCGTGCTTTGTAGTGCTGAATCGTGCCAAGCGGTTCTCCTTCTTCATGCCCACGCTGCCGTGCCTGGTGGCTTTCTGTCAGGCCTTCCCTCCTCTTTATGATGATGTGGCAGCTTTGCTGGTGCAAGTGGGCCAGGTCTGTGCTTCTGATGTGGCCACCAAAGTCAGAGACATCGACCCTTTCATTGCCCGTAAGTATCACAGTTGCTGCGACTGTTTGGCTTCCCGTTGGCTAAGAAAAGTAAACGCTGCTCGAGTGTTAAATGTTAGAGGTGTGCAATCCATCGATAAAACGAATACAAGTAAATATCGCAGGTACTTTTTATTTACGTTTGATGCATTGAACAAACGTCTGACCTTTAAGTGTGTTTGCGGTTTTTTCCTTTTAAGTTTGTATTTATTTTTTTCTGTTAAAGCCTGGACCGATTTGGGACGAAGTACTGCATTTGTGTCGACAAAACGCTTTAATAACGTGACAAACGGCAACAATAGAAAAACGAAACGCACTGCTGCGCGTTGCTTCATGCATGAACAGAGTGCAAAAACATATGATTTGAGAACAAATCAAAACAAAATCTTTTTTTTGAGGTACAACCGCCAAAAGTAAAATACAATTTCAAGAAGGAACCTGAAACTAACGTGTCGATTTTACTACACTAGTATCAATCCGATACTGATACAGATCAGGTATTGGAATTATCGATAGTTTTGGGTTAATCAATGGCTTAATTGCTGCTCCTGCATGTGCTTCAGCAAAAGTTTTGTTTTTGTGCGTCTGCATGGTCCAGTTAATGATTAACGGATTGCTAAGTTAATTGATAATTATATCATTAATCGATTAATCACAATTAATCCGATTATGTGGTTCAGACCTATGAGAATGTATCGCGTTTACCAAAAGACAACAAATGTTCAGATTACATGTATTGAAGTGGATAGCGGTTAGATTTAAAACATTTTGTCATTGTTGAAGTCGAAGTAAAAGCCTCCTCGTCCTCCCAGGCCTCCAGAGTCTGAGAGAGAAACCGCAGGAAGCCGCAGCTCCGGGCGGAGGCTCTTCCAAGCTCACTCTGCCCCAGAAGACGGCCGAGGAGCTGGGCGGCGCCGACCCCGACGTGCAGCTGTGCTACTGCGTCGAAGCCACCTTCATGGACATCATCAGCTCCACGCTTCACGGACTATAGAGCGAGCGCACATTAAGACTTTCACGCTTTCTGTGGGAGCAGAGAGACCTGACCCGAAGAGGCAGCCCAGCCTGCTGCCGGTCCAACACTCCTAGCAGGGCTGCTGTCACTCTCTGCACATTACACCACCAAGCTAATGCAGCTACATGTTGCTGTGAACTTTTAGTACCGTTTTTGTTTGTAATAAAATGATAAAAAAAAAAAACAATCTGGTGGGCGTCTGAGAAAATAAAACACATTTCTTAGTTTTTTTACATACGTTAACTTCTAGCTTCTTTTTCACTTGTGGCTTATTTAATGTTAACGACACTCAGAGCTCAGCAAGAAAAAGTTTTTGATCTACAGCAGCCTTTGATGCAACACATTACGACTAAAATGGCTTTAATCTGTGGCTTCTAAGCCAATCAATGGGAAAGCGATACACTGGTTGACAATTAGCGGGTAAAAACACAGCACATACAACTTCTCATAGTTGCTAACTAGAGAATGATAAACATGCTGAGGTGCTGGTCCAAAAAACATCCAGGAAAATGAGGGAGATAAATTCAGATAAACTCACAACTCGCTGAATTTACTTCCAGACTTAAATCTTCAGTCACGTGGAAAAATTAGGACAACCTATTAGAAATAAAATTCTTTAGAAAGGAACTATGTTCACATGTGGATCCTTGTTTTGCTGATTAAAACAAAGAAAGGCTTTTTCCAGCTGAGGGGGAAAAAAAGCGTAAAACATCCCAGTTGCTTGAAAATGTCGTTCAACCCCTGATTATCAGCTGCATGGTGTTGACGGCGTTTCTCCATTGCCTCGGTTTCAAGTCTTCCTGTTTCTCTACTGCCATCCAGACCTTGATGGATCTCCTGGTATGTTTTGGTTCATTGTCCCGTTGTGGAGTCCAGCTCTGCTTTCCTCTTCCCCAAAGACTTGGGGCATTTTCCTCAAGCACCCTCTGATACGCTGTAGAATAGTCGGTGGACTGTGATGGTTGAGCTGGTCGGGTCCTGCTGCGCCCAAAAACTGAGGCTTCACAGAAGACACCAGGTATTTAGACTATATCTCTACTGAAGTCGGGCCTCTTTCAAACTCACCACGGCGTTCGCGCTCACCTCAGCGGTCAGACTGGTTCTGGACGATACGGCTGAAAAACGCATCGCGATACGAGCGTTTCATATCGCTCGATATCGATAATTATCCAATCGATTTTTCTTTGTTCATTTGTTAAATAATACTATCAAACTTGTGATGATGACCTTTTCTGATTTATCCACAACTTTCACTCTTAAGTCATTTTTATTTTTTTTTATTTAGTCTCTTTATGAAACTACTGTTAGTTACTAAACAGGTTGTTGCCAGGTAACCAAAGAGTGAAAGAGTTTGCTGGCCATGAAGGGTTGAGCAGCTAAAGTATCGGAATCGGAGTGAAATTATTGAAAATTCTGACGCGTTATCAATTGATGTTGATCGCGATATTATTGATTTATTGGCCATCTCTAAGTCAGTCAGCACTACACTACATGTAAATAAGGCTTAATCATAATAAAGTATAATAAATCTCCCCAAAGTTTTATTAATGACGCTTTATTTCTGTTGTACGACTTTTACTTCTCAGTAGTGTCCTGTTATATTGTCTGAATTTGTACAGTCTTTGTTTTATTTATTTTTTAAATCTGGTGAACACGTTTTTATGTGCTACAAATTTGATTTATTTGTTTTAAACATAAAGATAAAAACATACAGATCACGTGACAAAATCCTCTAAAGTGATTGAACTGAATTGAACTGTTTTCTTTTTTCTCCATGGTTGTACCCTAAAAATTCACCAGAGGGCAGTGTTGCCACGTCAGAAACAACCCCATCTGGTTAGACTTCAAATATCAGTAAAAAAAATAGAGGTTAGGAGCCAGAATGTTGTCTTTATCATTATTTCTAACTTTTAAAAAAATGTTGTACGGATTTTGTGCATGGATGGTGCAATCGTACTCACAGACTACGCCTCTTCCTTGTTGCAGCTACTGAAACCAATCACGAACTTTTTAAATATCAATAGGTGTCTTAATCAACATTGAGTAGCCAGAAGGGGGAGAAATGAAATAGTGTTGTTTTGCTTAGCGATGGAGCTTTCTCATATCCAGAGCTGTTTTTCTGCTCTCTGGTGAAGCCTTGTGCGAAACGCACCGGAACAATTTGTTGTGCTGCTGCAGTTTTCCTCGGTGCTGTGAGAGATGCCTCGAGCAAAGTAAAGTTGAAATCACAGAACAGTTTTGTTTTCACTGACGCTGCCTCGGCGCCTCCGACATCCAGCATCTTTAAAGAGAACTTCTTGTGAAGAGAAATAAGAAAAGCTGGCGGGGAGAGAAAGCCTCTATAGTGCTCTGTTTTCTTTTGTTTTTTTAGAGGAAGCAACAAAGTCTGATGTTTTTCTTTGCGGGGGTTCACCAGCAAAACTCAAACATGTTGAGATTTTTGACTAGAGTAGTAAATATTTATGGAAATGGGTTATGACTGCATCCTGCCTTCTGCATACATCTAAATGATTCCCTGTTGGCGTTTAACCGTTCCTTCAGGTCGCTGGGTTCTTTGTGACGGAAGCATCTCATGGTGTCCAAACCAACGTTTGCACTTGGTCACAAACTCGATTTTCCCCCACGTGGCTGGCAAAGAGCAATCCAATCCGTGGCCTCGAAACATCCCTGTAAGACTCCCTTAACTTCCCGCGACCTTCTCTCTTCCAGAACACAGGGCTCAGATTCCGAGCAGAGAAATACGAGATCGTGATCCGATTTTCCCAGAGCAGGTTTTGCACCGGAAATGTTCGAATCCGTTCGAAACAAATCCATCTCGTTGTCTCTGCTGGAGCAGCTGAGACACTGTTGAGACCTTGGAAGTGCGATGGGAGAGTGAGGCACGATTTAAAGCTCGACTTCAGCCGTTTCGATGCTAATCGGCCGGTCGTGGTTGTAAACCAACTTGTTTCCATGGCTACAGGTGGTAACAAATGACCAAAATTGAAATTAAGTATCAGCAAAAAAAAAAAAAAAAAAAAAAAACATTCTTACAACTGCACAAAATTATTTTATATGTAGGATTTAAAAAATAAATAAATAAGACATTTTAGTGTCAGAGATGCACCAACATGCTGCACCTTGAGTGGCAAACCTGTAGATTCAGTGCAGCAACACAGTAGTAGGCATTGTGGGGGTTAAGGCCGTGCTGTGTGCATTTTTAAGGGGGCTCAAAATGCAGCACCAGATACCATCTCCTAATGAATAAAGCTCCCAGTGGTGCTTTTAATACGTGACAAGATTTCCCTTGAGCTCCTAAAGAACTGATTAGTGCGTCTGAAGCACTAATCAGCGGAGTGGTTGCCTTGTGCAGCCTGCTCCTCCACTCCGGCTCATTTCAGTTCCTATTACAACTCTAATCATTTGTAACAGAGTCAAACCTTCAAATGGCAGCAGAGAAAAAACAAAATCTAAGAATAAACAGCTTTCTCTCTCTCGCCCTCGCTCTCTCTCTCTCTTTTAAAGAGCCTTCCAATTAGTGGAGCATCCCTTTTTTTTGCTCCTGATGACTCTTACTAAGAGTGGTACTACAGGTGTATCATAGTGACACTCTAATAAAGGGATGACTCAGCACTCCTTTGCCAAACGCAGCAGTTGTTCGTTTAAAACCGGCGCTGGTCAAGTTGCCTTGGATAAAATGACCAACTCTGGCTTTACGAAAGCACCAAGTAACCTGGGATGTTTTAACCCCTAAATTTATTTGCAGTGATGTGGAAAAAACATAATAAAAAGAAAATACATATAATTTTTCTCTCAAACATTCTATTCAGTCGCGGTGCTGATTTAAAAGCAGAGTGCAAAACCCCTCACCTCCAGAGAGTATTGGGTCTTCCATTAGTTGACCCAATAACTGGATTGCCAACAATTTGACTGTCCAGCTTCACCGGGAAAACATTTCCACGTTGGACGAAGCGTTACGTTTTAATACCAACTCTTCTTAATTAAAGGATCTGTTCAGAATGAACCTCAAAGACGGGAAGGAGACAGAAGACGCTGCTGTCTCTTGGATCCCCGCCATGTTTTCTGCTTGGGGTGGGAAGGAGGAACTGATCACAAAGAGCCCAAACGCAGGTTTCACCATGTGCTGTCAGGAACAAACAGGCGCTGTTAAAGCTTTCATTACCAGCCTGTACAAGTTTAGATGTTTGTATTTCATGCGCGCCCCTCAGCGGGGGAAGGGGAGCTTCGGGAAGACTGAGATTGAGCGTTAATTGGCAAGCGTGTCAGCGGCGTGTTTAGGTTTCCCGCTTTTAAACGCGCGACTAATTAGAAGAGATGAAGCTCGGGATGTGTCATGGCGGCTGTTCTCCTCCCCGCAGAACGACTCCTGCTCTTAGGGAGTGCAGGCAAGTTCGCCAATTAACCGCAGACTTAAAAAAGAGGCGAAGCTTCGATGTTTCAGCAGGTAAAATAATAATTTTAAAAAAAAAAGAGAGAGAGAGAGACAGGAGACGAGCATGCTGTTTGCATGCCGCTCAGCTTGAAGCTAAGCTAGAAAGATGTGAGAAATTGCTCCCTTTTAAGAGTTTCGCTAACTCCAAGAAACCTCCGCAAATAAGGTTCAGGGGGAAGAGGCTGTAAACGCTGAAACGTCTCCTCCTTCCCGTCTTCGCTCCCAAATGAGGTTCGCTTTGTAAGCGGCGGGGCCTCAAAGCGAAGCGCGTCGTGGTTTTCAAACGCAGCGCCCGGCTTCCCGCGCTGAAGTAACTAACTTCGGCGCATGTTATGTGATATAGACCAATGCAAAGCACAGAGTAGCTGGGAAGTGGAAGGAAAGTGAAGCGAAACTTCTCCCCGTTAAGAACCTGAAAAGTTTCACTTACGAGAAAAGAAAGACGCACTTTTTAGATTCGCATGTAAATGTGAAGATCTACTTTGTTTTCTGATACATTTTAGTTGTTTTTGTCACTAAGGTGTGTTTTTTTTTTTTTAGCATCTTTCCATTGCTAAATTCTTTTCCGTGCAACTCAATTCAGAAATCTATCCCAATATTAAATGTCATGACTCATAATCTGAGTATCTTCAGTGAGGATCTCCAGTAGCCGTCAGTCTTGCAACCAATCTGGAAAAGCCTCTGACTGAAGACAGAGTTGCAGTATGACTGTCATGTCATGCCCAACATGTGGGCGACAGACACTGTCTTGCACAGCGGCGGGTTCTGGATGACTCCTCCTCTCTCCCTCCAAGGAGCCTCCATTTCAACTCCTCTGGGCTGTAAGGTCGTAGTTCAAGTATTATTTGAGCTTTTAAAAAGCTAATCAGCTTCATACCATCATACCATCTATCCAAAGGTAAAAAACAAAAGAAGGTAAGAACGAAAATCCCGACGCTGTTCTACATCCTCTGACTGGTTTCAGTGTTAGTCTTCATTCTTCCTCACTATTGACGGTCTTCTGTCACACACTGGACACATTTCTGGGTTTAAACCAATCATATAATACTGATTTTGTCATTGAATGACATTGACGTTCTAAATCCTGACTTAGAACTTAGAAAGGAGAGGACTATGTGTCCGTCTTCCATCAAAAATATAGATTTAACTTGATGGTAGCCTAATGAAAATGCTCCCAGAAAAACTTCAAACATTCCCAGTGGGAGTTTTTGAAGTTATTTTTGAAAATAAATCCTGTCAATAAATTGGTGGGATGTTTCTCAAAGTTGAACGTCCAAATCGCGATGGACATCAAGAGTTTGGATATTTTAGCCGGCGCTTAATTATTTAGCGTTGCCATGCGGAGAGGATACCTGTGAGCTTTCAGAGCTTATTTGTGATTTCATAGTTCATTTTTAAACGCCTTCTTATGAGTACGAACTCAGACTTTCTTCAACTACTTACTTGTAACAAATGTCATTTTCCCTCCTTTGTTTCAATTCTGAATTGGAGTCAAACTGAGTTGGATAAAACATGAAAGGGTTAAGAAAATAGTTTTCTTGAAATTATTTTATTTTGGGAACGTTTATTTATTTTTTTTTCATTTTATTGTACGACTTCGACCTCAAATATCCGCTTTAACGGCGTGTTTTCCGATGGGAAGACTCAGGTCACGGCAAGGTCAGGTTTACGCTTTCTCGTCCCGAAACGCAAAGCGAAGCTGTCAGAAACCCCCATTAAAACCCATTTCCTCTTAATGTCCCCGTCCCCCACAGCCACGACAAAAATAGGGACGCCACCCAGGAGCCGGCGCAGAGTTCCTCTGACGACGTTCGCTTTTTGTAAGGGAGGCGCGTTCGTCGTGAGGGAGAGGGAAGGAGGCGACTGAAGTTGGCGAGAACATCTCCGCAGTGCCCCACATTTCCACTCTGGCAGTAACTACTAAGGAAAAAATAAATAAAAAAAAAAAGTTTTGAAGGGGAAAGTGTGATGTTCCGACATGAAAAGGAGTAATGCTCGTATACCTCGGGAGCTTGTTTGCTTCACGTTTTCCTGTGAAGCCCAGGAAGGGCCTTTTTTTCCCCAGAAGCCTGTATAATTGATTCCACCCAGAGGTAACCCAAGGCGATCACCTGCCGCGGCAAAAGGAGCGCCGCCATCTTTTTATCCCCCCCCCCCCTCCCTCTTTGTCAAATTCCTTATTCCCGGCCGTCGTTTATTATTTTATTTTATCCACCCTTCATCCGCGACTGTGAATAACTGCGCCGAGGCATAGCTGAATAAACATTTGTCTGAATGGGCTGACTGATGGATCAATTTGGGTCGTCGGGTTTTCTCCCGGCGCTGGCGTTCGCTCGGATCATTCCGCCGGTGGACGCGGGCCAAAATAAAGTCCTTGAAATGGAGCGGCCCGTTTTTTTTTTTTTTTGTTTGTTTGTTTTGTTTTGGAAAACGGCCAGCGCCGCGGAAGCTAAACAGATGGCTCAATTCTACTGTCATATGCATATTGATGGCGCGGCCACAATGCATTACAATTGAGAAATCCTGTTAATGTTTTGATCTGAAAAGCAATTAGGGGCTGTGGGGGGTGGGGGTTGAGCTGATTATCTCGTGCCACAGCAATAAGGTGCTGCTTTACCAGTGAGATGGGAGATTGATTCTTGAGCAGAAGATTGGATTTGGCCTCCGTGACTGATGGTGTCTGGGACATGATGGAAGTGAATAAGGTTAGAGGGGGAAAGTGGGGAAAATGAAGATGGTCGTTTGAGCGTTGGAATGGATTCCAATGGCATTTCTGAGAACACACACATATAGTTTGCCTCAAAGGGTTTTTAGTTAGTCGCTTTTTGGTTATATAAATGAACAAACGCAATGACCTCACATTCTGTGGTTCAGTTCTTTAACCTGCAGTATGATGGTTTTTACGGCCACATATTTTGTTATGAAAAATGCTGAAGGTATCAAATGTGACTTAAAAGAAACACGGTTTAACAAATTGGGCCCATGTCTCTTTAAGAAACTCCTGTTCTTTCTGAAGCCCCGCCTCCAGGAAGTCATCACAACATTGCTGCTCTATCATCCCTTTAACAACAGTTTTTCCAGACCTTTGCTGAGAACTAGTTCATTTAATGAGCTCAGCAGACACTCATTACTAACTCCTTCTGGCTAGTCTGAAGGAGTTGAGATTGGCAGTTGCTGGGAAGGTCTGTTGCAGTTTATGTTTTACATGTTTGACCTGAGGTAGTCAAACCTGTTGTTTTGTTAGTTTCGGTTTATTATTTGTTTTACTTTGGTTGTTGTCCTCCAAATTGCACCGGCTGAACAAATTAAAGTTGTGCTGCCTTCACGTGTTTGATCAATCTCGTGACGGTGTTGGCGTCTCTAAGTGTGCTGCACGGGTGCAAAGTCACCAGACAAATCTGTAGTTCGGTGCATTTACATCTGCGTTTAAATAAAGAAACATTTTGAGTCGATTCAGGGCAGTTTTTCTGTATTGGATCGGTATTGGCTAAACCACAGATATCTGTATCGGTATCGAAAGTGGATCGGCGCATCGCTAATCAAAACCTCACCGCTCCAACCAATTTACATAATCAGTTAGTACCAGGCTTTGAACGACCGTATCTATGATTCTGCTGAACCATATTTCATATCGGACAGTATTAACAAAACACATTTCCCTTCTTTTCTTTCACTTTCTTTTCGTCTTTCATGTTTATGTCTAAAAACCTGCACAACTGGACGCTTTACCCCAAACGTAACGTTCAACACCGTTGCGCACAAGAACGGCACGTACAATGATTGAAGTGGAACATAATCTGAAGGTTTCTTTTTTTTTCTTTAGAAGAAAAACGTACCGGTAAATGCATGCTGTAAACGTCTATGAACGCATGAAAAGGGGAAAAAAACCAAATATCACTCTCTGTTTTGTGCTAGTTCACCTTTGCGGTCTCCATTTAAAGCCGACGTAAAAGGAAGTAAGACAGACTGTTTCCTTTTCAAAGCATGCATTAGTTTAAGTGCTTCTAGCAGAAAACACTATTTATCCTTATGAAGAGAAATAGAGGGTAGCGGTGTTAAAAACCCTGATCCTATCTTCTACGCTTGCTCTGTTATTACCTCAGGTGTGAAATCTCTTCCTGCTCACGCTGGAAAACCAAGCGGGCGTGTTCAGCTGTGAAATTGTGTACTTTCTGCTTCCTCCTCCCCCCACTACCGGCTCTCCTCCCTGTCGCAGCGCAAGTAAAAAAAAAAAAAAAAAAAAGAAAGAAGAATTTTCTCTGGTTCCAAAAACAAAGTGCTACGTTCTTCAAAGTGAAGGCGTTCCTGCCCTGCAGCCGCACGGTCAGGTGCCCTTTTCCCGGAGCTGACGCTGAAGGGCTCCTGGCTGGCTGAAGGTGGCGCTGAGAGGAGACGAACCCCACGCAGCCGAAACGCTCAGTTTCTAGCGGGATGTAATAAAGTCATGGCAAACCGGCCGTTTCGCTTCCCAACTACTTACCTCAATGTCCAGTTTTATTTAAATGGATGGTTGTTGTTTTGGTTTTTGTTTTCCGTCATATTGGTGTATCAACAATCACCTTTAATAGGTTTATTGGTATTTTAAATTTCTTTCATTTGGGCAGGTTTTATGTTATTTTTTTTTGGGGGGGGGGGGCGGCTGGAAACTGTGAGTCAGATCTGGCAACCCTGATGCACATGTCATGAAACTTCCTCTAGGTTCATTTGCGCAGATGACCGGTGCAGGACTCGGTTTTTAGCAAGTGTGTGTAGAGCTTTCACGTGTAGAGCTGCACATGCACGTCCCGCCACCGACGATTACATTGACGTTTCAAAGAAAACCGATATCCACGCTGAAATATGAAACGGTGAGAAAAACCCAACGGAGTAAATAATAAATGGAGGGGTGAAACTTGGCTTTATCACCAAGCCGAGCCACATAAAGCAGCTCTGTTGAAGCCCATTACATGACTGAGGCCGTTGCAGAAATTCAGTTGTTTTACTGAATTTCTCGCCAGCAACAATACATTTGGAGCCCATTCGACGGGCAATATGAGCCCCAGACCTTTTTATGACGCTCCGCGTTTCCCCTTTGCGCGGCCTTAAGCTAAGCGAGGCTGACAGCGGGAACGCCTGCAGAATAATTCAGCAGCTCTGCCGGGAGAGCCGGGGAAGAGACAAAAGGCCTCGCAGCAATCCGCCATCACTGACACTATTGATTACGGCCCTGGGAGCGATGATGGCGTTCGGCTCTCCTCCTCCGGGCGGAAGCCACAATCATGCCGCCGCGTCGCCCAAAATGATAGACTGTCTGGGAAACGAGAGAGGAGGTGAGAGCTGGGGGAGAGAGAGATAAGGGTGATTGAGAGAGATGGAAGAGGCAGACGGCGGGGAGGGCGAACGTTTTCATTTTCCCGCCAAAGCGGAGGAACGTCGAAACACCGGGCCCTTGTGTCGGAGTGATGTCGGAGGCAGCGGGGGGCCTCGGTGGAAACACGAAAATAGCATAATTGCCTCTTTTGCCTGTTGGAATCGCTAACGAGGGAGCCTGACATTTATACGGGGTCTCTTGTCGTCGCGCCGACGCCAGGCCGGGTTTCCACAGCGGCTGCTGAGCGAGGCGGGAGAGCGGAGAAGATGTCGCAAAATCAGCCGGAGCACAATCTGGGATATCTGCATAAAACTTTTAAGTGTTCCTCCGCGAGGACGCACACGCTCACACGCCAGGTGGCTCCTTGATTTAATTAGCACAGCCGAAGCTCCAATTAGCTACAAGAGGCAATCAGATGGTGCTTTTCATCCCAGCGTCGAGCTGATGGGGCCCAGTAGGACTGTGGCTGTTCCCTCCTCTGAGAAAACCGGAGAAAACAGTCAGCCTGGAAGCGGAGGAACGCCGGGAGCTGGACGGCGCTTCCGGGAATGGAGCTTCTTCGTGATTTCTCGTGTTGCTCCGGCGTGTTGCGGTGGGATTTGACGCGGGTTTGCTAAGAGAACATGGGAGAATCATCAAACAACAAAACCTGCAGACGTCTTAACATGGCGTCCGGTCCGGCCCGTTTCGACCGAACAATAGCAGCTGCATTTGTTCTTTTCCGCAATAAAACTAGCATTCTATATACGTTTCTATATGCATTCTTCATGTCCTGGTTGATTTTCCTTTACCCCTTTTAGCTCTCAACAATCCAAAGAGCTACTTTTTGTTTCCTTCTCAGCAAAGCTAAATAAAGCCGCAAATATTACATGACCTTTAGAGAAGAAAAGACTCAAACCTGCAACAAGAAATTGTGGCTATAAGCAACGTATTATGTGTGTTTTTATGTTTGAGAAAATAAGACTTAAACAAACGCTAGCGGCTCTTTTCATTCTGTTAAACTAAAAAACGATGAATTAATTCATTCAGGAATAAAAAAGTAAGTGCTTCATTGGCAGATAGTCAATTTTAGCCAAAGTTACTGCAGGAGGCCTGTGGAGTCACTAGACCCCTTCACCGGTCAACTGCACAAAATCCTATTTAGTGAATATTAGAAACAATGTAAGGCAGCAGGTAAACCGGCCTCCATTTTCTGACTGATGGCTGCAGCTCCAGCTGCGGTTCTGGACTTTACGCTGCAAACGGGGGAGGCCGAGAGGCGCCGGGGGCCGGGAGTCCGCGCTCATCTCCGGGGGAGGTTTGAGTGACGGCTCGGGTGTGCGGCCCAGGAGCCCTGGGAGTCACGCTGGCATGAACACGCCGAGTGGGGTGGAGGGGAACTCAATATGACTTCCACTTAAATTGGAAATTTCAAGGTTTCTGCACCAGATCCAGCTGCACAACACGCGCAAGCCGCGCGCGTGCCCGAGCGCGCGGGAGTTGACTGTGTGTCACTAATTGAATTCAGGGACCTTGTCGCCGCGCGTGGTTTTGGTGTCGCTGGTCTGTTTATCGTCGGAAGTCAGGCAGGCGTGTAATTGCTGTTTTGACACAGATGTCACGACTCTGACTTCCCTCATCCACACTCGGCTTGTTTTTCTGCGCTCATGGATCGAGGCTCGCGCTGGTTTTGGACTAATAACGCACGCGCTGACGCACATTTTTTGGAGGTGGCAGGCGGCTGCCGTTCTCTGCAAAAGGCCGAGAGCAGGAGCTGCAACACGCAGCGTCAGCGCAGAGATGCGGCGCGTTCCTGCTGAACGCATGGAGTATGAAGCGGAAGGACTAATCAACATTTACGTGTCTAAATCTGAAAAGTGTGGCGTGCATTTGAATGCATCTACTTTTCCCCTGAAATCCAAAGCTCTGCCCCCCTCGTTTGCATTCCGACGCCAGCTGAGTAGTGAAGAAGCTGCAGAGAGCCGCAGTTCGGAGCGGGAAGACTCAAGTCGCTCCTCGAAAAGCGAGCGACGGCGGGTTATGGGTCCGTTTCCAGGGAAACGGCAAAGATTTGACACAAGGTGCGCTTGTCGAAGGAGACCAAAGTAGTAACTTTCTGGGCTGCGTACATGAATGTGGCAGCGTCAGGCTCCGGCGTCAGAGACGCAGCTGATCGGAAGAGTCCGAATCCGAAGATCTTGCGATGATTCAGTTGAACGTTTTTCCGGCCGCGCAGAATTCACACGCGAAGAAAACAAACGTCTTTGTTTGACGAGGCTCGAGTTCCACTGAGCTGCAGTCGCGATTCATTTCGAAAACACGATCAAAGGGTGGTCGTAGACGCTTGACGGCTGCGCACGGGGAAGGGTCTCCTGCAGCTGCCTGTGTCGCAGCGGTTTGGGTTTGGGGGTGGGGTGGAGCCTCTGACTGAAGACTTAAAGCGCTGAAAATTCTGTTCGACTTTAAAAAGCCTCTGCCGGTGATTTTAAACCCGCAGTCAGAATTCGAAAGCAAAAACGAAACAAAAGGAATCGTTAGAAAAAGTCAGAGGTCCTCTGGCTGATGCCTTTATTATGCTCTGTGCATATTTGGATGTATTTCTGCCCCCCACCCATCTCCACAGCTGCAGGACCAGCGACGCTCATCAAAGAGGCAGATGAAAGGCGGACGTCTCCGATCCAAACACCAACATATGGCTGCGGCGCTTCCTGGCTGGAGCGGCGGCGAGGGCGCAGCAGATGGAGGGCGGCCCGCGAAGGCAGCGCCGGCAGAGGTGCGGGCGGCTCGGGCCTCGCCTGTTTCATATGTGCATTTTTATTCACACCTGGCTGCCGCAGCGACTTCACTCAGACTGCTGCGGCTTTCCAGATGCTCCCCTTCAGAGTATCGCAAAAAAAAAAAAAAAAAAAAAAAAAAAATCATTGATAAGGAATTTAATTCGACATGAAATGAGGTAATAATAACAACGCAAAGAGTTGGATAACTTTTTATCGGTTTGATGTGTCATCAAGCTCCTGACTTTGAGGTGTTTTTGTGGGGTTTTTGTCAGGGTTCCTGTGTGAGTGCATGTGTGTGAGTGCGAGTGTCACATCTCATCCAGAGAGGATCTTGGTGAGGAGCCGGAGGAGTCTGCACAGGTGGAGGTCAGAGCGTGCTGGGCATTTAGGAGCAGCAGATCCTTCCTTCAGTGCGAGATGATTACGTTCATCGGTAGTCACGCTGGTCGTCTCCTGTTGTTACAAGTTGTTTAAGAATTGTGTCTGAGCTTACCAGAAGTCACCGGACCTTTGTATTTTTGCCGCCTCTAGGTCTTTTTGTCTCTCCGCTCGTGAATCCTGCTCGTACCAGCCTGCCTGCTCCGCCGCTCTCCCGGCCGCTACTCCACTCCTACAAGCCTCCGGTTCTCCGAACCCTCACCCCGCCTCGCACTCGCCTCTGGACTGCCGGACAACTCTCACTCAGGACCCTGGCACCTCTTCCCACGCCACAGCTAACCACCGTGAAGTAAGCCCGTTCCATTCCCCTCTCAATCAGTCCGTTCACTCCCAGCCGTCTAACCGCCTCTCATTTCAGGCCTTCCTGGTCGGATCATTCTCACCCTCTCACTGACGTCCCACGGATTGAAATATTGTGTGTCCTGTTGATAATAAATATTCACTTTTCTTAAGAGATGTGTGGTTTCTGCATGTGGGTCAGAAAGCTAAACCCTAACATGTCAGATTTTTTCCCCTCTTTGCATAATTTTGTTAAAACCTGGGAAAGGATGAAGACGAACAAAACAAGTTTGTGTACATTTATTTCCCCTAAATAAGCCAACTTTTTATCTTTTTGATTTTTGAAGGTAGAGTTGACATTTTGCATCAATCTGCCCGCCGCCAAGTAAAGGCAGAATCTTTCAAGACCGCACGCGCCGCCTTCACGAAGCCACGACTTCTCGCCGCGCTTTGCCGGAAACCTGGATGAACTTCTGACTTCTAATCTTTCCGGCCGAGCGAGACTCGGCGAAGTCGTAAAAAGGGGCTTTCGATTCCTCGGCTGAGGCTCGTTAATTTGAGCGATGGTCAGTCGCCGCTGCTAAACGTCCGTCTTGACAGGAGAGGAGGGGAGGAAATGGGAGATGTTATGAGATTAGATGGGGTGACAAATGGGGCCGTTATGAGAAATACTGCCGCCATGTTAAGCAGTCGATTGACAGAGATGGATTTCCCTTAGATCTCCGGCGTCCGACGCTTCAGCAGAGGCCGACTTTGTCCTTCGCTGATAAGTCCTATCGGCGACACGTTGTTGCTAGGGAACGCTTCAAGGGTGCAATTTGTTGGAAGTCTCAAAAACATCAAATCGAAGCTGCTAAGTCACCCAAGGACGTGTTTCTAGATGTTTTTCAGCTTTTAGTTGACATGATTTTAGTTAGGGACTTTGAAAACGTAACTTCAGAGTCTACTTGAATCCGAATCAGCGTTTTGAGGCTGACTTTGCTTTTCGGGTGTTTGGGCGAGAAAGGGGCGCCGGGAGGCGAGGGCGCTGGGCCCGCTGCGGCGGAAACCTTCCTCCCGAGAAGAGGCGAGGCCGGCGTCTGAATAGACCTCATCCGTGGCGACTCCCCGTTTCCCCCGGCGATCCGTCTCCCGACGGGCGGACAGCGGCTCCACTCCGACCAGAAGGAGCGGAGGAGCTTCTCTATCAAAACACAACAGTCGCTTTTTCTAAACACGGCCAATTAGGATGACGAATGGCTCGCGCCTCGCCGCGCGTCCCGCGAGAGACGCACAGCCTGAATAACAAGGCGAACAGAGAACAACAGAAGGAGGACGTCCGAGAGCAGAGCGGGATTCTGTTTTATCCAGGGAACGTTGTCTTTCTTTCTTTATTTTTTCGGGTTTATTCCCTCCCCTCGGTCGATTGTTCTTCATCACACCTGACACCGTTCTGTTGAAGGAGATTTGTTGTGCAGGTTTTGATGCGTCGTAATGGATGGCCCTTCGAGTCGAAGCAGTGCCTTATGGGAAGATGGAGGGCCTGATTGCTTCTTGTCGCCGGAGCCCCTCCCGCTCCCCCCCGCCAGGGAATGTCGCTATGAGGCTCTCGGCATGCCGCAGTCTGGCCTCCGGCTACGACCTGCATGATTACAAACAACAGTTGCATCGGGGCTCTGAATTAAAAAAAAAAAAAAAAAGAATTGCTCCGATTCACAGTCATTAATGCACATTTCCTGACATCAGCTCCTCGTTGCTCCTACTGTGGGGCGAAAATCTCCGTCGGAAGCCGAAGCTTCGCCCTCGCCGCCTGCAAATCTGTTAAGAAAACTCATTACTGAGAATTACTGGCACGAATCATCTCTAATGAGCGCTCGGCACCCAGAGGACGGCGCGGCGGAGTGACGGGGAAATCTTTAGTTGGCGTGTCTATGTTTAGAAATGAATATTCCGGAGGTCAGCCGTCGCCTCGGGGTCGTGCAGGTCACGCAATCGTCGCTCCGCGCTCCTCATCGGTTCTGCTTGGATGGACGTCACATCCGTCCAGCGGTATTTATACCTCTTGAACATGTGTGAACTTTGTCCTTAATGTGTCTTGGGGAGTTTTTTTTTTTTTTTCTTTCTTGTTGGATTTGGACCGAACTTTGACTAGACCGTTCAAATGAATTTAAAGCATAGGTTGGATCTTAGCTCTGGCTGCGTTCAGGAACCCATCGACTCTCACCAGCTTTCTTATCTCTGCTGAGGAGACTCGTCCCCACAGCATGACGCTACCACCGCCATGTTTCAGTGAGAGGGTGCTGCTGTCTGGGTGATTCAGTTTGTGTTTTGGTCGATCGCCTCGATGGCAGAACTTCTCGCGTGACGCTGTTTGCTCACTAAAGTTCTCCTACGTTTAGAAAAGATACAGAAGGGGGGTAAACGCTTTTTATATTAGATCTTATTTAGGGGTTTCTAACTAAAGGGCGTTGAATTCTGCGGAGGCGTTAAACTGCCAGAGCTTAGAAATGAATTCTCGAGCAGCGTCTCGTTTGAACTAGAAAACGTTGTGATGCCAAACCAGCCGGGGCGAGAAAACGCTCTCATTTCAGCAAAACTAAAAAAAAAAAACAAACAAACCTGATTCCAGAGTCACGGCGCCATTGCAAGGCAGCTCGTGACACTCGATTCATCCGAGCTGCCGTAGCCGCGCGCAAACGTGTGTGAGCCGCGCGGCTCTGCTAAGAGGGGAGTTATGTTCAGTGATGACAAGAATTGATTTCCAATTTCCTCCACAATGAGGGCATCATTTCCAGCGGCTCGGGGGGCAATTTGGCTGCTGGGGCCTGCAGACCGGGGTGACGGCTGTCTTCACCTGAAAGCCCCGCTCTCTCGCGTCACAGAGATGCGCCGGGCCTGCTTCAATTTCGGCGCGTCTGTCAGCGAATGTGGGGTTGGCGCCTCTTTGATGAATGGAAACAAATTGAACAACACTGGAGACTGATTCCAAGCTACTTTTATCTTAAAAAAAATAATCTGATTGGACAGTGGGAAAGACTAGCGTTGTGTTCAAAATGTGCAAAGAGTAGCTAGCCTATCACCAAACCTGTACAGGCCTAAAATAGCATCTCAGTGCTAACAATGCTCCAGCACGATTAGCCCCCGATGCTAATCTCAGCATTTCTGAAGACAGTCCATGAATAAAAGACAGTACCCGGGAGCTGAAAGGGTAATCTCTAATCTCAACGCCAGACTAAAAACAAAACTAAAATCTTTGTTGTTGAGTTTATGTGTCCATTTGCTCAATAATCTCGCAACAAAAAAAGGTTTTTGAATGAAAAATGTTGCTCAGTTTGCTGATGTACAGTTTTCAAGTGATCAAGTACCGACCCTGAAATTAACCCAACATTTTAACCACCGATCGAGAATAAAGTTGAAACCTTCTTGTGAACAACTGAACGCATTTTCGCCTGCGGATCACGAAACCCGTCAGACTTCACTCGAACCTCTTTGAATTCATTCGAATGACGAAAACAAGTTTTGAGAAATCCCTTAAACTTGTCTCCATTTTGTGAGCCCACAACCTCAACATGTTTTATTGGGATTTGATGAAAACATATTTCAAAGCGGCACGTAAGTATGAGGTGGAAAATTTGAACCGTCAGATGCTCCTTATTAAAGAAAAAGAAACAAAAATAAGAACTATTGGAACTGAAATATCTAAGTACAGAACGTCAGATTTGCCTGATCAGTATTATTCATGGTGAAGCCTCCAAATATGTCTTTAACCTGGTCACAAAACTTGCACGTAATAACCCTAATAACACAGGGTTTGATATAAAATTCATTTTCAAACTCCGTCCTCCCTCCTCGACTGAGCCCCTGGTGATCCGTGTAATGCAGCAAAGGGCTGGGAATTTTATGGCCGCCGACTAATGAGTGGGTTAATTCACAGCATGTGGTGCTGGGGTGGATTAGAAGAGCATTTTACACCAGGAGCAGCCGTCCTCTGCTCCGCTTTAAAGCTTAAAGACAGATAAAGGCGAGAGAGAGGAAGGGAGGCGAGGGAGAAAGAAATCAATGTCTGAATTCGTCTCTCATATCCCAGGAAAGTTATGTGTTGTTAAACCCATTCCGGATGAGCGCTCCTCTGACCCCAAATGGCCCGTCGATGATGTGCCATACTTTAAAGCCGTACTGACCTCACCTTCAACACACCCGCCTGATAAAACTGTGGTTTTATCAGAACTGAATTGAGACGAGCGGCTGATTTTAACAGACTGTCACTTATGATCAGTGTGTGGATAAAGCAAGGATAAAAAAAAAAAAAAAACCTGCTCTGTCCAGGATCTACTTCTTTTTCTTTCTTTTATTGAGCTCCTGGCCACATGGTGGTGATGTTTGCCTTTTAATAACTTCTGCTCTCCTGTATTTTAATTGCCAGCCTGACACGGCGCGATCATGACTATTAACTTGTCAGAAGAGCAAAGAGCCCAGGGCTCCCCCTCAGGACGTCAGACACTCAGGGTCCTCAGTGCAAACAGCTCTCGTTATTAAACACTAATCGCTGAAAGTCCAGCAACGAGGCCGGTTCTCACATCCCGGGCTTCAGTGTCGCTTTGAGGTAATTGAATTAAATTGGAAATGTGTGGCGTCGTCCTCCAGACGGACCTGCGTCTTTTGCCTTCTCGGATGTCGTTTTAACAATAAATAAACAACTAACATTTCAAGCATGATGAGCGAAAACTGCACCGTAGAGGCACAAGTTCAGTTCAGCTGCAGGCTTTCATTGCTGTTCATTTTGAGGATCATGATTTCCGGTGAGTAGAAAAATGTTTTTTTTTTTGTTTTTTTTTTAACTTGGCAAAACACAAGAGTTCAATTAAAAATCTATAATTATTACAATATCCCCATGTTACGGCTTCAATACCCAACAGAATGAACGCCAAATTGACACGGACAATTGAAGAAAAGGTACAAAAGGATGTGGCTTTGGAAAGTTGGTTGGAAGGAAAAACTGCACTACAGAAAACATGTGAAATTGAGGATGAGTAGGAACATGTGTTTAGTTTCTCTTAAACAAGAAAAAAAAATACAAATAACTAAAAATAAATTAAAAGAAAAAATTGTTCACTTTCTTTTCTTTTCTTTTATTTTCTTAGGGTCCAGGGGCTTCAGATGTAACTAAATATACAGATTATATCTAAATTTCACCTGTAAACCCTGGAACTCTTGATAAACATCAGCCAGAATTGCACCTATAACAGGAAGGCACTAAATCCTGAAATCCTTGTTTGTTTTAAATTTATTTTCATGTTTCGTTTCTCAAGAGAGATTTTGAGCTTTTCACTGGCTGCTTTCGAAATAACCAACAACAGAAACGCATCTATATTTTTATATTTCTATGATATTTTCGTTTCGTTCACAGTCGCTCCTTCGTGCTCCCATCCCAAATGATCGCCGCATGATTTATCGATGCTCCTGTGCTGCGTCAGAAAGACGGCGCTGCAGAGGGAGACGCTGACGCAGCCAGCTATCGAACAAAGCCATGTTGATTTGGCGGGAGCCATGTCTCACTTTGTGAGGCTTTACATTATTTATCTGTGGAGCTCTCCTCAACCTTAAGAGGCTCCAGAGCCTCTCTGCAGTTTCTGTGTTCGCTGCATCGTTAACGAGTGCAGACCGGCAGTTTGCCTCAAGCTTTGTGCTGAGAAGGAGCTTCTTGGTTTTTCGCTTTGGAGCTTCGGAAAAAAACACATTTTGCTTCCGAAAAAACTCCACCAAAGTGTATTTAACACTCCAGGTTGCAACAAAACACACTGAAACCATCTGTACACTTTAGTGTAACTGTTTTTTTTTTGTTTTTTTTCTGTTTCCCATTCATCTATACTGCTACCCTGTCACCCCTTGCAATGGCACTGCCCCCCATAGGGGCCGCGCCCCACACTTTGGGAAACGCTGTTTTATACGATATCACATGAAAAATAAAAATAAATAATAATTAAATTCCATTCATAAAGAAAACAGTGCACATTTTAATGAACATGTATGAAAAATGCATGTAAAAAAAAAAAAATAGATTACTGGTTCAAAATTAGGCAAATACATTTATTCAATAATTTAACAAGCGTTTGTACAGTTCTTCAACACATGTGAAATGTCTATGTACGCTTGAGTAAAAACTTACATACAACGTTTAAACATTGCACAGTTCGCACATAAACAAGGCAAGAACATCCTTAAACTGTGTTTTAACATTCAAACAGCTGCTGAAACAATACAAAGAACATGAGGCGGTTTCTCTGGAGTTCACTTGATGTACTCCTCTAGGAGGTGCTCGGGTATCGAAGGGTCGTTGAGACGCACGATCATTTTCATCTGCGATTCCCCCTCTCCTTCCTTTCCCAGAAAGAAACATCAAGTAGGTGAGCGTTTCCACGTTTCAATTTCAAAGTTGGAGATCAAACACATATGTATCAATTGCGACAAAATGATTGGCAGCATGTCAGACACAAACCGACAGGCCGTGTAAGATGACGGCGTGGACTGGCTGTTTTCAGGGTTGCGTTCGTACCGCAGCCCGAAGTGACCCGATTCTGACTTTTTTCAAATCTGATTTTTTTTTTTTTTTTTTTTTTTTTCCACACTTCCAAAAAGATGCGACGCATGTGTTCTCCAGTGTGAACCGCAAATGAGCTGAAAGGGTCCCGCATGCCCGACATCTTATTGAACTTTAATAAGGAAACATTGCAAAACACAAAAGTACACTAGAAATAAGAAAAAAACAAAACAAAAAACGAACTTGTTTTAATTAAATAGCTGCTTAAAACAGATTTTTATGTAATACGTTGGTCAGTACCAACGTATTACATAATTAGAGAAGGGGGAAGACATGCAGCAAAGGTTACCAGGCTGGGAATCGAACCTGCGACAACCGCGCTGAGGACTAAGGCCTCTATATGTGGGTTGTGCTTAAACCCTGTGCCCCCTCAGCAGCCCTAAAACTAATTTAAAAAAGTACTAGTTCCACTGACAGATTATTTCACTTATGACAAGACACTTTTACTATAAGTGAAATAATCTGCTGGTTTATTTGCAATAGAAACGAGATCAAAAGTACCGTAATTTTCGGACTATAAGCCGCTACTTTTTTCATAGGTTTTGAACCATGCCGCTAATAAAAAGGAGCGGCTATTCTGTGGATTTTTTTCCACCGCTAGGGGCGCTCTAACCGGAACTAGAATCAAAACTAAGATAAAAGAAATGCAAAGAAGAATACGCTACTTCCTCTTTAGCAGATATAACTGGTAGAAGCAGATAGAAGGACGACAAATTTCCAATCCTATTATCTTCATCTTCTTCACCCCTTCATCATGAAACCCACACGAAGAAATTCGTATGATGCCAGTTTTAAGTTGAAGGCCATCGATGTCGCTATACAGAAAGGAAACCGCGCTGCTGCTCGGAAGCTAAGCATCAATGAGTCTATGGTGAGACGCTGGAGGAGGCAGCGGGGAAGAGCTTATGTTATGTATTTTCTCTTGGTTCTGTCTCGGTTTAATCAAAGTTGCTGTCGTGTTAAAAGACAGGTTAGGAAAGGATCTATTTAGGTACATACATGTTCATTTACAATTCAAAATCGTTTTGTACCTGTAGTAAATATCTAATCTAAAAACATAAATATCTGTGGCTCGCAAAACTTGTATGTCTTTGTTTAATTTTTTTTAAAAATAGAGCGGATGCGGCTTATATGCAGGTGTGGCTTGTATGTCTTTTTAATTTTTTTTTTCAAAAAATAGAGCGGATGCGGCTTATATGCAGGTGCGGCTTGTATGTCTTTAAAAAAAATTTTTTTAAAAAATAGAGCGGATGCGGCTTATATGCAGGTGCGCTTTATAGTCCAGAAAATACAGTGTTTAAGATTTTGTGTTTTTGCAGTGAACCTGTGTTCATGCATGAGAGGGTTGGGCACACTGAATGGACAAAGGGCTGAAACGTACTGTCAGATTAGTCACTATTTATGTTTGTTCATAACTGGCAACTTTACCTTCTTGCTGTCGTCCAGCGCCTGCATGATTACTGCCACCACCAAGTTCACGAGAACAAACTGGACCGTGATGACAAAGGAGGTGAAGAAGATGGGAGAAGCCCAGGTCAGGTAGGGATGACACCACTTTTCGTCATCGAATCTGCAGTCTGGCATCGTGTCCTGCCCAGCAGAGATGGAGATTTCATTTAGCATTTTCTAGGGTCGCAAATGGCAAAAAGCAATAAATATAGAAGCGTTGCACAAATTAATAATTCAGCAGCGGGAATATTCTCCTCCCACTGTGTGTCCAGATAGATTGATGGGCATGGGCCGCCTTTTATTGGCATTACTTTCTTTCAGTGCCAAAAGAGTGGAAATACAAATAAACATGGAAAATACAATTTAGAATGGAAACTGCACAGCCGTCATAATCTACTATAACTCTAATACGAGATAGAGCTACGTTTAATTTTCCTTTGAGATCAATAAAGTATTTATGAATATGGTTTTAAAATTTAGAACATCAAATTATACAAATAATAAAGCCAAAATAACTTGACTGTGCAGAAAAAAAGAAGAAATTAAAATCAACTTTATAAACGCTTCTTTTCAACATAAATGTCCATAAATATAAGTTAACAATGTCTCAAATATGAAGCAAAGGGGAATGGAGAAAGACTAAGTCAATGCTGACAAACATGTGCTATTGATCTCATTTTACTGGTCAATCACATACTTATCTTTAAACAGCACCACCTGCTGGCTGGAAAGAATTACTGCCACCAAACTCCCCACCTGACATCACGAGACGTTAGCTTAGCTCTGACTAATGGCTTTGCCAAAGATTTGTTTTTCATAAGGGGAACAACTCCAGTAACAAGCCTCAAAAAGGGTCTGGCATGCACCTCAAGAACTGACCTTCATTTTAAGCTCCCTATCATTCCCGTCTCGGCAATAGAAGGTGTTAACTACGACCCACATGGGCCAGCGGCTCCTCTTGGTTTGACAGTCTTTTACTAGCACAATATCACCAACTGGAAGATTAGACTTCACTGATTGCCAATTCCTCTATGGATGTAAGGTGGGCAGGTGTTGACTCCTCCACCGATTCCAGAAAACAATCGAGAGATGTTGCAACATCCTCCAGCCTCCGGCATAGACTCCAAAAAATAAAGGGATCTCCCGTTTTCTAGAGAATAAGGGCAGGAGGATCACAAGAGACCGGAGCTAAAGGGGCGACTGTGGCTGTGTGGGTAGAGCAGTCATCTTGCGACCAGAAGGTTGTAGGTCCAATTCCAGCTTCCTCCTGGCACATGTACATGTATAAATGTGTGCGCATTTGTGAGTGCGAATGGGTGAATGTGACTCCAGTGGAAAGCGCTTTGAGTGGTCAAAATGACTGGAAATAAATTAAGTCCATTTTCAAAGCTTGGGAACCCCAGAAGGATCATCAGATGGTGATGATTAGGAATAACGTATGGGTTTGCTTCATCGTTTTGGAGATTGACTTGCGAGAGACATTCTACTCCGAGGCAACATGACGGTTTTCTGAGATGGCTGTGTTTACGATCTCCAATACATGCAAATATTTTCGGGTTCACTTGAGGTTTGACAATTCAACAGAGACCTGTATAATACATTTTGATCAACATGGCAAAAGCAATTGAGAATGTAGGGAAAAAACGGAGAAAGTACATAGTTGCTTAGATGATGTACGAAAGCATCTGCAACTTGTTGCAAGAAATAAGCAACTCCTTTCCTGCTTTCCTGAGATGCGCCACTGAACAAGTAGTGTGGAGAATTTCAAATCTGATTTGAGAAACACACCAAAATGACTGAGAAACTCTACATAAACAATTAGATAATGACATGAGATTTTAAACCTCGAGTTTCCGTACCACATATTAAATACAGCATATAGTTAATAAACTATGCTGACATGCTATTATTTAATAATTCACTGTGTTCAGACATACTTTCAGGATGCCGCTCCAATTATCTCCTGTGCTGACTTTGTACAGCGTTAGTAAGGCCACCATGAAGTTGTTGAAGTCGCTGAGCCGGTGCAGGCCGAGGCAAGGGAAGTCGACGGTGCACTCTGGTCAACGCAGAGACAAAACAAAACTCCTCAAAACATCTGACTCGTCTATTGTGAGCATTTACACTGTAATGATCTGTTTGAAGAGATTCAGTACCACATCAAATAGTCATCAGGCTCCTCTCCTGTGAAACCAGCCCCTGGTTTTAGTCCATGAGGCAGAGACCCTGTCTACTTTAAGACCAGGCTTAAAACTTTCCTTTTTAATACAATTTGAAGTTGGAGTGGCTTTGCCTACCCTGAGCTATCCCTGTAGTTCAGCTACTAAATGTGTTTGTTTTTTTTTTGTCAAATGCAGCGATGAAACTAAACTTGACTTCCAACTAGAATGGAGTTGGACTGCATGTAATTAAATCTGCCTCTACGAGTGGCTTATGAAACGGACTCTATTTCTGTGTAGAAACTGGATGTGTTTGTCTTATGATGTGCAAAGCGGTAATATTTGTTGTGAATTGGTGCGATAGAGACGAACTGAAATGACGTAAACTGAACAAATGACATGATTTTTACAATTCCAACTGTCTGTGTATGATTCGTTCTTCGGTTCTTCCGTTTCAAAACAAAAACCAGAGAATGAACCGTGCACAGATTGCCAGCCGCCTGGGCAGAGCCCATTTTCGGTGTTTAGTGGGTCGACGGTGGGACTAACCGAGGTTGCCAAACAGCTCTACTCCCAGGGCAGCATAGATGAAGAAGAAAAACATGAACAAGAGACTGATGTTTCCAACCTGAAATCAAAGAGCAGGTGAAATGTGCTGGTCATGAAATTTGCACAGTGCAGAAGCAGAAAATGTAAAGCCCAGTGTTTGCTGCCTGTAGTAGTAAAGACAGTATTTCAGTGGAATTTCATTCATCATTTGCTCTAAGGAGTGGGAACCTAACAAGATGTAATGTTCTTCACACACACACACCAAATATCACAGATGATATTGTGTGATATTCACCATGCATGGTAAATATCAAAGTGTCATATATCACATGGTCACAGTGAAATATCACTATGACAATGTGGTATTTTGGCTTTTTCTATTTTGATAAATTTGCAAAACTTTCTACCTTTTTTATTCATTTTTTTCTGTCAAGATGGGACGCCGATAGCTTGTATAATAAATGTCAAGAAATGTGAAAATACACTCATGTGCAGTTACTGTGTGGATTTTAGGGACGCAAATCACACTGTTGTCCTAAAGATGTGTTTGACAAATAGGCATATTTTCTTAAGAGATTGTGATTGCTGCTATTCAATTACCTAAAAAACAGTAACAGATAGTTTTTATTGTCAGTTGTATCACAAAACATTGTGACAAAACATCCCTACTTAAAACTACACATATGAGAATATATGAGATTAAATAATTTTGTCGTGACGAAATTTAAGAGTTGTGATTAATGTATTTAAGGTCAATTTACGTTTTGCTTTTCAAATTTAAGACATTTTAAGGCCTTCATTTTTATGCACATGAATTTAAGACTTTTTAAGAACGTGGGGATCCTGATGTCGCAGCTGCATCCAATTTTTGTCATTCAAAGAAAAATCTTCACTCTCTTTGATAGTTGTGATAAGAGTTATAACCAAAGGTGAGCAAATTATGAGACGTTCCTTTTGTTTTTTGTTTTCCCGTCTTAAATTTTGATTCGGATCAAATTATTCAGGTTTGAAACTACTTTGTGTAGGCAATTAAAAATATTTATTTTGGAACGTTTCCAGTTTGAAGCAATTATTTATTTATTTTTTTCCCCAAATCCAAGATACCACGTTGTGTGTTTCACCTGCGACAGAGTCCTGATGATGGTTTTGAGCAAAACTTTGATCCTTGTGGTCTTGAGAACTAAACAGGAACAACAGAAACTGTCAGGAGGAACAGTCTGAGACTAACCACAACACATTTCACCTCAGCGTTTGGTTTGGTACCTTGTGCAAGTCTGAGGACTCTCACCACACGGAAGATGCCCATATTGATTGGGATCGCTTGAGTGTGTTTCACCTGACCCACAACAATGCTGACGATAGAAACCAGGACGATAGAAATGTCCAGCATGTTCCAGCTAAACACGTATGAGAAGACACAGTAAGTGCTTGCCAGGCTCGGGAAACTGGAGTAGAAAAGAGAAGCAGCGAGAGAACGTCTCTTACCTATCTTTCAGGTACCTCACGACGCCAAATGCGATGAACTTCATGAAGATTTCAATGGCCAGCAAGAGGGTTAAGATGTAGAAGACCCACTCTAAAATAACTGTTACATGCTGAACAAAGACACAACCCGCTCAATCGCTCACCGAGAGCTGAAACGAGCTAATCTTTCAGTCTGTCTGGACCTGTGTGAGGGTGTTACCGGAGACTGCTGGAAGTGTTCTGCTCCCATCACAAACATGCTGACGAAGATGCAGGTCGTAATGGAATATTCCAGAGCAGGACTGGTGCAGATGGAATGTATTCTCCGACGTGGAGAGGAATACTGAAGGAAAAACGTCTCATCTTTGCACCCTGGAATACGTTTAAAACACACGTGCGTAACGACACCCGCAGCGCCTTACAGAAAGCATTCACATTTGCCCGTGTTACAGCCGCAAACTCCGGCGTCTTTCTGCGTCAACATAAAGAAGGGTAGTACTTTTTGGAACCGTACACTGCTGCTTTCAGCTGGTGGAGATGTTTGTTGTCACGATTGGATAAGCCAGATCATAACCGGTCTTACCAGAGGACGGCCTTAGCTTCTTTTTATGAGCTGCTCGCTGCTCCCGTTGGCATTTGTGGAACGTCTCCACCATCACCCCGATGAACATGTCCAGCAATATGAAGCTCATCAGGATGAACGAGATAAAGTAGAGAAGCATCCACAGGTTGTGGTTGGGAATAGGCTGGGAACAAACACACGCACAGAAAACATCTACGTTCCTTTACTGGAGTCTCCGTACCTGCATGCTTGACGTTGGTGGTTCTGTACCATTAAATATAAAATGGACCAGCTTTTTCTATCAACTGTATTTAGGCTATCTATTGTATCTAATAAATTTAATTTAATTACATTTTAATTTATCTAATTGAGTAAAAGCAACAATATCCGTTAAAACAAAGAACTGTTTTCACCAACTGAGACTCGTTCTTGTCAAAAGAACTGAATTGCTCGTGAACGGCATCGATGCTTTCAATGCCGTTCTTTCGGAAAGTGTTTTCTTTCCACCTGCATGTTTAGTTTCTCTTTAGAGTGACCCGGTCCTAAGCCATTTATCATTTATCATTCTGCAACACAATCGTTTGGTAAGCCAGCGATATGCGTCGCACGCTGAACTCACGTCACGCCAAATGAACCGTTGTTTAGAGGCAGTGTCTTGCGGACCAGTAGGGGGCGCCCATGGAACAGCAGCGCTCCGAGAAGCACAGCAGGGGAAAGACTGCTCCAATAGTAGTAGACAAGTCATTGGTCTCTTGTTATTTTTCAACCACATGGAAACAACCAATTGGTATCAGTACGTGTCCCCATCTAGAAAATTTTTAACCACTTCTGTAGTTGCTGTGGTTACCACTGCTTTCTGTTCAGACACAGAAAACTTAGGGAGAAAAGGTAAGCAAGATCTAAAAAGTCCCTATTCTACTAAACTAATCTTTGTAAAGTTACCAGCAGGTGCTTTTGCAAAAGAACTTGGGAAGTCTTCAGGAACTGTGTTTCTTCCATAATTAATGTCCATTCTGTCAAGCTACTTGCATGTAGGAGTGAAACCAAATACCTGCTGGTCCACTCCAACAGCATCAAGCCCGTCATACATCAGTTCGACCCAGCCGTCCTTGGAGTACATGACAAACACTGATATCAGAGCCTGCAAGAGATGAACAATGCTAAGCAATAAACACATTGCGTCAAAAGCCATAATCAAAAATCATCACGCAAATATAATTCAAATATGTTGGCAATTCTACACAGGTGGAATTTTAGCCCTGATTTAAAGGAACTCCGTGTTTCGGATGTTTTGCAGTTTTCTGGAAGTGTGTTCCAGATTATAGGAGCATAAAAACTGAATGCCACCAGAAGTCAAAAGTGCAGTTTGCCACGAGTCTTGTAGGAGATTCAGCAAACATGTGGAAACTCATATGAGATCAAAACGACACATTTTCAAATCTCTATGCACTATTGAGTCACGAGGAGATGTAGCGGTGGCATCATTCTAAAGGCATGTTCCACTTCAGCAAGAACAGGAAGATGATCAGAGTTATTACAAGGATAAATTGTGTTAAAAAAGGGGTGATCCAAGAAGAAATCATTGGATTGTAACTCCTGTACATCAAAGAAAATGAATTTTCACGGAAGCTGCTCTCTTTTGCTCTGAGTTAATAAGTATTCACTGCTTTGTGTTGATCTGTCACATGACGTTATGTCAAAAAAGGTTGAAGCGTGTTATTGCTATGGGAGAAATGTTTGCGAATCAAAGCTTGCTTTAATTTGAAAATGTTAAGACAAGAAAAAAGGTACAGAGGACATGATTACTGGCGACCACTCTTATGTTACAGAGCAGAGATGTCAAAAACTCATTTATATTTCGGGCCACATTGAAGATCAAGAATTTCCTCAAAAGGAGAATGCATTGATAAAACCACCCATTATCAGACCGTTTCCCCACATTTGATGAAGCCTGAAGATTAAATTATATTTATCATCTTTTAACCCTTATGTAATCTGGCACTGAACACATAAAATCTGATGTGATTTAACTGGTAAAATAATATATAATCACATACCCGGTATCATAACGTTCTACTTCTGCTCTTTTCTAGAGTTTAGACTTGATAGGACCACAGAAATAGCCTGATTCGGACCACGGACCTCAAGTTTTTAAGGTTGCATAACCAGTAGCTTAACAGAAACTTTGCCACAAGCCCACCAAAGATTTAATGATCTCATAATATCATTAACGTGAGTTAACGAAATAAAAAGAAACGGTATTTTCCATAAGTCTGTCTCAGCTTTGTTGAACTATTGGTCTAAAAATAAAACCTTTATTTTCAGACAAATCATAAGATCAGCTGTTCAATAAAGCTAAAGGAAGGAAAACAACACAGCAAACAATTCCTACCGAAACCAGGTTGTCGAAGTTGTACTCCTTCAGCATCCATTCGTAATTGGACGAGAGACAGTCCGTCTTGTTGACGATCATCGTTACGTTGGAACCCTGGCAGTAATAAAACTTTCCCTTGAACAGCTGTAGTTGGAGTGAAAGACAACAGTACAGCGTTTAGTTCACTACCTGTCGTGCAGGCTTTACCACGAAAACACAGTCCTCACAGGCCTATTGCGGAGCCTTTTGATGTTTTGCCACTTTACCACAAAAACTGTAAAATATTCACTGTTGTTGGTCTATCACTAGAAATACGGTAGTCACAGTGGCTCCACCTGAAAACTGTCCAAACTGGCCAGTAAAAATTTTAAACTATTCCCTGACACAAAAGTCCCAGGAGAGTATATAGTTTTAAGGCTAAGTACATTTCTTTAAAAAAAAAAAAGAATTTAAGATATTCTAAGGCCTTAACAAGACTTTTAAAATATGGGCACCCTGTTCTAGATTGTGGACACTTGCAGTGGAGATGTTTTCCTTCTTTTTGAGGTACACTTTAGCCAAAAAAAACCTCCTAGTCATGTCTAGTCTAGATGACTAGAAGGACATAGGACATCTTGGCCTTTATAGACCATTTGAAAATATTTCTGGTACATCTACGATCTGTTATCTTTCATTGAAGGTGTCAAAAAAAAGTAAAAAGTGTCGGACAAAAAAAACCTCCAAAAACCGTTGAGTGAGCTCTCCAACCAACCTGCACTCCAAGGACGCCGTAAAAGAAAAAGAAAATGCCGCAAATGAGAATGATGTTTCCCATGGGCTTAACAGACGCCAAGAGCGCCTCCACGGCCAGTCTCAGTTGGGGGGTTCGTTCAATCATCCTACGTCACACAAACACAACATGTCAGCGTCTGCCAGTCGGTCGGCGAAAGGCTTCTAGAGACACATTAAAACGTCAGTCTTCATTAACAAAACCATGATGAAGGACGCACCTGAGGGGACGGAGCGTACGCAGCAGACGCAGTATTTTGAGGATGGCCAGAGGTCTGGTGCCTTCCTGGTCCGTCCCCAGTAGGATGGCGACGTCTACTATAGACATGACTACCAGAAAGGCGTCCAAGTTGTTCCAGCCACTGTGGCAATAGGTGGTCTCCCCAATGATCAGTCCTTGTGCCATCATCTGATTTAAAAATAAATAAAGAAATAAAATATGATATGTTTGAAACACAAAATATCTGTTTAAAATCTCACAGAATTGCTGAAAAGCTAAATTGACCTTCAGTAGCATTTCCACGAGAAAGACGGCGGAGAAGAAGTCATTGGCTTTATCCAAGTAAAATCGTTCCTGAAAAACACAAGCAACTTCACATGATACGACTTCCACAGCACAGATTATTTCTTTCAGTGTTTCGTCAGTGGGTCTTGCACATCACTGTGTGACAAGGCTGCAGGACGTGCAGCTCGCCTCTTATTATCGGGACGTGTTTGTCTGTGAATGTGTGTCTGCGTGTGAAGTGTCTCTCACGTTGCTGTCAGGCAGAATGGTAGGCCTCTCAAAAGCAATAGTAATGCAGTTCAGCATGATGATGAACTGAATCCCCGTGTTGAAATACTTGTGGGACACCAGTCTGTCGCAAAATAGACGCCACCTGAGAACGCACAGATGCAGTTATTAAACATTTGGAGATGGTTAAAGAAGATCATTTTTTTCCGAACATACAAATCATGTTACTTTCTGCCCTCCTTCAGGTTGTGAGAGATTTAAATACCAATTTAGTTAAGAATTTGATAGTCGAAGCAATAATTCAAATTGCAACATTAAATCTAATTTATTGACTTCAATCAGCTTCACACGTCATCTTTACATGCACCGACAGTGCATTTCTGTTTCTTAGTGTGTGTGTGTGACTCGCCTGTTCTGTGGAGAAAACACATAGAAGGACCAATCTTCATGCTCTTTGAACCAGCGCTTCCAGCTTCCAGCTTGCTATGGAGTAAATCAGTCACAAGTCGGTTAACCCTCCCTTCTAACAAGATGAATACAAGAATTTGAAAGTTTTCAAGCAGTTTTACTGCTTGAACTTGACTGAGGCTGTGCTTAATGGCTGCAGGCACAGAGTCCAGGAACTCATGAGTATATTTAAAGCGTAACTAAGCTATGAAAGCATAACCCAACGCCTGACATATTTTGAAAAATGCCAGCAAAGAGGGTGGAACCATAACACACAGGAGTGTGGCGAAGTGTGGGAATGAGCTGAGGGCTAGAATGCAAAACTGCAGTCTTTGGTACACCAAGTAAATTCGGGGCCAGTATTTTTTTTTCTCCAAGTGTGATATATCATCAAACTTCTGACCTTCAGGTGTTTTAATTGTTTTCTTCCTCTGAGTTATCTTGCTAAAATCTAAGACAGATTTCTAAAAAGGTTGTTGACGTCTACAAATTACTTTAATGTCATATTAACATGATTTATGTGCAGGTTTTCCAAAAATAAAGTGCAAAAAATATTTATTTGAGAGCAAATCAAAACAAACTCTGTTTTGAGGCAGATTTGAGAAACTTCAATACAAAAATAAAACACAATTTTAAGAGGAAATCTGAAATTAAAGTATGGATCTTATCACTCTAGTATCGATCCAATATTGATACAGCCTTGTTATCAATATTATAACTGTTTTGGATCAAACTGCTCCCCCCTGCTGGTGGGATTTGCAGAAGAAGCATCGATGCTCACATATAAAATTTGTCAATTTGTCAACTCCTCTAGAGATTTCTTTAAAAAAAACAACTTTTTCATTATTGTTGGGTTTTTTATGGTGACAACATTCTGCAGGACCCTGTTATGCAACCATCCAGAGCTGCAGTGAGCCCCTCTTGCTTTCTGACCTACAGGGCGGATACGTTGCCCTGTAGCGTGTCCGCTGTGTCCCTGTATGCATGTCCCTGCTGTAGGGCATAAAACTGCAGAGGAAGTATGTCCGCTGTGCTAGCTTGACTTTCACAAACTTGACACATAGAAGTGCTGTGGCATTTGGTGTGTTTCAGTCCAGTTAAAAATAAAAAAAAATTGAATGGCATTCAAAGTCCTTTTTTAAAAATGAAGTAGCTTCCCCAGCATTCACATAAAAAATTATTTAAAAATAAAACAACTTTCAAGATTAGCCTCTTGCTGAAGCGAGTCTTTCACACAGGCTCACCAGCTCCTGGTCAATCGGGACAGCTCTAACTTCTTCCACTTCAAGTGGCTGCATCTGAACGGAGGTGGACTCAGCGTCCAGTTCGTCTTGTTCGGTATCTGCAGTGCCCTGAAAAAATACAATAAAATAAAATGTTTGAAATATTTACGAATGATCAGAATGAGTTCTGATCAGAGTCCGATCAGAACTCTTGACTGTATCTTGGTTTTATGGCTTTTTCTTTTTGTGTTATGATTTACAGCGCTTTGAGCTGCCTTGTTGCTGAAATAAACTTGACTGGTTGATTGATGAATTGGTAAAGAGCTGCTAGAGTATTCATGTTTAAAGGAGACGGGCTGGTAGACCTCGGGGGCAGAACTTGAGTAGATCAAAGCCATAGAAGTGGGTGACAAATCGATTTCATTGGTTAATCAAAATTATGGTTGATGATTCATTTTTGGAAAACCTGCATTTTATATTTGTCAATTCACTTCTCTGTTTCCATAGTTCAGAGTGATGCCGATATGCCCAGTGCCAACCATCTATCACCATGACGAGCGTGCTGAGAGAAAATAAAACATCAAAACGAGGAATGTTGAGCATTTTATGGAGTTATACCTTGGTACAAGTTTTACAGATGATGCTTAGTAGAAATACTCGTTTAACACATCAACATGAAATTATTATCAGTAGCAGTAGTATTTGAAAGGATTGTGTATATCTTAGTCAACATAGATAAGATAGTCACTATCATGATGGGCTTTTTTGGTCCTTAGTATTTCTCGTCATCCCTGCCACCTGGGCGTAATTGACACAGACGTTTTTGTTTACTTGATTTTCTCTCAGCATATTAAGTTCACCTGGGCTTCAGGTTTGTTTGTGGGATCCTCTGTGTTGCTCAGAGTAGCTCGTGTTTGCATCGTTAGATGAGAAAGAACCCAGTTTACAGAAATAAAGTGTTCTGATTACTGCTGATCCGGGCTTGGCTGGACTTACCTCCAGCTAATGATGACGAGACCTGACAGCCACGTCATATTTTGATAACGTTATCAAAGTTTATTTCGCTAAGTTTTTGGTTTCTGGTAGGACTGAATCTCTATGTAGCTAATAGTATCACTATATTCTCGTAAGTGAACAGAAATTCTCATAGCTTGGCCCTAATGCTCCATCATATTACTGACAGCAGAGATGACCGAAATAAATAAGAGGAAGTGAAGGACTTACACGGTCAACGGTTGACGGAATTCCTGAAAGTGTTGCGTGATCTTCGGGCTTTCAGATGAAAGAACAAAAGAAACAAAAAGACGATGCATTTTTGTAACTGCAGTCACTCTCTGAAAGTGGATTGGGGGCTTGGGTAGGGGTGGCGGGGCGGCAAATTCTGATTCTGACCTGGTTCTGGAAGTTCTCAACAACAATCCCCACCAAGATGTTGAGAATCACATTCTTCCCCACAATTATCATCACCACGAAAAACACAGCAGACCATGGTGAGGTGGAGGCCATGCAGTTGTAAAGGACAAAGTTCCAATCTTCTAACGTCAGAACCTGAATGAGCATCAAAATACATAAATAAATAAACAACAATGCAAAAACAAATTAATAAATAGATAAATTATTCTCACCTGGAACACTGTGACCATGGCCCACAGGAGGTCGTCAAAGTTTTTCCGCGCGTCAATCTTGTCGAAGTTTCTGCTGCCGGATTCGCGCATGTCTCCCTTAATTTTGCAGCCGAAGATGTGCATTCCCACGACGCTGCAGGGACAAAACCAGATGGAAGTGAAAGTTGCTCACCTGTCCTCTGCGAGACTTAAGATTCTGTGTGAGAATGCACCTGAAGAGGAAGATAATGAAGAACAGCAGCCAGCAGAGCATGGCTGCCTCCTCGATGGTCCTCTTCAGCACCATCAGTTGTCTGTACAGGTAGGGGAGGAAATGCACAAGCCTCCCAAACCGCAGGGCTCGAAATGCACGCAGAACCGACAGCTTGCTGTCAGAATCATCTTGCAGCTCCCACAGACTGAAAGGCATAAACATTTTAGTTTGCTTTGCTATTAATGTCTAATTTGGGGCAGAGCAATAAATTAATAATACATATTGCAATAGACACATGATCAGTATCAATAGATGTTATGTTTGATAGGCCATAGGCAAAGGAAAGGATTTAGCTGCTCAGCTTCTCATGGCCATCAAAGTAAGATGGGTGGCGTCAACCGACTGGCTTTCTCTTTGGTTGCCAAGCAACAACCTGTAGAGCAACTTGCATAGCAGCAGAATGAGGTTTTGCCACCGTACCTCTTCACTAGGCCTGTCGCAATAAATCAATTAATGGCGAGATAAATTGAAGCGAACACAATAATTTCGATTTGCATGATTTATCGTTTTCTTCTTTTTTCTCTCTTTCTACCAAAAACTGGATAACGAAAGTCTTCAGTCTGGTGCCCTGGTCTCAGCTAGCTATTTCTTTGAAGGACAATTGTGTTTACAGAAACTTCATAATTCATTTTATTTGTTGTTTCGGTCGTTTGGTTTGTTTTGTATTTTTTGGGATATTTCACATGTTTTCCAGTTCCAGGGTTAAATGTCTGATAGAAGTAAAGCTTATTGATCGTTGAGGATATGTTCTTATTATATAAGTTGAGAAGGGTCTTAAAACAACAACACTGTCATTTATAACTGTCTTTAACGTCTGAGCCAATGTGCCGTCAAAGAAAACTTGTTATTGTGACAGGCCTAGTCGTAACTGCTTCAAAAGGACAAAAGAAAACTGCATGGAGTGAAAACTGTGGATCAAACATGAAAGGTCACGCCCATAGTTTGACAGCATGCCAGATATTTTCAACAAAAAATCTGACCGATAACTATCAATATCGACCAATATGACATGCTTATGTCGTGATACGTCGTCCAGCTCTACATCTAATGTATAATTTGATGTTTAAATCCATAAGTCCCTGAACCGAAAGTGATTTGCGCTATCTTAGCAGGCAGGCGCATGCATCCGATCTCATATTGCGATATGATTAACGACTTAGCGAACACAAAGAACATATCTGTCTTAGCTTGGAGATAAAAGCTGCAATAAGTTCATTTTGCAACTTCAGCAGTGAGAACAGTAGATATCACTGATATCTATTTTAGTATTACAGGCAGGTTGGTAGAGTACTCAAAAATTGTAATCGAGTAAAGACTGTAATGTACTTATCTTATTTACAAGTTAGATCAGAATGAGGCAAGAGCCAGCTCTATGCTTGTAGATGTTATTGTTGTCATAGCAACCGCCTGCTAAAATGGCTGTCATTTACAAAGTTCACGAAAGTGTGACGTCACATGAGAACTGCGTATTGACCCTTTGCACGTGACGTCATGCTCTTCAGAACTCGGCCCGCAACGCCATGATGGACGTCGAAACAACCTATCCACAAAACGGACATCTACAACCTGATATTGGTATTATTTAGTTGATTTCCCTTTAAAAATGGTCACAGGATGATCCGCGGTCAGCTGCACAAACAGACTAGGATGCAAACCAAACCAACAGCTGGTTTGGTTTGGTTCTAGTCTTTTGTGCTTTTTTAACGCTGCTCCAGTGTAAGGAGAAACTCTATTTATGACATAGTACCAAAAAATCCTTCGATTTGAATTCAGGTAAAGTCAGTAATTTGATCAACGTGTCAGGAGGGAGGAAGTATGGGTCAGTTTCTAAGCTAGGTATTTCCAACTTTTGTAAATACCCCCGTCTGTGAACTCCAACCAAGCGCGCTATACGTTCGCAGGCAAATTAGTCCGACTCACACAAGTAGAAGCCGTGGCTAAGCTGGCAAAAACAATTTCAGTTGCTCTGTTGAAAACTCTCGTCCATCACGGCGGCGCAAACGATCAAGTGACATAGTTGCAAAGGGACAATACGATGCCTGTTTGAATTTCGTTGGACACTGCCTCACACCTATAAGTCAAGGGACATGTTCACTTGTGTGAGATCATACCTAATGATAACTATGAGACAGTCGAAGTTGTTGCTCCAGTCCGTAAAGTAGTGCAACCCCAAGGCCATCAGTTTCAGGACCATCTCCACGACAAACAGACCCGTGAAGACATAGTTAGAGATATGTAACACTTGCGTCATCATCTCTGGCTGCAGGAAGATGAGAGACACAGGGTTCATGCGCTTTTCCCACAGAAAACTGCAAGCACTTTTCAAGCATTTTCATGGTACATTTTTAAGCTTCTCCAGCACCACTCTCTGGAGGTACAAAGCAATGCAAATGAACTAAACAAATTCACCATACGGTATCATTTATTGCTGCTATTAAAAATGTGTTGTGTACACTCAACAGTGAGGAAAAGGTAAACTAGAAAATAACAAAATTCTACATTTAGAGACGTATTTCTTACACACACCTGACTGGTTTGTCTGGAAATGATTTTGGTAATTCTGACTTCAAACGTAACCCAAAACAAGAGACATTTAGTCTAATTTAACTTTCTATCAGAAAACAATGTCTATGTGTCTTTTTATGAGGTGTATGTAAATATCTGGTTTAAACTGTAAATGATGTTTTCCAAACAAAACTTTAGACTGAATTTAATTACAGAATTACATTCTAAATATCAACTTCATACGTAAATCAAGCACTTTCCAAACCCCAGGCTAAAATTCAAGCATTGTCAAGAATTTCAAGCTCTCATACAAACCCTGAATACAGTGAGGGTGGAGATTACAGCTGCACCAATCTGATAATACCTGCCCCAGCCCTGATATAGAAAAAGATTATAGATTTGGTGACAATTTGTCCGATCCATAAGGCCATGGCTGGCACTGTTGTCTGTTGTGATGCAAACCAGTTTGGCCCATCCAGTCCCCAGTCTGCTAAACCAGATTTCAGGCTTTGCCCAACATTAATGGGCAGCATCTCTTTAGCGATTAAGTGAACAACACCGTCTGTGTGTGAGCGCAAAGCGCTTTGCGCCGAGCTTTTTGTCCGCTGTCTATTGAAAAATGACAAAGGCGTCATATCAAAGGTTGCGACCAAAGGTCACAAAGGTTCAGCAGTTCACCTGGTTTGATCCCAAAGTGCTCCCACACTGCTACAGCTGCATTTGACTTTGAAGCCAATTCCATTTCTCGTTTTTTCCCCCCAATATCAAATAGTGTTTCTTTAGCTGTTTCTTTTGTAACCCAGAGTCTTCAGTAGAAAGAGAGAAAGGCACAAAGAAACAATAAGCTGATAAAATATTGACTTAATTTTAATTTATTGTGTGATTAATTGATTAACTGTTTATTTTTTTTTATTGCAAAAGGCCTAAAGAGCGTATCTTTTCAGTCTAATTCTATGCTTTATGAACTAAGCTATGCCATGTTTTCAGAATAAATTATTCTGTGTTTCCTTCTATCTCTTTGAGCTACTTGCATGTTCGCATACGCATTTGTGCACACGCACAGGCACACGTATGGCTCAGGAAATGATGCATCGGGAAACGTCCTCTTTCTTATTTATTTCACATTGGCTGTTGTACTCCTCATTCCACTGACTGAACAAATTAAAGTCATTTTGTTTTTACATGTCTGACCAAGCTTGTGAAGCAATTGGTCTATTTAAATGTACCGGTGCGGTTATCAAATACATTTGTGATTTCGTACATTTATATCTAAATCTATATTTAAAAAACACAACTTTTTAAGTCAATTCAGTGATGTGTTTTTTTTTTTTTGTATCAGATCAGTGTCAGACGGTCCTAAATCTCAGATATTTATATCTGTGCCGGAAGTGAAAAATAGTGAGTCCGTGCATCCGGAGTGGAGAAACAAGGCAGCTTGAAACTCTTTTGAAGATGTGTGAGAGGCAGAGCTTAAAATACTCCTTTTCAAAAAACATAAAGCAATCAAAACAATGTGACTCAGAATCACAATTCATATTAAAACATGCATATGCAGCCAAAAACATTTCAAAACACGTACGAATGCAGACATTTCACCTGGTCATGGTGCTCGACGGCCATGGAGAGGATGTTGAGAAAAATAGCAGCAGTGATAAACCTGTTGAACCAGTCCCCTGTCACAAGCATCTCCAGCCTCCTATTGATAGGCAGCCAGCACCGGCCCTGGTGAACAACAGAGTCAGGTAGGGAAGCCCTGGTTAGTAGTAGATAAAACAAAACAAAAAAAAAAAAAAAACTTTGTTGTTGGGAATTTGTTTGTGCTCTTACCAGCGGTGATGTTTCCGCTAAGTGGTGATCGCCCACTCTGTTACTCACGCTGACAATTAAAGGGAACAATGAGAGCAACATGAATTCCCAAAGATCCAAGAAGTGCTGTTTTCAAGCAGAAGTGCTTCTGAAATCGATGCTTTACTAGTTTAATTTAATTTAAATAGTCCAAACAGGTTGTACTTTTTTCTTTCTTTCTTACTTATGTACATTTCCTATTTATATCACAGGTTTGTGGTGCATTTCTATCCTAAAGAAAATGAATATAAAACTTCAGATCAAAACGAGATATTAAGATACATGGAAAAACCTCATGAAAGCCTAATGTGATAGCAGAAAGTACGGTGGCCGCGTGAGAAAGGCTTACAGTATTCAACTATTCCGCGTGTACTGTACGCAAAAGAGAAAAAACACACATCCGTGATGTTTGTCACAATTAAAGGAACATTCACATAACTATTCATGTAGCTCTAACCTTGAGATGAGTTTTGAAACCCTTGTCGTTAGACCATCCCAAAGTTCACGGAAGCTCAGAGTACCAGGAAACCTCCTCCCAGGTTCATGTTTCATGGCATCTGAGTAGTGGGAGGCAATAACAACGGCACATGTGTTCATTATGACGTAGGAGCCGAGCTGGATCAAGACATAAACAACAAATAATTAGGTTGTAGCTTGCATGAGATATTAACTGTGCCATTCAATTCAGTTTGCTCTTGTGAGGGCCAATCCACAGTGACTGTACTGTGAAAACGGCACCACGAAAGACAAACAGAACCATTATTATGCGATATACAAATATACTGCACAAATAAATCCACGCCAAACATGTTTACAGGTTAAATCATTGCACAGTCCGACTTGACTGCAGCAGTCAAATACAGTTTACAATGCTGAGCTAATGCTGAAAGATTGAAGCCCAGCTGATTGCATTGAATCAATAACTGTGCAGCAGTTGCCATCTTGAGCAAGATCATGCTGACAGTATGTTTAGATGTGGGGTGGAGAGGAAAGTTTGGGGAATCATAAATAAAACCTTGAGAAAAAACTTGCTAGCTAATAGCAGCCATCGCTTTTATACATTTGAATTTCTGATGGCAAAGTTTAAATGACTGTGCGGACATTAAGGTTAAAAAAAAGAAAAGAAAAAAAACCTCACAAAAGTAATGCATCCCGTAGCAAAAAAAAGGTCTGCATTTCCTTGTAAAAGTATTGCATTCCCATGCAATACTTCTGCGTTCCCTTGCAATGCGTTTTGCGTTCTCTTGCAATAATGTATTTACTGGTCTGTTCATGCAGCATCTTGAATAGTGAAAGTACTTCTGCTACAATAGAAGGTTTTGAAAAGCTTCTAAATGTGTGTATGGAGGAAAGAAAGAAAAAATACATCCTAATTATTCAACTTATTTTTGAGTTGAATAATAAAGCCAGCTGACAGTTTTGATTGTCTTTTTTGTCTTTATTTATCTGAACACGCTGCTGTGCAGTCCTATGAACACGCAGTTCACACATTCGTTTTAACCAAAGAGTTAAGAATGTACAAGCGCGCTCTTTAACTTCGTACGTGTGCGCCATTTTAAATTAAAATTTGTTTGTACTGACTGTGTACAAAACAGGGTGTATTTGCTCATTTATTGCAATGGGACACAAAACCTATTGCAATACTAATGTGAGGTAGCACAAAAAAATAATACCCCTATCATCTACAAAAAACGACTAAACAAATCATTTACAGATGGGGAAATCTCAGTTGTTGAGCATACAAAATGCATACTGCATACAAAATGTCCATGTTCTCTACAACCTTTTGCCCTGAGGCTTTTTTGAGACTTGAAGAAAAAAAATGCATAGATTGCCAGCTGATAGAGACAGAAACTTACAATAGTGAGGACGATGAAATACACAAAACTCCACCAGGATTTTGCGTCCATCACATAGTACATTATGTCAGACCAGCCTTCCAGTGTGACAGACTGAAGAGAAAAAGACACAGATAACAATAAAGGGAAAAATGTAGTAAAAAAAAATAAAAATAAATGTCTGAAATGTGAACTGAATCTCTGGTGAGACGGAATGAAACCAAGATCTCGTGGGTCAGAGTTATAAAAAAAATGGGAAAAACACATAGAAGTCCAGTCACAATATAAGATAGTTGTAAAGTTCAGATCATCCTTTCGTAAAGTTTACAATATTTTTAATTTAAAACTTGCACGTCTGCAGAGAAATGCAAATCTTGAAGTGGTCCACTCTGAGCTAGACATTAAAAAGCAAAACGTTACAGTACCAAAGTCCTTTTTCCTAATTTGGCTCATGGTATACACTCTACATTGCTTAAAGTATTCACTCCCCCATCCAAGTCATTAAAATCAGAAACCAGCACCGAGACATTGAGCCTACTTCTACAAACATTTGAAAAAGAGCGTATCGTTATCAGCAGCTCAGTGAACTCTACCCCTGGACAATGACTGGACGTTGTCTGTGGAACCACATCAATAGTGTCAACCTAATGCAGAGTGCTTCAGCACACCAAGATATTTTGCAGAATTGGATGCTTCCAAATCTCCAGGAAAGGTCTGGGGCTGAACCTTCTGGTTTCAATATGACCTGAATACAACGCAAAGTCAATAAAGACGCGGAGGAGAATTAAATTTAGTGTGTTAGAGGTTGACTGGCCTGAGTGAAATGCTGTTCTCTTCCAAAATCAGTCTCTGACCTCATAAATAGACTCCTGCAACAATAGTCAAACATTACAACAAACAAACCCCTAAACCCTGGAGGTGCTGAAGCTGTTAAACCTGCAGGGGGTTGGCAGACAGCATTCTGACCTCTACAGATTGAGGAAGGCTCGTCACTCAGGTTGGTATATGTGTGAATTCAGAAAACTGAATACTTTTGACAACGTAGTGCACATGGAGAAAGTGACAGAGAGACAAATAGAGGAAAATCTGGAACTCACCTGGAAAACGGCAATCCAGGAGTAGCCGATGTTGTCAAAACTTATAGAGTTCAAGTTCGGGTTTTGTCCACTCGACCGACATATGTTGTAGTATGAATTCCAATTAACACATTGACTACCATTACGGGTCGAAGCAAGTGGATCCAGATGGGGAACGGGTAACGTACAGGTGAGATTGCCTTCACGACTGGGAGGTATGTCTTTACAGAACCGCATGCCGTCATCGAGGCTACAGATGAAGGGAGCTCTTTCGCCAGGGATGGACGCGTAGCTCGGAGTCAAGTTGCTGTACATTCTGTGTTAATAGAAGCACATGAAAGATTCAAATTACATATATATATATGTATGTGTATATGAAAAAATGAATCATATTTCCTAAATATGGCCTTGTTGTCCATTGAAAAGGTATTTTTTTCTCAGAGGCAGAGCCCATCAACCTTGGGAGTTCAATGTGGTGATGAAAGATTAACCAGCAAGATATTGGGGCCGATTGAAGACGCGACTATTTTATGGATTTGCAGCTAACAACTATTGTGGCAATCGATTATTCCATCAATTATCGGGCAGCTAATCGAGTAATCAGATTCTAAAACATTGGTACACGCTGCAGATTTTTCATTCAACCACTTAAACAGAGGCTATTTTATAATGCAGTTCCATTTTTAAATGAGACAATAAAGATTATATTGCCTAAAGCGCATATATCATTTGTTCCAACTGCAGCTTTCTTCTTGACCTAAAATCAATACAGTTTTGGGAATTTTATTTATTTATTTATTTATTTTTTACAGAATTTTAAGCTGTAAAGTTAAAACTATGACACTTGAGGTGTCCTTGGTTGTATATGTATTTTATAGAAAGTCTTTGCACAGTTTTGGCTTACTGACAGCTCTTAGGGTGCTGTCCTTTCACCAATTAGGATATTTTACAATCTGTATACTACAATTAATGATTAATCAATTACTAAATGAGTTGACTGGTGAACGATGTCACTGACTGAATAGTCCCAAAGAGTTTAATGAAGGCAGGAGAGAGAAGAGGAAAAGATTTTTGGAGGGTGTCTTACGCAAGGATCTCATCAGGCAAAAAGCAGCGGTTAAGCAGGTCCCCCGCCCACAGCTGGACTCCCACGATGGCAAAGATGTATATGACGAGCACGTAGAGTAAGATTACATTTCCCAGCATGGGCAGGATCCCTACGAGCATGGTCACCAACTTGCGCATCTCTGCAGAGGTGAAGACAACTTGGATAAGCTTCAGGTTTTTCTGTCTCACTCAGGTTTTTTTTTTGTGTGTGTCACGATTGATGTCTGTGGTTCTATGTTCAGCTTTAAAGGGGCAGCAATATGTGCTTTTCATCTGCGTAGTATCATCTTAGATCATATCCAAGTGTCTATGTAACCTGCAGTTGTTATAAAAATCTCGTATAAGTCAAATTAATTTGGCGTCGTAATCCGATGCCCTAAAATTGGGCCTTTGTCTTTTTTAAGAAAGCCCTGCTCTTTCCAACACTGCTCCTCTATTAATCCCTTAACATTTTTATCCGCCGCTTCGCTGAGAAGTGGCTCGTTTAATGAGCTCGGCAGGCTCGTAGTTTCACCAGGTGTTTGGTAATTGCTGCTGAAGGAGCTGAGTGGGGCAGTCGCAGGGGAGGGCTGCTCTGCGTGGCAGAAGCTTGGAAGCTCGAAGGCGGTTCTAGGTCCACTCAGTTGTTTTGCACAGCTGGATGTCTGCCACAAGAGATCAAAGGGCTTCTCAAACATGCATGAAAGAATCAGGACAAGGTTTTTGACGTGAAGCTCAAAAAAAGTTGATTTTTACATAATGCTGCCCCTTTAAGATGTGAACTGACCACTGAAAGCAATTTTTAATTGATAGACTGGCATTGCACAAATTCCTGGGATTTCATCTCACTTTAACTTTGACGTGTTTATTTACTACAATCTAATAAAAATAACTGGCAGACATAGTTCATGTGAAAATCCAATATAAATATAGTTCTGCCTTGGTGAGGCTTTAAACGTGAAATCTGACAGATGGACGAATTCTAGGAGAATATTAAATAAAGTTTCATCCATCCATACTGTGCAGGAATGCTGACCAGTAATTTGTTTTGCATCCAGACAGTAAAGTGTGCAGACTGTGTCCAAATGTCCAAGTGACCGTCAAGATTACCTTCAATTCTGCTCAACAGTCGCAATGGGGTAATTGAATAGGAGAGTGATAGGTGTATATTACAAAGTTCAAGAATTAAGTCCAAAACCCTGAGGAGACAGTAGCAAACACACACAAAAATGTATTATGGAGGATTTTGATGTTCCGTTAACAACACTTTATATTTCATTTACTTTGTTTCAGACATGGTTGACATTGCGACACAAAATTGACCTGAGGCCTATAGGGTTACTAACTCTATACAAATAACAAAGATGTCAAATCGGTGCCAGTAGTATGTCAGGTATTCCTGGACGCCCAGGGCCTTCACTCTGATGACCAGCTCCACAGTGAAGTAGCCCAGCAACACGCGGGACGCAATCTGATTGGAAACAAGTTAAATTCACGCATTACTGGCAGACAATGACTGCAGTTCATGGTTACAAGTGACTAAATGAGTTCGGCTCTAACGCTCACCTTTTGCAGGAAATAGTCGTCTGTGCAAGGAATGTAAATTCCTTGAACAAGACAGCCAATGAGTATGACCAAAAAGGCCATAGAGCCTGCCCAAGTGTGTGAAGTTAAGGACAAAACCTAATAAAATGATTCAATTGCAACGGAGGTTGAGAATTACAACTTTTGCCACCTGATTAGTCGAAAAAAATGGAGCGTAGATAGGTTAGATTAAAGAACGCTTGTTATTTGATACAAATATCACCTGAGATAATTATCAAAGGATATTGGCTAAAGAGAAAGTTAGTGCAGAACCCCTTGAAGCCCGAGCCACGCGGCCTGCCCGCGGTCGGTCTGGGGTTCCGGTTTTCTGGCGATGGTGTGAAGACTGTTGCATTGTCCTGGGTCATCAGTTGGTCATTGGCCTCAGTCATAGTGACGTGCAGCAGCTGAGCGGGTCCCTGTGTTGCAGTGAAAATAGAGACACACGTACTGTTAACCGCATGTTTAAATTCAAATTTAAAAATACTTTGTTGATCCCAGATTATATGTTACTCATTAAATCAAATTCTGCAGAGTTATGATGGCCACAACTATCGTAATTTGAAGAAGTCTCTGACTCTGTTGAGACAGTCTCATGAAGAGGACGGTTGGAGTTGTCCATGAATTTCTTTACTTGGTGTAATGTCCTTCTTTGCGTCCTCATCTCCAAATGTTCTGCAGTCGTCCCCAGAACAGAACCAGCCTTCTTTATCAAGCTGTGGAGCCTTTTCAGGTCCCTGATTTTGATGCTGCTGCCCCAACAGAGGGCAGCAGAAGAGATGGCACTCTCAACAACCCACTTATAGAAAACCTGCAGCATCTTGCTGCAAACCTCGAAGGATCTTGGTTTCCTCAAGAAGTGCAGAAGTGTTCATATTGCACAACCGCCTTTGAAAATCTGCTCCTGTGCCCTCATGGCTGACCGGCCCGGGCCCTCACAACCACATTCCCAATTCAGCATATAAAACTAGCACATAGTTCGCTTCATTTTGGAATTATTTGTGTTCCTTAAAAATGTCTTTGTCCAAAGACTTGAAGCAATTTTACTGTAAGATATTTGTGATAGGAGCAATTGATAATATGTTAGAATATGCATAAATCACCCATTTGTTTCGAACATGACAGATTGAAAATTAGCATTAAGTGTCTGACGGGTATGTTTTAAATCCCTGCTTATCTTTACACTTACCAGATAAGAAGAGAGGATTCTCTGAAAGTTTGAACACAACTATCTCAGTTAGTTCCTGCAAGTATTTAAAAACAAACAGTAGAAATCAGGTCAGTTGTTGTCGTGGTAATTACCATATTTGCACACCATATTTGTGATATTTTAGCCATTTTTCATAACAAAGAAAATACACACTTGTCTCCACTATTTTGTTTTCAGAACCATCTTCAGGACTTAAATCCGATCTAAAATACAAAAGACTTTTGCTTAGTGGGCAAAACGGGGCGTCCTGTGAACCCCGGAGTGTTTTTTTTTTTTTTTTTTTTTATCATATATGGATCAATTTCAAAAGTCCTGAAACATATAAACAAACTATCACAACTAAAGAAGACTCCTTTTTAAAAGGAAATTACAATAAAAATGTCATTCAGACTTATAAATCCTAAAATTGTAAAAATGAAACATCCACTTGTATTCTCACCCAATAACAGACCTTAATAGTCAATGTACTGTTTAACAGATACATGTTCAAATTAAAACTCTGCTTTAATCGTGTTTACGCTTACCAGACAAGAAGAGGGGGCTTCTTTGATCCCACACTGAAAGTCTGGACAAAATCAACTAATTCGACTAATTTAAAAACAAACAATGGGAATCGGGCCAGTTAAGTCTGTTGTTGCCGTGGCAATGTCCCCGCCGTGCGTTCATATCTTGAACGTTCTGTTATGTTTTCAAATGTTGTTTTTCACGCAGTCAACAAACAAGCATTGTCTGTGGAGGAAAAAAAAAACGTGCCTTCAGGACCACCTCCGCGAGCTCGGTCCAACCTGAGACGCATCGGGAAACGTTCTGTGAAAGCCAGATGCATTTTAACAGTCCTGAACCTCCACGAAGCAGAAACAAACTGCTGCAACCGAAGAAAAGTTTTGCATTTTCAATAAAATACAATTAAAAAAAAAAAAAAATGGTATTGAAACCTATTTCTCCTAAACGCACACTGGTACTCTGAGCCAATAACAGGCCGTTTTAGTAGTTTCAGCTGTTCTGCTACGCCCTCCATTGTCACTGATCCTGTTCTCCCTCCGTGCTTCTTCTTCTCTTGGCATTGAATGCTCTGCCACTTTGGCCCCCTTCCTTCACTCTATGCCATACAGAGCCTCCCTCGCTCACAGCTCTCTCCTGCGCCCCTCTTCCCTCCACACAACCTCCTCCACGCCTTACGACACTCAAACTATGGTCAAACTGTCCACAGTCAAAGACACAAGGCGGGGATCCGCCTGCATCCCCGACAGCTTCTCACCCAGTAGAGCCAAACGGATGGTGTTGAATGGTTTGGAGAAAGGAAAACATAATTCTCACAATGCTCACTGACTGGCGTATACATGGTTGAGCAGAAAGAAGACGGCGTCTTCAACTCCAAGCTTGGGCTGGTGGGCAAATTGCAAGAGTTCCCGCTGTGGCTTGGACAAGTCTCTGCAGGATGTTCATGTTTGGAGACGTCAGCCCCAATGAAATGCAGTCCTTGGAGGCACAGGGACATAGCGTCTTCCGCACTGGAACGAGACAGCATGTTTTCCCACGTCATCGGGTCCCTCTGTAGGCTCAGGCTCATGTTGAAGATGGAGTACTCCACAGAGCTGAGTGGCACAGGCTTTGAGCGACCTTGGGATCGCACCCAGAATGCAGCCTCACCAGCTGTCTTCCAGCAAGACTTGGGCTTGGGGTAGAGGCACTGAGTAGAAGAGGGGCGGACGAAGAGGCGTGAAGGTGGGATTTCCACCAGAACAATTAGCTCTTCTCATCTTCACCTTCAAGCTCCTCTGTATTGCTCTCACCTCATCCCTGTTGCTATCTTGGCCTTGAAAATGCATACCTTACTGTATTGGCAATGAAAAAAATAAATGCGCAGTTGTTTCAACATGGGATTCGCAAAAAGAAGAGTAATCCATTACAAGCTTAAGTTATTCTACTGTCTTTTTCGCTGGATGAGTGTAGTGTGAAATGTTGAAGGAAATATCCTCCACCTTGTGGTTCATACAGTATTTTTCTCCAAGTCAAGTTTATTTGTAGCACATTTCAACAACAAGGCAGTTCAAAGTGCTTTACATCATAAAAAAAAAATAATTATAATCATCAACTATAACTATATTTCATCTAATGCCCTCGCCAAAATCATCGATTTTCGAGTTACTGCTCCTCGAAGGCATTTCTAAATCGGGAACTCAGCATTTCAGCTTCTTTGCAGTTTTCTGTAAGTTTGTTCCGGGTTTGAGCCGCTTTAACAGCCGAATGCTGCCTCTCTTGAGTTTGGCTTTGGTTCCGGGGCTGCAGAGCAGAGCAGAACCAAGGAGACCGGAGTTGGTCTGGAAGGTATAGTCCAATCATCCACCCCCAGTTCCCAATGAAGTCCGCTGCACAGAGCAGACCAACAGGAACTGTCTGAAAGGAGCAGCTCAATGCCCGGGAAACTGACTCGCTCCTTGATAGCAGAGTGAACCGGGTTATATCACACCAACCAACGGCTGTTCACCAGAACCGGCGAGCAGCGCCACCAAGCGGCTGCGCCCGGCAGAGTGAACGAAACGCAGCCATTTCTTTCCGGTGTCAGAAAGGGAGCTTCGCGGCTTCATTCAAAAACAGCGTGAAAGTAGGAAAACTCAAACGTCAGAGGGGCGAGCAGGAGCAACCGCAACCAGACCAAATCAGCGTCGCCTGGTCAACAGTTTTCCACGCGAAATTTCTGGTTTAGCTTAATTAGCTTGAACTCACCAGGCAAGAAGAGGCGATAACTTGGTCGCACAGGCCCTTAAACTGCGGACAGAACGAGCTATCTCTCAGTTCCTGCGAGTATTTTTAAAAAAACAAACACATAATAGAAATCAAGCCGGTTAAGTGTGTGGTTGTCATGGTGATTTCCATTGCACAGCAGAGCGGGCGCGTGCAGGGGGGGGGTGGAGTTGGAGCACCAATACCTTTTATTGTCTCTTTTATAATATTTTTTTGTCATTTTATTTTTTTTAAACTGTGTGTCTACAATGACAGTGACCAACCACCTTATAAAGAAAAAAAATATGTACGTGATGTTGAAGTTACAAAGAACTGTTTTTATTGATGAGATCTTTTGTCAATAAATTAGCAACAATATGTTCAAATGATAATATCTACCTGTGGTGTCAGTTTATTGTATTTTAGTATCCCTGGTTTAAATGTTTTTTTTTTTTTATTTATTCATTTTTTAAAAATGTCAACTACAATTTTATACCACAAAGGGTCAAATTAGTGGACAATTAAAAAAAAACAAACATATTTTGTCAAAAAATATTGCTAAAATATTCAGAAAATGCCATGCCTATAAATGTAATATCCTTTCATTTCCACATCCATTTATCAAATACTTTAATTAAAATTTGTTAACATCTGTAAATGACATCAGTCCCACAACATTCCCCAAGTATCCTCACTTCACCAAGTCTATTTGAGGAATAGATTTTTAAATAGAAAATAAAAAATAAATAGATTTTTTTTATTTTTTTAAATAAAGAAAAATGACTAACCGTCATTTCAGCAAGGTTTCTGATACTGACATATGCTCAGAAACGTAACAAAAATCTGAAATGCCTCAAATAAACAAGGATTTGCATTACTGTTTTGCTGTCTCCATTCTGTGTCGGTCACAGGTTCATTGGACCTTCAGCGAAAGGGAGCATCGTTTGGCGCTCGCACAGCCCTCCACTATTCAGTCTGTCATCATCTTTAGCCTGATCGTTTTCTCCTGGCAGCTGTCCCCTTTTTTTAAATTTATTTATTTATTTATTTATTTTTTTAACCGCACTAATCATCCGAGGGAGTCATCAACTCCAAAACACACATAGAGCATATCAAAGCAGAATGTCTGACAGCTGTGTTCAACTCCGGATCGCCCATCAAGTCGAGTTTCTGGCAAAAGGAGTTTGATTTCTCTTGCAAGCGAGGTGGGGGGAGAGGGGGAGGGGGCAGTGAAATTCATTCATTCCAGCCATTTGCCAGTCAAAGCTTCTGCTTTTTTTTTTTTTTTTTTTTTTTTTCCTTCTACCAGACTGAACACAAACAAACACAATCATGTGCAAATGAGTCCAAATGAGATGTGACAGTTCTATTGGGATTAATTTATTAGCGGTGATTATGCAGGGCCGCTTTCCGCTGACAGCCAACAGAGACAGCTGAGCGTAAGAAGAAATCAGCAGCTTTATAAGGTGTGAATATTATTAGCGCTGATAGTTGAAGCTGTTGCCATGATGACATTCATTAAAGAACTGATGTGTGCAGCCTTTATGGGAGAAACGGCTTCGCGTTTGTCAAGGGGAGGTTCTAGCCATCAATCTAAAGTGAAAATGAACTTTACTTACTTCAGGCGGCGTGTTCACAGCAGGGATTAAAATGAGCATCAGGGGTTTTTTTGTTGTTGTTTTTTTTTTTTAGGGATTCTCTAATAGCACACAGTGGGAAGTCAGCCTAATAACAAATGAGAAACCAGGGTCTGCATGCAGCACGGCTGACCTAAAGCTGTTTAAGTTATTCTTATTTCATGCAAACCCTCTGTTTTCTTGTTTTCCTCTTAGAGATCAGGCTCCATGATGTCAATGTTCCTCTGTCACACCTCAAGCAGGACTGGAAAGTAGGACTTAGAGGAATATGGTTCATTGGTCCAAGTTGACCAATAGTTGGTAGAAAAAACTTTGATCAGGCACTCAGGGGTCAGCAGCCAATCCCCTTTAAAAAACTAAATATAATTTTGAATTTTCTTTTTTATTATTGCACAATCTTCAAAGATTTTGGACACCTGTAGATTTCACATTTTTGTATGTAGTAATGTCATCCCAAATGACTGACGAAACTCTCTCTCTCGACATCTTCAATTACACTTTTTTAGTGCCTAGTTAGTCCCAATAAACATGAACCATAACAGCTGTAACATTTCTGTTTTTCTGAGCTGTGCAAGGATAGAGAGGATTTACAAAAAAACAACAACTTTTACCCAGTATATTATCGTCTTGTTGGCTTTTTTATAACACCGTTTTACTGGTGCGCCAAGTCGGGGGGGGTTTTTTGTATCGCAAGTATTCTTATTATTTCTCCATGAGGAAGCAGATGACTCCGGTGGCGGAGTCCAGTTCAGTGGGTGAAGTAATGAACCTGCACTGATCTACACACACCGGCTCATGCTGACAATCTAAATAATGACTGAAGCAGTGTTCCAGAAACGGGCCAAATTAACACGGAGAAACAAGCAGATCCACCCGATAGCAATCTGTGGCTGCGCTTTTACCAAAGACACACGCTCTGGTTACAACGACATGCTACAGAGGTCATACTAAATCTCTTCATCACATTGAAAAAAAAAAAAGAAAGAAAAACAAAAAAACTGCATTGGCTTTTCTTGGATAAATTAAACTTTGTGATTGTTTACCTGGAGATCAAAATGATCTGGCATCGTTCTGCTGAGGATTCAATGGTGAAAAGGTGAATCTTCCTGCGCCACCTTTCTTTGAAAATCAATATTCACGAATTAATTTACTTAAAACAACCTCCTACTGCTCGGTGTAAATTATTTTAATTTCCCTGAGATATTTCCTGTAGGGGGAATTACAATTAGTGTTTCTGTGGTGTATAATTAATCTAGCTACTGTTGACCTTCTTTTTTTGACTCCCAATAACATCTGGCGGTTCAGAAATGAAAACTCAACCTTTCCGAACCCTGAAAGCAGGAGGACTGCTCGTCTGACTGCTTACTTATTTTCCAGCTTATTTTCTGTAAATAAACATAAAAATGTTCTGGAAACATTTTTATGTTTCCAGAACATAAAAATGTTCTGTACAAACATCCCCGGCTGCGCGTGCGTCTATGTGTGTGTGATGAAAGTCAAAGTCTTCCTCAGCTATCTTAAAATGACCTTTTAGGAGTCATTTAGTCGTAGAGCGTTGAGGCTGGAGCTCAAAGCCCTGAAACCCATTACATGTTCTGATTGTGTCAATCTAATGCACTAATTGAATGCTGTCCCTCAGCCACTTTTCATCAGTCAGGAGCCCATGCTGCTGAGCTGATTCGCTTATAATTCGCGCAGCGAGAGCCTCAATCACCAGAGACAAACATTTTCCTTCTCATTAAAGAGCACATTAAAGATGATCTTCCTTGGCTGCCACAGTGACTCAATCTAATATAATTTGGTGGAGGCGAGCAGAGAACAATTTCCTCGTGTGATCCGGCGAGACTTGCATTTTTCTCTCGCCCGCTCTCTTTTCTGCAGTAAGTGAGTCTAAAGAGACTTCTTTGATCTCGTCTCATTGGTCTCAAGCCTCCAGACTGAATTTAAAATCACAAGGCCGACTATTTTCGGAACAAAGCTGCCGTTGTGCTCAACAAGGAGCTCTCTTCTTCTTCTTCTTCTTTTTTTTTTTTTTTCCCTCTCCTGCAAAATCCTTCATGAATAAAATGCAGGAGACAGTGGGAGAAAACATGCTCATTAGTGAACACGGCCTTATTTGAAACACTTTGTGCATGCATCAATTGATAATCACACTTGTGCACGGGAAGGATTTTGCGGTGTTTGTATAAAAGGAAAACAAAGAGTACTAGACTTTGCAGCATTTTATTGGAAGTTCTAGATGCAAGTTATCAACGAGTTCCAAGCCCGATCCAGCCAGTCAGCCTGTGGCCCCGCCCCTCCGCACACAAGCTCCTCCCCCTGTCCTGTTAGCTTGGCCCCACTAGATTGCATGTTTTGCAAAAGACTGCAGCATGAATGTGATCAAAAACTGGTTGACAACATGTTGCTGAATAGAAATCCATGTCACGACTTTCCAGAATTTTTATTTATGGTGTTGGTGTATTATGAGAAATCACAAAAAAAACCCAAATAAGTTCAACTGGTTCTGTATGCAAATAAATGATGTAAGGGTCTGTATTTGCTGTCCCCCGCCCACGAAATGTGTCTCATTACTACAGACGTCACTCTGTTCGGTAGCTGTTGTTGTCGCCTCTGTGTTTTTCTTGCTGTGTTTGTGTTACGGAGCCCGAGGGATCAGAGTCGTAGTCGTCTCTTCATGCATTACAAACGCTCCCGGCTTCAGAAAATCCCCCCTCACCCCCCCCCTTTGCTTTCTGCTTGGCTCTTACGTTTCATGGTTGCCCTTTTCAGGAAGCCTGCATGCAAACATGCCAGAAAAAGGTCAGAGAGATCAGAATAACTAACCATCCTCACTGCATTTTCACTCCCTAACCCTTCCCTGTAAGGCGAGGCATCGATCTAAGACTTTGTTCAACATGTAATCTCCCAGGCAGCAGGTGATCTGCAGGGAGAGCTTCTACCTCTGACTCGTATTGCTGCCGTTCCTCCGTGACAGTTTGTTGCATCTGTATTGTTTTTTTTTTCTTTTTCTTTCTTATCTCGCTGACTGACAAGTAAATTGCTGGTTGAGAGGAAGAAGGAGAAATGTCAAAGGTTCAAGAGCCGGGATATGAGCTCGACACGGGATCCAGGCTGAAAGCTGCTTCACGTCTCACTCAAAAGACAGCCGGGTCCGCAACGCGAGGACGCGTGGGACGACTCTTTGCTGAGAGACAGACTGGCTTTTCGAAAGGAACCATACACACCGAGGTTAAACACACACTCTTAACCTCTGCTCACAGGGGGGCAGTGTTGCACCACTTGCCATTCAACATCCCCCACTCCCACTGTCTCTTTCCCCTCCTCCTCTTACTCCTGCTGAGGTGTTTTTCCATCTACATTTGCTGCAGAGGTATGCAGCAGGCAGGCGTCTTTCTGCTGCAACTCTCCACGTTTGCTCCTCGCCCCGTTTCCGGCAGATGACCAGAGTGAAGATAGGAGGCTTTACTGCTGCTGACATGGGAGAGGAAGAGAAAACGGCACCAGGTGTCGTCCTTTCTGTCCAGACCACGGTTATCAGTATCTTTATAGGGGGTAAATTTGGGATGCACCGATCCATTTTTTTGCCCACTTTCGATGCTGATATCTGAGGTTTGTTGTTTTTGATTTTTTTTTGTATCAGTACAGACCCGATACCGAAAAGCATCTCTGCATTGACACGAAAATTGATTTAACACCGCACCAGTAGCACACAGTTAAATACATTAATTTCTTTCCAAGCTTGGTGAAACATGTAGCAACAACACAACTTTCATTTGTTCAGTCAGTTCAATTGAAACTGACTGAACCAATGTAAAATAAATCATTTTAAAAAACTGACAAAACAACAGGCTGACTGTCTGGTCAAACATGACAGTCATTAGTTATCTATGGCTGTTCAGAATCATTATATGAATGGTTCAGAAAGTGCAATTAGCAATTCTAAATATAACACAAAACACATAATAAACCATGGCCTTAAGTCTTTCCAAGACAATAACATACTTTGATCTTTCCCAATGCATTGCTCCTCTGGCTATTATGTTTAGTGTGAAGTTAGCGCCATCAGTTGTCCTGTCAACAGTCTGAGCCTTTCTCGTCCTGCTAAAGACCAACACTCTTACGCAACTCTGAAAACCATTCTGCGCCTGCTTGACGGACAGATCTGAACTGTTACGGCACGCAAACCCAGCTGGAGTTGATCAAGGTGCACACGTCAAGCAAAGACGTCACATTTAGCCGAGGAGGCTCATTTTCACCTGCTGTCCCCTCAGCAGGATGACGGGAGGAATGAAAAGGAATTGAAATTGACACGCATAACAACACGCATGACCTATCATTTATGACGTGTTTCAATGTATGGCTAAAAGTAGGGTAATTTACATGAGTTAATTAGTGACATTAACATTATAACTATTCAAGTACAATTTTGATTAGTAAACATTGCTTAAGTTCTGTTATGTAATATTTCTTAATCCCAAGAATTTGACTGAAAGTCTTTTCCTAAATAGCATTTTGCAGCTGTTCTGGTTGTGTTTTTGGAATTGCTCCTACAAATGAAGTTATATGAGAGGAGAACGACGAACCGTTCTCTCTCCAACGTCTTCCCCGCAGGTCGCAGTGCAGCGTGCATCTCAGAGGGGTCCCTCTGGTTCACAGTGCCATTTGATTTGCGAGCTGATGCTGCAATGTTCCCTGAGCCCTCAGTGGCATCCATGTTCTGTTTTTTTTTTTTTTTTGCTTTCTCTGCTGACTCACTGCAGTCTGGCAGTAGTCATCTGAGGACAGCTGATGGCAGGAGCTGCGTTCGTTTCATTAAACAGGAACTCGGCGTACAACAGGAGAGGCAGGTCATGTGCTGCTGGAGGGAAGCAGAAACACATTAAAAAAAAAAAGCCTAAACAGCTGTTCATCTGCATTCTTACAACACAAAGGACAGGTGGTAAAGTGCCCTGAAATGACACGTGTTGTGAATTGTTGCAACACAAACAAGCGTAATTGATTTAAGTAGAATTAAACAGCGTGGCATTTAATTTCCATTTGGGATTAACAAAGTATTTTTAACATGAATATGGAAGCAGATCGGATAGTAGGAAAATAAACACAAGCTTGTAGCAAAGACGGATTGTCTTGTGACACAAACTCAAAACCACATAAAGCAATCCTGTAATGCAAAATGAAAACATGAAAGATCACGATAATCCTTCCCAGACCTTTCGGCTTGACAGCCATATAAATTTGTAGGATTGCCATAATCTTTCCATCTCCAGATGATGGATTGAATGATCCTCTTTGAGATGTTCATGGCTTGGATTCCTTGGTCTTCGTTCCTATTTGCACTGGCTGAACAAATGAAAAGTTTGACATGTTTGACCAAGCTTCTGAGGCGATCGGTGTAGTTAAATGTGCTGAACCGGTGCAGAGTTATCAAATACAGTTGTACTTCAGCACATTCATGTCTTAATTACGACATAATTCATGCATAGATGTCTGTGTCTAAAAGGAAAAGAAGAAATGTTTTAAATCCAGCATCGGTTTTCTGTATCGGATCGGCATCTGCCGATACTGATCCTCCGATATGTGTATTGGTGTCTGAAGTGAAAAAAGTGGGTTGTTGCTTTTATTTTGTCATGTGAGCAGATTTCTATGTGTGTTTTTTTTCCACCTCTGCTGTCAAAGCGTTCCCTGCCCTCTTCCCGACTGAGTCAAAGTCCCACTAAGCTTTGTAGACGTGGACGGATGTTAAGATGGACCTAAGGAAACCCACAATGAAAGAAAACCGGCGGTAAGAGGGCAGCCGGGTTTCACGACTAAACTCCTACTGACAGCAAAGAATTGTAACCCTGAAAATGTTGTGCTCTTTTTCCTCCACCTTCAAGCCCCGTCTTACAGCCTTCATTGTTCTTGCTGCGAACCTTACAAATTCCTATGGCTACAAAAAAAAAAAAAAAAAAAAAAAAAAAAGAAGTCCCTGCTGGATCTCATTGTCCACATTTCTCCGCTGAGAGCGAACAGAAACACAGACACATGGAGTTTGTTACTGTTCTAAAGCCCCGGTAATCCAGCAGGTTTTCTCCGTGACCTTTTTTTTCCTGCTGTAACTCATTTCAATCAAGATTTGAGAGCCATGACTTTCTGGGTCCGGTGTGGACCGTAAACTTTAGAGTTTTTTTTTTCTTTCTTTTTTCCCCCCTTCTTTTTACATTTGGAGTTGCCAGGAACAAAGTAAAGTTTTTCTCAGTTGCGTCGCCAGTTTCGTTAAATCAAAGTGATGACTGACAGCAACGCAAGATCTACTGCTCTGTGAGTCCTGATGGAAAGAAGCTCACCGTTTTCCAAAAGCTTAATATTAACCAGAGAGCTCAGTTCGTGAAGGCAAATATAACAAAAGAGTATGTTCATACTGAAGCACCTTAAGGATCTGGTAGGGAAATCAGAACGTTTCGGACTGCTTTCCAGAATCTTCTTGCAGTAGTTTGATAGATTTTTGGCCCATTCCTCCTGACAGAACTGGTGTAGCCCAGACATGTTTGTGGGCTCACAACTTTCATCATGTATAGGTTATTTATTGATTAATAATGATTGCTTCATGTGATTGCTTATTTAATTATTTGTTTAGATCTAGTCATTTTGAATTTATCACTCAAAGGAATTGTATTTATTACCTGAGATGGAGTAGCTTTCAACAAATAAGTAATTTCCCCTTGGGGATCAATAAAGAATGTTATTGATCACCCAATAACATGGTTTAGTCTTGCATTTAATTATCTTAACAGAAGAACACAGGTACCATCTTCAGGCATTGTGATCAAGGACGACCCAGAATTACAAATGTGCTCATTCACAAAAAAGCAGTGAATTAAAATCATCTTAAAGGAAGGTTATTATGTGTTTTCCAGTCACATAGTGTGAGTTCATAGCATACTATGCTATGAGCTGACTTAAAACATGAAAAAGAAATTTGAAGAAATTTGACTTTGAAATGTCATGATTTGAAATTGGGCATCTGTGTCTTTAAGAAAGTTCTGTTCTTTGCAATACTGAACTTTCAGGAAGTCATCACATCGCTCCTCTATTGATTCTTCAGCAATGTTTTTTTCCCAGCGTTGCATGGAGAAGCAGCTCGTATAATGAGATCAGCAGACGCGCAGCTCCACCAAGTGTTTGCTGATTGCCTTTGGCTAGTCTGAAGGAGCTGGTTGGGGAGGGCTGCTCTGTGAGGCGGAAGCTTGGCAAACTGCAGCTCCGAGGAGGAGCTGCACTTGGAAGGCGGCGCTCGGTTCCACCCAGGCGTTTTGCACATCTGAATGGTTGCCATGGAAAATCAAGCAATTTCTCAAACATGCAAGAAAAAAAGAAAAATCAAAGCTGATTTTGATAAGGGACTTTCATAATACTGCCCCTTTAACTTTTCCCAACTTGTTTTCTCTCACTGGAAACAATCAAAATACCAGAGGAAATATGGAAAAAACCCCAAAAGACTCCACAGTTATAAAAAGGGGCTGATCGCTTTAATGAATTTTCCTTTGGTCACAGAGTCTGGTATAAATAATGTTTTTTTTTGTGCATGCAGAAAATCCAAAAACCTAAAACTTGTCCTTTCTGCTATTATTATTTAAGAACAGCCTGTCTCATTTCCCGTCAGAGACAAACTTCTCATTCAATGCAGATGCTTTCAAATCCTAAACTTAAAGTCGTGACTCATCTTTCAAATAGCAATTCTTCTGACACTCTGCGCGTCGGACGAATGTTCTGTCAGTTTTCAGCATTTGATCACCCGCTTTAAACATTTAGTGCCAAATTAATCCTCCCTAACCGAGGTTAATAAGACTTTAATAAAAACTAATAGACCCGGCTCCTTTAGGATGGGAGAAGTCCATCTGTTCCATAAAACTCGTCACATTTAAAAGCACTTTCCCTTTTCCTCCGCTGCACAGAGTCTCTGTCTGTTGTGATATATGCCATCTGTTGGAAATTGTTGCATTTTGGTTGGCTACCAGAATAAGATCAGAATGGCTTCTCAATAATTATTCAGCTATGACTCACGGAGTTGCTGACTGCATGTGTTTGAATTTAAAGAAGAAGAAAAGAAAGCAAAGCCAAAGAAACAGATATAGAAGATCTCTGAAACGATTCTTTGATAAACCCAGGGGCGCCGTACAGGGGCAGGAAAGGTTTGACAATTCTAGGGGCCCCTGACCAACCGGGGGCCCGCCACAATTTATTTATTTTTTTTTTTTTTGTTCACAGAAATAAAAAAAAAAATGAAAAAAATTGGGGCCCTGTGAATTACAAAAATAATCATATTGTATTTTCAGAGATTGTTTTCAGCAATAAAAATTAAGGTATTCAGAGACACAGGTATTTGCAAGCAGTTGTGGTGTCAAACCCTCCAGCCCTGCAGCTTTCAGATGTGCCACAGGTACAAAACACTGGAATGAAATGGCTTAATTACCTCCTCCTTGTGTAGATCAGATCTCCAGAGCCTTGCTAACGACCTAATTATTCTGCTCAGGTGTGATGCAGCAGAGGCGCAGCTGAAAGTTGCAGGACAGCAGGCGATCGCTATAGTTCTGCTGCTTAGACTACGTATCATTTCACCTCACCCTGGCGCTTTCTCCTACTGCTCTCCAGTGAGTAACTTTATGTTCTCTGTTTTTTCTCTTCAAAGAAGCTGCGCTTGGCCCAACGTTGTGTTCAGCTGGGACAGCTGAGCTTTTGCTGTCAATAACTTTACAATCTCTTTCTTTGACAAACAAAACAACTGATGAAGCTGTTGCTGCGATTGGCTGTGTTTTGATCTAATACAGTTTTTCAATATTGATCTGTCTATTGTGATTTTGCATTTAATTGTATTTTCTTCTCATTTCTTTCATTAAGTGCACAATTTATATCCCCCTGACAAAGAACATTTGCAGCCCAGACCAATAAATGTTTAATAATTTGATTTAAAAAAAAATACTTGCGATATATTTAGTAATTGCTGCAGCTAAAGATTTCCCATTTCTGAGCCTCCGACTTCTCTTAGATATTTTTGGAGTATTGTAGATATGTAACTTCAAGGCTACAAACCCACCATGTTCTATTTCTGCACTCTGCCTTTGTACTCATCATTCATTGATTTCCTGCTTACTTCAGCCCTCAAACGGTTGTGGTTTGTGCGATGGACCTGACAGGCTATTCCCACATCATGTAAGCCAAGGTTGGACGCCTCACTTCTCTAAAAGAAACAGATTTTTAATTGTTCTGGAAAATGTTGACTCGCGTCCTACGACGGCATATTTTTCCACAAACACACAAATTTGCCTCTCGCATCTTTTCTGGCAGACTCAATTATCAAGAGATGGTAAATCCTAAGTATTACTGCTTAGGTTTTCGGCCAAAACCAAATCTTGCCAGCTAAAAGCCTTGAGCTGTGGAGGCGGGAGGGAAAGTCGGTGCGTTTGATGAGTGGTTTTAATACAGGAATCCTCAAGACGCATTAGTGGGCAGCTAAAGTGCCCCTGTATTTCAACAGTAAACAGTGAAACATTAAGAGCGTCCTCCATGGCGACGGCGAGAGTTGATTGTTTGTGCTTGGGCAAAATGACTGGAGAGGCAGAGATATAATGGGGGTTTCTTATGATGCCTCTCGCATATATACACACTGCTTGTGGTTTAACATAAGAGTTTCTTTCGCAGCCATTAGTAGAGGTCTCATTCTTAGGTCACGTATGATCATTGTTGTCATTGATGCCGCCGTAATGACAAGGCTTCGGTCAACATGGCCTGATATTTAAGGATCTGACTGATGAGTTTGTGTCTCTAAAAGCATTTTTTTTTTTTTTTTTTTACCTCACCTGCCAATTACTGCCTACACGCTCCAGCTATTTTCGTTTACAATATCGTGGCCCTCCATCTGGACGCTCGGACAAAACAACGCCTCTAAAGGAAGTTCGTTCTTTTTCTCCGTCGCGTTACAGACCGGATTCGACGAGCCTGATGGGGAACCACTATAGAATACTCAAAATGTAGAATGAACTGAAGAACACACACAAAACCAAACGATGCACGGTAGTTTCCTGCCTCCCTCTCTCTGAAAGCATTGAAGGCCATTAAACAAAAACGAACAATTTCAGGATATTATGTTTTTGTGTGGAAATTTGTAGAATTTCTTCGCTGCATGGTTTCCTCGAAAAGTTAAAAATACCTGTCCAGACGACGAAATAAACAGTGAATTTATGCAAATCTGCTTTTGGTTGCCCTTCCTCTTGGCTACAGGTTGTTCAGCAGACTTTACAGCTTCGCGTTCAATCACTTTTAAATGGACGAAAGACACTGCTGAGGTCCACCGCGATTCATTTCCACTTCCTCCTTCACTTTCTCACTCAGTGGAGTCAAAGGCCAGGCAACTAATATGCCAAGTCATCGAGTGTTGCCATCTGCCTGTTCATTAGCGGTGACCTTTCACCAGTTGAGAGGCCCACTGAGGAGCAGATCTGCGTTCCTTGGGAGAATATAAACACTTAACGCTCTTAGTCACCTGGGCTGCCTGTGCTTGTAGCAAACGCCGCGCTGTTTCTCCTGTTCGCTTGTCCAGTCATTTCGTCTGAGCTGACGACAAATTTTAAAGCCTGAACACCTCTCAAAGTAAGACTAACAAGACCTGATGTCTGATTTTTAAAAAAGAAGCTGGTTCTATGAAAAGAAAAAAATTCCCAGATTGTTTCTGAGAGACTTTTTGAGGTTTTTTTTTTTCCACGTTAGCTTTGTTTCTTGGCGTCATCCGACTGTCCAGCAGGTTGGCGACCGCAGCAACGCCATTAGAATATGTGACGGCGAGCTGCCGGCAAAGCACAAATTCTCAGTTGTTGTGTTTCTGTTAAATAAAAATAACAGAATGGTTAAAAATCAGACTTGAGTAAGGGCAGGACATTGACAAACAATCCACGCCATCATCCTTCTACTAGTTCCTGTGATTATATTACGTCTTTTCTGCCAGCAGTAACATTAGATTGTTGACTCCTGGGGAGAGGGAAAAAAATGCTTCCAGTGCAATTCTGTGGAAAACTGCCTCATCGTAGCTAAAAAAGAAAAACAGGAGTTTTTTTTTTTTTTCAAAATTGGCATCTTTCCATTGAGCTAATTTGTTTTCCTAATTCCGATTTGCGCTGTTGCATGGTGAAACCACTGATTAATTCAATTTAAAAAGTAGGAAACGCGTGACACCCAGTCATTTTATTCAGGTGACATGCCTCGGTACAATACAATACATTATAGTTTTGTGGTTTTAGCATAAAATCTGAAAAATACTAATGTGTAATTTCATTTCTATCTTACCTATTCATAGTAGTCAAAGATTTTGGGCCTTTTCTGTAATGCGAACAAAGTGCTGCTGCCACTTGCAGAGTTCACACCTGGGCTCAATACTCCACAAAGCATTGGTTCGGCCAGGCATGCATTCTCACCCACACATTAAGATAAAAAAATAAAATAAACAGCCGCAACAACAAACAGGACGGCTGAAATCAGTGCAAGGTGCAGATTCTGCTGACAGCAGCTGCCGACGCAGAGAAATAAGAAGAGCCTGAGCAACTGGTCCAACAGCTTGGCCACGGCCACCTGGCTTGATTTCACAGAGTCATGCAGAGGTTACCGCGATAGAAAGAGGACAGAGAGTGAAAAATTCCTGCGCCGGCCAGACGCGAGTGACTGGAGAGGAAGATGGAGCAGATAGGGGGCGATGATTGTGATCTCTTTACTCTGTTTCTTTGAGCCTCTGTCTGGGCTAATGGAAGCCACGTCGGGCTTTTATGTGATGGTCATCTGGTTATTTAGGCTGACCTGTTCTGGAAATAAATGGGCGCAGATAACATGGCCGTCTCTCTTTGGGGTTTAGGCGTTTGACCTGGTGAGGGAGAGATACTGAACAGGAATACGCACAGGATACGTGTTAGAATGTCATACAAGCTCCATGCAAGAATCAGAATTGGTGCATTGCCCATATCCAAATATTGCATATGGCCAGTAATTTATTATGAGAGAGCGGCACACGCTGTCATGGCAGAAGTCGCAATAACCGTTGCTCGTGTAAACTCCTGTGAAGTGTGTCGAACAACCGACAGCTGGTAGCCTGATATTGCTTTTATTTGGTTGAGTTCTCATGCTGTGTGGTTTGTCTGCATAAGCAGAGGAGGATGCAAACAAACGTGTTATTTTATTGTATGTGTTTGACGGGAAAAGAAGATGGCGATGGACGACAAACGCCCATCGGTAGGACTGGCAGCAAACAATTTTCATGTCCAAAAAAGATGTTTAGATGTTTGTATGTTTTTACCACTATCTACGATGTGAGATAGTGGTATAAGTCATGCATGGAGCTAAAACAGTTGTACTTTTGATGCAAACACAAATTTGCATGTGAATTTTGAGACTCCCCTGGAATATCAATTTTGTCCATTTGTGAGTCTCATTCTGTTCATTTGTAAATTATGGGACGGTTTCATGTGATGGGAATTCAGGCAAAGTCGGCAAATCCAACGAATGACCAAACACGCCATCAGGGAGAAGCTGTGGGTCGGTCTCTAAGCTAAACCTTGTTTGGCCCCAACTGGGTGCGCTACTTCCACTGACAAATTACCAGAAGTTTAACAAGTAGAAGTCTACATTTGCAAAAACAACGTAGAAAACAGTCGCAGTCGTCTGTTCAACACACAGGTCAATTATATCTGTTTTTTTTTTCACAAGTCCGCAGCTGGATTCACATAAACTTACAGACATAAATAATGAATCGGCCAATCACATGGCTGTAATATATCCAACACTACTCACGAGGTAAAGAGGAACTGTTAAAAGTCCTAACCGGAATGTAAGGGAGTTTCAATGCCCTTGAATGTGACACGGTTGTTGGTGCCGGACGGGCTTGTCAGGCTATTTCAGAAACTGCTGCTTGCTGGGCATGTGTTCTCTTTTTCAGACCGTTCCTTGTAAACGTGAGAGACAGGTGTCGGGGAAAAATACCAGCAGATCAGCAGTTGTGTGGATCAAAGTGTCTCGTCGATGTGAGAGGTCAGGGCAGAATGACGGGAAGGTAACGGCTGCTAAGCGCACCGCTCGTTTGAACCGATTTCAGAAGAACATCTCCGCCGAACGCACAAAAAGTCAAAACCCTCAGACAGCACGCCACTGCCAATCCCACCTCCACGTCGCTTAGTAACAGATTGCAAACATATGGAATGGAGCAATGACTTTTTATTTCAGCTGCGACAGTCAGATAGTTGGATAAATGATGCTATAAACTTGGATTAATGCTGCTTTGCTGCTGCTGGTGGCGTAATTTGGGGTCTTTTTTTTAATGGCAGCTTTAAAACAGCACAGTCTGCCTGAATATCATTGTTTACCTCTTTATGAGCACAGTGTGCTCATCCTATGATGGTAAAAAAAAAAACAAAAAACGAAGGTCCAGAGGCAGCAAGGTTTAGCTATCATGGCACACGAGGCAGTTCTGAAAACGAAATAAGATTTTCCTCGTATTTATATGTGTTGAATGCAATCAGGGTCGCAGAAAGGGATTTGGAAAGTTTCTCCTGGATTTTTCTCTGCATTATTTTGCAAACAGCAGCAGCAACAACAAGAAGTCTTCAATTGCACGAAATATTTGGTAGCTGCTTTGCTATAGTAAAGATGGATTCCTCCGCAGCCAGAAGAAGTAATCGTTAGAATTACTAACAAGCCGTTGCCCGCAATTTATTTAAAGACGAAAATATTGCGCCGCAGAGGTTGCATCTTTCCGACAGGTTTATTGTTGTTTCTTGCCTGAATTTGACACACGCGCAGAAAAAAAAATAAAAAATATATATATATATATTTTGCTCACGTTTTCGAGTGTAAGAGGCTCTAACAGATTTAAATGCGTTCAAATCAAACCATGGCGTCCCGGGACACTCGTGGGAATGCATTTCAGTCAACCCACTTAGCCTGTTCAACGTAAGCCGAACGGGTCAGCAGGTTCAGGCCTGTAACTTGCGTCTCCCGGTCTGTTAACGGGTCAGTTTTGTCTGCAGCAATTTGCGTCGCTCCCAGTGGACCGCTTCGCTCATTATTAAAATTGTGCCTGTGTATTTAAAAAAAAAGAAAAACTGCTCAGCTTTTAGAACCAGAACAACAACACAAAGCTCTCCCACAGGGGCTGTTTTTGGAACTGTGACCAGAACCTAATTTGGCCCAGAATGTAAATCTGGCCCACGGAGTCTGCAGCCAGCTTTGTGTACAGCTCCTCAAGCTGCTAATTTTCTGCACTTTTCAACATTTTATTTATTTATTTTTTTTACTTCATAGCTGATGATAAATCTGGTGACACGCATTGAGTCTTTTATTCCCAATGATCGGTGAGTGTTGTCAAAATATCGATCCAGCAAAATGTATTTATTGCTGCAAAAGTTACGAATTTCCAATGAATCCATTTAATAAAAATAAAACAACAACAAAACTTGCTCCTTGAATTAAACTCGAGTCAACAATAGGGGTGGAGGAATATTTGCAACAGCACAAGACTCACATGTTCTGAGCTAACATGTTGCCGGTTTATTTCGCATCCTAAAAGTGCGATAAATTCATCCCTAGTTGTTTGCCACTAAACGTTAAATCAGTCGACTGTTAGCGGTATAAAAGCAAAGCGGAGCGGTTATGAAAAAACCACGACGGTGCCCTGTTACCGTTTGCCATGCAGAAGGTCGGCCTCTACATATATGCGATGATGTTAAATTCAAACAAGACAAATTTTTGACGTTCAACGTACAGTACTGTCAAATATCTGAAAAGAGTTAAGAAATTAGCCGATCCGTGTCAATTGTAAACGCATGTTTCGGCACGTGGTGTCAAACTTCAGATGTTCATTTCCATAGGTTTTCCAAGGCGCTGATGAAAACGACACCTTTAGTGAGAATCAACAAGGTTTGTGAAGAAGAGAAAAATAAATGATGCAAATGTCAATATTGTACAGAAACATCTTGGCTGCAATATCTAGATTTAAATATGGTGTTTATTGAAATCAGTTGAATTTTGTCCAGTGAACTCTGTTCTGGTCAGAGTACTTTCAGAATGTAGGAAAAACAAGCCAGAAAGGTGTTTTACACTTGACAAATGCAAAGTGAGAAAGTGAAATTGAGATGTGTTCCAGTTCTTTGCTTTTTCTGGCAGATTTCCATTGTACTGATGGCATTCAGCCACTGACAAACTTCAGTCTTCTCGTTCCGATTTGTCCTGCAACAGCAAACGTTTCGCTTTGGCAAAAATGTTCGGCGCAGATAACGGATAGGTTTGTTCGTGATGGATAAGCACTACCGCATGCCTCCGACGGCTGCCAGTACTCTGCAAACATTTCTTGATTAAAAACTCCACGCCAGTCGTTGCCAGACTTTTTTTTTTTTTTTTCTTCTGCGTTAACAGAATCATGACCCCGGTGAGCGCAAAGTAAAAACGCCGTTTGAGTCGGTGCCATCGCCGAGATGTAATCTTTTCGCGGGGTTCCTCGGGAGGCGAAGCGCTGGAGACTCTTTGATATGTACGCTCTGGGAAAACCTTTCCAACATGTGTCTTACATTTAAGGCTTCTGCTGGACTTCAAGGGAGCCACTAAAACTGTTGAGGAGCTTGAGGATTTACAGATGTGGTACTGTGATTTGTAAAAGATCATAACTCACCGTATGAGCCAAAGACAATTCGGCGGCGGAAGGGTAATGAGTGGCAACACTGGAAATTACGTGCTCAGCCTTTGCAGAAATCAAGTCATCTGCTACTCATAATATGTGAGGATTCAGTTATAGAGGACATATATATATATAGATATAGATTTTGTGCATTGTTTAAGTAAGTTTGTTTAGGGGGTGGAGAGGAGTCTGGGTAATTGCACTGTCATGAAACAAAATGTCTTTGTAGGCCGAGGAAGTAGCTTGCTCCTGGTTGCACCGGAACCCAACCAGAAAATAAGCTCCCGTCCTCAACCTGCTAAGCTCAGAGACTCCCAACGTTTTCTCCAGAACAGCATGTTGAACATTTCTCTCTTGTCTTCTGTCATTAAGAAAACAATTACTCTGCCTCCCATACCTCATCTGGGCCCACTGGCAGCAATCAGAGGCACCATATGGCTGGATCCTGTACATCAGCAACACGCTGATGGTAGCCTGCAGGCAACGCTATTGTTCACCGTCTCTCTTTTCATGTTCTGTCAGAGCAGAAAGAGGCTGCATGTGCTGGAGCCCGACATGCTTTTCCAGCCTGTTGTCTTTTGTTGAAGATAATCCCGTATTTGCTGATCTGCATTGAGGGGGAAAAAAAAAACAAAAAAAAACACCGGGGCGAATTGAGACGTAACGGGGTTCCGGCGCAACGCAAACTTCAGCGAATGGATGCGTTTCTTTACGCTGGACGTGTTGCAAGCAGCTGATTGCCGTGTTTATTGTCCACCACAAACAAATAATGCGAAGCAGGCCTGTTACTGAGCTCCATGATTCATCCAGTTATTCCGAGTGACGCGTCGTAGTTTACTAGACTTAGTTATACCTGAAGGAAAAACTAAACACTTCTGTGTACATTTCATTATGTCAATGGTGATTGATTTTCTATTGGGTTTGAGTCGTATTGAAGCTTCAATAAAAGGTTTTATTGAATTAAATTTTAAAAATATATACTTTCCAGTCCCAGTGGGTAATTGGATAACATGATGTTGTAACTTGACCTGTTATTGATTTGAACAATCTCGGGGTTATCTCTGCAGTAAATAAGCAGAGGTATTAGATCAGCAACTGTATTGGATCATTAGAAAGTGTCTGAGTAGTAAACATCAAGATCACCGTGTGTCATTGGGGTCATACAATCTGGCGGTCGATGTCGAGGCTCACTGTACTGGTGACCAGTTGGCTTGTGTAAACACTAAGCAACCGAAAAGTTAAAGCAAGATAATTATGGTTTTCAACACTTGAAGATGAGGCATTATGTTTCACCTTCTAGTGTTACAAAAGAGCTGAAACGTAATTGAAAAGAAATTTGACTTTGCTGTTTGTCGCCTTGAAATTGGCTTCTGTCTCTTTAAGAAGCTCCTGCTCTTCCCCCCAAAAAAAAGAAAAAGGCAAACCTCAATCAAATATTGGTTGTTTTTTTTATTTTTTAAATCATAGTCTGGCCAATTTGTGAAAAAGTGCAGAAGGATAACAACATTCAAAATATTTTTTCTAGCTGTGAGTTTTTTTCTTTTAACATCAAGACCAGATGATGCGTCGTGTCAAATATGCAACAGATCAGTTGCTGTGAAACAAGGTTTTATGTAAAGGAAAAAAGAAAGGAAAAAACTACATTTTGCAGCTAATATGTTTAGATTATCTTCAGCATCTTCTAGAAGCAATCAACACGATTAGCGAGCTAGCATTACTATCTAGCTGCTCTCTCTGTCTCTCTTGAAAGTTTTGGCAAACCGTCTCATGACACCAACAGTATTTTGGTTTCTTGTGAACGCATTAGCAATGAAATGTTCACCAAACAGCCATAACAATGACTGTGCAAGAAAAATATCTGAAAGATATCATGTCGAACATAATACTCTGTTATCCTCACTTGCCAAAACTGCCAGAACAGATAATCTGATAGATAAATGCTTCATTCCTTTGGGTTGTTTTTCAAGAACTGATGCGGCATTTCAGGCCCTTGTTATTATCGAAGACGGGGTAGTTTTTACCACTAATAGCAAATGGCTAAAAGGATGTTATCCTGTGACTAATGCAATTCACCACAATAGTCTCACAGTGTGTAGACTTGCAGAGCCCTCTCACACCCAGATCACCGTCTGTTTGCTTCCCACAGCTACTGTGCATCGCTTGGATAAAGCCACTGTATGCCCTTATGAGACCCGATGTGTTACCACTTTCATGCCGAGAATCTTTATCCCCGTTTGCTTTTTCACCAGCGAAGTGCCTACTTTTCCATCTGTCAAGTTTTGGTGCTTTGCGGTGTCAGAAATTTGAGTTACCAGAAGAAAAAAGAAAAAAAACCTCTCTTTATTTCGCGTTATTTTTGAAATTACATCATTAACAAAGATGTTCTTCTTCTACGAGAGAGCGGGGTTAGATGAATTACTTCAATAAACGCATGCCTTGACAATCTGTGATAATGAGGTTTCACAGAATCTGCATCCCCTAAAGCTCGACGTCAACCTGTAACGCGGTACTGTTTGCTGGAATGAACCCGGTTAGTGCAGACTGTGCATTTCCTGTGTGTTTGAGTCCTTGTTTTAGCCAACTAATTTCATTTGCTAATGTTTGTCTAGTTGTTAGGACACCCTTGTTGGTGTCAAAACGTCTGAAACTTGATCAACTGGGTTAACGCAGCTTTGCGTTCGACCCTTTTTTTTCTGTACCAAGATGAATCAGGTCAGGATATAATAGATAAATCAGATTCTAGATTCACATTTATTCCATCTGGTATAATGAAGGATAAAAACCAGTGGACCTAAGCCAACCTCACTAAAGGATTCATGTTTTATTACCAGCAGACAAAATAGTACATATAATTTTAGAAAATAATGTAATGAAGTTTACAATTTTGGTTTCATTAACTTCATTAATTGCAATCTATCGCGACAACAAAAAATCTACATTTTCCTGTAACATTTGTTTCCCCAGCAAACGATACGATAAACTTTAATGTACTTTTGTTAGTTTAAATCTTGTGTCATATATGGCTCTCTTCTATATACAACAGTGGAAAATGTGCTGTGTAACTTTTACCCTTCTTTCGACCAATACCTCTGCACAAAGATATGTATTTCAATTCTACTTTACTTTTACTGTAACCTTTTGACATGAGCTAAAATAGGCTAATGTGAGGAAATCCCTACCGAAACAGCCGAACTCTTTTAATACACGCGCACACACACGCGCACACACACAACTATGTAATTCCAGGTTTTAATCCTTTTGTTCGTTTTTCGCTTGAGTTGTGCAGGACTCATGTTGCAACAATTGTAGAAAAGGTTTGGAAGCGTTTGAAGTCCACTCTGAAAACAGAGGAACTTGAGAAATTTTGTCACACTTTGAGCGCAATCTACGATGCCAACTTTTATCTACGGCTAACAAAGTCTTTTGTTTAGAGTTAGCGTCATTGAGTTCACCTCTTTGAACCTGACGCGCCCTCCACCCACCCAGGGACCGTCGTCTGGGATCCATCTGTTGAAAGCCAGGGAATCGAAGAACTGTGACTGGGGCCAAGCGGCCAAACAACTCCCCTGTGACAGAAAGCCTGGCGCTAAAGCCTGTTAGCTCCCTTCCATGACTGGAGCCTCCGGGCCTCCAAGGATTTCCTCCACTGGGAGAAGCGGGAGGAGGATTGCACACAGATGAAGGAGAACGAGCAGCAACTTTAAGCGCCGCTGTTGTTCTTTCTGCCCGAGGTTTGGAGTGATGACACAGAACAACACTGTTGTGTGTGCTCGGTGCGCTTGGGAGGCCCTCTGGTTCGGTGAATTTGTGCTTACAAATGCCTGGCCCTGAGCCCTCTCTAGGGTCCTTGGGCTCTCTTTAACTTTGGTGTTTAATGAGCGGCCCTCTTGCCCCCAGTTATGCTCTGACCCGAGAACAAAGTTGGTGGTAATTGGCCTGCTCCAGAGTGCCTCCATTACACTATAGGTTTTCATTCATTAGCCTCCTGAAAGTGATTTAGCATGGAGCTTGTTTACAAATTGCCACAGTTAGATCTAATGAGGGTTTCTTGTTTTTCCAGACTAAACATATATTTGTGCAATAGGTCAAGATGAAGGTTTAGTTTGAAATCTAATAAAATAGGCTAATATAAAAATAACACCCTGTCCTCTCTTAGCTTTTGCTGAGCTCTGAAGAATCCAATTCCCATAGCACAGATGAAATATTCAGCAATGCTTTCAACTCAATTATGGATGCTGTGGCACTGCGTCCCCCCGTGGTTTTCCTAGCGTGATTCCTCGCAGGCTTACTGTAAATCCCCGTCTTCAGCTCCGTTCCAGAGAGCCAGACATTCTGCTTTTCTCAGTACCGGCTGTCGACGACGTGCACCTGATCGGAAAGCTCGGCGGTCGCTTCCCTCCGTCGGGATTAACGTACGGAGAGCCTCGTCTTTGACCCCGTCAGACGAAAAGTGCGGAGAGCCACAAGGGTTTCTGGGGGGGGTTTTTTTGTTGTTTTTTTTTTTTTTTGACGTTTCTTTTTTCTGCTCTCTACGTTTTATTGTCTGCCACCCGGAAACCGAGGGACAATTGCGGTCTCCTATGACGCCTCTGATGAAAGAGAAGCTCCGTGTTGCACAATAAAACAGCTTCTGCTTCTTCGTAAGACTGTGTGCAGAGCAGCTAATTATCTATTTCCAGGCAGAATACGATTGCAGGGTCACGCCAACCGCAGACAGACTATTTTATGGGATCTGCTGAGGAAATGTTTCTAATCATTGCAAATGAATACAGGCTGTAAAACCGCAGTGACAGTGGAAGCTCATAACATCTGTGATATTTGTGTTTGTGATGGTTTATCACAAACGACAAATTACCATTTAAAATTGTTTAACAGGAGGAACTCAGGCTATTGGCGAAAGAAGACAGATTTTTTTTCGATCATTAAGCTCCTATTTTGACGGCTTGCGTGCACGCAGCTTGAAAATCCGTCAATAATAAGGATTTTGTTCAAAATCTTTATCGTGCTGAAGGAAGGAGGCAGGAAGGAGGGAAAGCTGTTCATTTGCTTCTGAGTCTCGTACAAAAACGGTTTAAAACGTTTTGCGAGCGTCCTGTTTTGCGGACGATGATTACGTAACACAAAACTATGCTGACACCTTCCCCACTTGATCCACTTCCTCTCGTTCCATTGGATTCATAGAAAAAGCAAATGCTGATGAGTGCATTAAAGCGTGCAACTGAATTGTTGTGTTTTTTTTTCTCGTTGTTGTGGTCATCAGCTGTTTATTGATCTTCAATCGGAGTCTGTATTCCTGCAGATTGCTTTTCTGTCTTCCAGTAAACGCGGGAGGATGCGTCAGATAAATCCTTGGAGGTCGGAAAAGTGAGTAAAGCCCTGGTGGGTTTTTTTTTTTTTTTTTTGTCCGTAAATGTTTTTTGTTTTCTTTCAACATTCAGTCAGAGCCTCAAAACAGCTGTGTCTAAAAACACAAAACAAAAAAAAAACTCCTTTAAGGGCTTATGCACTGCAACAAATCAATATGATGTTGCGCTCACACTCCGTAGTTGGAAAAACATCCAGTAGGCATCATCGCAGAAATCTAACTTGCCTTTTATCGTTAAGGAGAAACAGAGGATGGATGCCGGATTGCAACATAACGGAGCGTTTGGTGAAAGGACAGATTAAAAGGCCCGGTTATTTGTCGGCGGCGAGGGTGAAAATGTTCCCCGTGGAAGCCATATTGAATTCTGCTGAGAGCTTTGAATGTTCCTGAACACCTCTGTGGCTCTATTAGGGTGTTGTTTATTACTGCAGTGGTGAAGGAAACCCTCTGCTCCAAAAATGCTCCCGACAAACTAAAATGAAGGCAGAGCACTGAACCAGAGGAACGCTCAGCGTTTTCCATATTCAGCGTCTCAACAAAAGGCTGAAACTTGGCTTTCTAAGAAATCATATTTGACGGTTTTGAAATAGTTCTTTTTACTGCGCGTATTAATGATGTAGTTGATGTTTCACTTCGGTGTTTGGATCTTCGGTGGAACCTTCATAATTTCTTTTTTTTTTTTTTTATTCTTCTTCTTCTAGCATTTAGCTGGTTGTTAGCGTTCAGCACTTTATTATTTTTACGTTCGGTCTGGCTTTTTCCTCACGTCGCTGACATCAACGGATTCAGTCACGGTTCACACTGCAGACAGCAACTGATTTAGTACCACATATGGAAGCGGATCAGATCTTTTTGTTTATTTGTTCGTTTTTTTTTTTTTTGTGGCGAAAAGATCGGAGCTGGAGCGTTCAGACTGCGGCGAGAAAGCCAGATACGGTTCACGTGTTGAACGAAGCCCTGCGGATTCTTTGCAGTAGAATTGTGATTGAAGATATATCCGTAAGTGTGTCTGATTTTTTTTTTTTTTTTTTTTTCTCTTCCTTCCACACCTTCAGTGTGTGTACATGCGTGGTTCAGCCGCGCGTAGACCCGATCGTAGTTCCTGTGGGAACTCTCTCCCTAATTCCACCATTAAACGCGGCGAGTTGTAAAATTCCACAACCAGATAACATGGCTTTTCATCGCCACGAGGCACTCGGCCTGTTAAATGCGCTCATTCAGATGTGCATGAGATATAAGGATGTATTAGCATGGCTCAAAGGCAAACTGCTTTTCTTTAATGCGGCTTATAATCTTTGGTTATGCTTTCTCCTCTCCGACGACTCTCCCTCCCCCCCGTCGAAGTAAGAAACGTTCAGCCACCGTTGCACCCTGACGGAGGGGCATGTGTTTGCGTTTGAGTTAAAGGAACACCACCTGGACACCCTGGCGACAACTGCAGCCGCCGCTCGGGCTCGCTGACTCACGCTTCCTGCCATATTAGCAGAAGAGCAATATTCCAGCCCGGCTTTAATTAGGAGGGGCGCAGGCCTGCGTCTCCCTGCGCGGCGCTGGCGAAAGCGGCTCGATTGTCAGAGCAGCGGGGTCTCCCGGTGGAAAGAGGCGAGAGGCCGCGGATGGAAGTGGAGTCACTGAAAGCCGACGGCGTCGAACGAAGGCTCATGAATCTCGGCGGCTGCAGTCATTACAAGAGCTGCTGAAAAGACCCGTCTTGACTCGTCCGTCCTCGTAAAAGCAATGCACCCCGTCTTAATTGTTATTGGACTTTGTGGTGAGCTCGGTTTTATTGGTGGCCATTTCTCATTCAGATGTGAAGTGGAGATGTGAATCGTTTCGCCCGTTTTCGCTGGGGGGGAAGAGGGGGGAGTCACGGGGAAACGTTGCTCCAGATGTGACTCGAGTGGAGCTAATGGAAGCCAAATGCCTTCACACTTTGGGTGAGGCAGAGCAGCGTGGCATTTGAGGAGCAGAGGCTGCGTGTAATTGGGACTGTGGCCTTTCGGCGGCTCCTCGCTTTTCGTCTCCATCGGCACCAGAGACGACTGGGCGAGCGCTCAGAGACAAACACCGGGCCCACTCAGCGGGCCCACTCGGCGACCCGCTCAGGGCCAAATCAAAGCAAACTGGATGCTTTCATCGTTGTCATTATTCATTTTTCCATTTACAGGGGGAGAGGCGCGAGTTAAGCTAACGTTTACTTTTGACCCAATTAGCTAATTTTGAGGTCATGCTTCATTATTTTTTCATATTTAATGTGTTTAATGTTGACGATCATCAAATTTAAAAATTCTAAGACAACCTGAGAAAACGCAACAAACATTTTGTCAAATTACTATCTCATCTTCTCAGATGAGAAGGTCATCTGACCCTATGTGAAAAACTAATGTTCTCGCGCTTGCTGCTGATCGTAAATGAACTTTGAAAATCGCCATCAATTGCCACACCCAGCCTTAAATAAATGAAGTAGGCTAAGAGAACTTATCGTGTAAATAGATGAGTATATTTGAAAAACAGATCATCAGCGAGGACTGCGAAATCATTTCTAATGCGACCCACAGCGAGAGGCGTGATTGGAAATCAGAACAGCCTCTAAATTCCTGCAGATCTCTCGGAGCTCACGCCGAAAAAACAACAACAACAACAAAAAAAAAAGTCTAAACCATGGCTGGGAAAAAAATAAAAACTAACACAAATCTATCTCAAATTTGCCCAAAACATGAAACATCTTTGTGATCACCGCAATAGGATACTATCCAAGACAAAAAACAGTAAATACCTGTAAGCAGGAAAAATTTAAATTGACAGTCCAGTTGGACTATTAAAAAATACCTCCAAACTGAAACATCTTTTTTTGGGGGGGGCTAAGAATGAAGTCCATTTAGTTTTCTGTTGCTACTCCTTGACTTATTTCTCTTTATTCAACCTGACTTTCACCATGATTTCTTCCCTGAAACCTGACATTATTATTTCGGAGCGCACAACTCGGCCCAGCCAAAGAGAGACAAAAAAACCCCATTAATCTTCTGTGTTCAAAAAGGGTTATTTCACGAGTGCAAGAGAAGAGAAAAGACCGTGTTGACGTCTTTTCAGACAGGCCGACTCGAGGACATGTTGGAATGGACTCAAACGAGAGCAGCGCTAACTCTGATCAAATTTGCAAGCATGGCTGACAGTTTATTTCGTAAGTTTATTTCGTAATATAACGCTGCTTGATATAACTTTGGATTTTCCTTCCACTCCCTAAATATGTGGAATAAAACATTTAGGAGCCTGCGACTGCAATGTGAGAACTAACGGCGGCTTTGGCCGATAAATGAAACCGGGCCGATATTTGCAGTGTTCAGACATATATTGTTGCCATTTGTTTCTTGAGGCAGAGTGGAAGAGGTCGGTCTTGTGGTATTTGTTTGGTCGTGTGACGGTGATAGTGACGCGGCAAAGGATTGTGGGGAGCAGGGTCATAACAGCTCTAGCTTTTATTAATAATTACTTGAATGTTGTTTTTATTAGTTATCGCAGTTTTAGCTTTTTCATGCCTTGATGTTGTATTGCGATCGATGGGTAACGAATACACAGTACCATTTAAAAATATACATATATTATTGAACAACCAATGTTTTCTCCATTTCAGGTTTTCGCTATTTCATTAGTTTTAGTCAGCAGCAGCTTTGCCATTGCACTGAAGGTGCCAAAGGATTTTATGTCTCCCATACTCAAAGCCAAGTACACTTGCTTGCCTTTTCTTGACTGAGCCTCAGATAGAGAGCTGTGTTGTGGAGGTTCTTTTTGGCAGAATCTTGTTTTCTCAGCACAACATCTGTGGGGAAAACAGTGGAAGCCTTGTACCATATAAATAATTTAAAGTGTAAATCCACAGCTTAGAGCACTCTTCATCCAGAGGCTTCAGCAGCTTTTCTAACAAATGCTGTGTGAACCCACTCTGTAAAATACACAGCTATTTCCTCTGAATGCCTGGGTTTCAGGGTTGTTAGACAGCGTGACCCTGTAATCTCCCCCTTCTCACTTTGAGCGGCCCACCCAATTGCTTTTTCCACGGACTGATCCGGGACTTCTGTCGCTGGGCTCTCCTCTGCCCTCTCTGTCAATACAAAGAGCGATCCGGTGGAGATGGTCGCACCGGTCCAATCTGAGTGATATGTAATATTTAGCAAGTGTCATTTTAAATTACCTGCTTGGAAACAGATGATAGAGTCCAAAGCAATGCGTCTAAAGGGAAGCTGGCGACAGGACAGATGAGGAACATAATGAGAATCGTGTGTAGGTTATAGCAGAGCTGTGCGATACTGCATATTGTGGTATCAATCCGATACCAATACTAATGCAAATACCAATACTTTTGATGATTTAAACGTGATATATCATCAAATGTCTGAGCTTTTTTTCGTCTTTGACGTAAAAACAAAGTTTACAGGTGTCTATAAATTATTGTAATAACATCAACGCTGTGAATGTCAATGCATGTAATTAATCTAAAAACGTTTGACACATTCATTATTCTCATTCCGTATGTTACTTAGTTCGCAGTACTGCATTACATGGTCTTGTACTGCGGTCAACAATGTCAAATAAAGTCCAATATTGCCCAAAAACTCTCACGAAATCCCAAAACAAAACAATTGTTTAGATAAAACCAAGTCAGATTATGGCTGACTTTTCCAAATTACGTTTGAAACTAAATGGCTTCTTTTAAACGTTCCTGAATATGAAAACCTGGGAAGCTGAGGTGTGTGGTTTGAGACAATAAAACATTTTCCTGAACATTTTTACATTTCAAGCTTACAAAGTTACGCATGGCGATCAATCATGATTAATCACACCTCTGAAATGTGATTGACGAGATTAACAGACAAAATAAAAAAAAACAAATTTATATTTTTATGTATATATATATATATATATATATATATAAATATAATTTGAGAGCAAATCTAAACATCTTCTTCAACCAAAACCATAATACAAAAATAATTTGTTTTGAGGAGAAAATATCGATCTTACCATGTTCCTATCGATACGATATGATACAATGCGATAAAATACTGACTCAGTATTGATATTATCAATACTAAGCCTCGAGTTTATAGTGATCCGGACTCTGCAAGTGTCATATTGCTCCACAATCAAATCTAATTGCTGGCAGCTAACAAATTAAAACAACAGGTGTGGGTCCACACAGCTACATGACCAGATCAATAGAGTCTGTCTTTGCTGAAGGCTTAATCGCCTCGACTGACCCGACCCGGCAGAATAAAAAGGCCCGTTGTGCTGGGCCAGCAGTTTTTCTCCCCTCCGTCCCACTTTGACCTTGCTAAAGCCAATAAACTCCCACTCAGTGGCGTCTCATTCAGGCGACCAAGACCAGATAACACATGTAATAGGTGTGTCCATCCCCTCTATTGACGGGAGCGCAGAGCCACAGCAGGTGTTAATAAAGAACAGGTGCTTGACTGAAGCAGGGCAATGATTTTGCTTGATACAGATATCGATAAGAAGCTCAATAGAGACTGTTTTCAGGTAAAATGTGGGCCAAAGTATTGGGCCTTTTGTCTGCCTAAGATTGTGCATGCTTTGTCTGACAGCAAGACAGAAGTGACCCTGGTGCAAAATCAATGCGGCCCACTGCATCGTGAGCGAGGGGCCGATTTGTCACTCCACTGCCTTTTTGGAAAAACACTTTCCAGGCGCGCTTTATTGGCTCGGCAGGACGAGTTAAGCTAAGCGCTGCTCATTGGCTCTGTTTGTCTGTGCAGTGGAGCACGAACCTCTCTTTTAAAGCTCGTCGTTCTCCATGTTTCAACTGGAAAAACAAGCGCGAGATCTCATTTTTAGTTGGCAGGATGCCTCTTGATTCCTGTTAAGTCATTGTCACCTTTTCATATCATGCATAACAGACTAGAGATCAATATATCGATGATATTGATCATTTAGTATCAGTATCAGATCAATACCAGTGCTGTAAGACCAATTATTTTTTGATTCTCTCTTGAAATTTTGGTTGTTTTTGTATAAATTTTTCCACTTTACCTAAAAAAAAAAAGTGTTTTGATTAGTTATTGACACCTTGTTTAAATGCACACAAATTGTGTTAATATGTTATCAAAGTGTTTCATGGATACCAGTTAAGTTTGTCCAATTCAAAGAAAAAAGCACAAGAACACCCAACGGTCAAAAGTTTAGTATATCAAACTTATATACTAACAAGTATTACTAGTAACAATACTATCAGTATTGTTATCGGCGATACGGCATCATATCGAAAGCAAAATATGCAGTATTGCACACCTCTAATTATGAGCACTTTACCTCAAGCAGGTGAGACACATCATGTTGTCCTCAAAGATGACGTATTAGATGAGGAAAACTCAGACAAACGGAAGAATTTCTGCCAAAGGTCTAAACTGACGACGAGTGCAGAACATCTCCATGGCGACAGCGAGGTCACTGGTGGCCAACTCTCTCTGATGCCTTTGGGGAGCAGCGACCTGCTGTTAAATCTGGGGTCAGGTAGGCAGACAAGGACTTGGACACTTTATTGGCGGCTGATTAAAATGCGCATGTTTTAATTGCGTCGTTTGTGAAGACGCAAATAAAACTCAAAACTATGTTAAGATGAATAAATGTACAAGCACCACCGTTGCGTCTCGAATTTCTGTCACATTGAAAGAGGGAGAAAGCCCGGAGGGACGTGTGACGGATGACTAATAGAACTGTAATCAGCATGGCAGCCTGTAAATATGAAAAACCTCCTTCTGAGAACGCGAAGACCTCGTGGTTTTTCTCTAGTTATCTGCTATAAAGCCCCGGAAATCTGATCCCATCAGAAGCCATCCAGATATCGCTTTAGCATCATCATATCAGCTTACACAGCTGGATAGTTGACTAGATTGTTGCAGATGTTTTGATTGCCACTTGGATATACAAATGTTGTTGTCTCTGATAAAAAAAAAAAAAAAAATCGCAACCTTATGAAATTCAGGACATTTTACGTGCAGCGTAGACGACCTAAGCAGCCTCATTCAAGCCTCATTCAAGCCTCATTCAAGCCTCATTCAAGC
>VMRN01000011.1:884701-927031 GCA_010277015.1 Poeciliopsis turrubarensis | reverse complement strand
GCCTCATTCAAGCCTCATTCAAGCCTCATTCAAGCCTCATTCAAGCCACGTTCTCATGTAGCAGGAAAAGTTAGCCAAAATAATACTTTAATGTTGTGATTCATCGTGAAATAAAGAGACTGCTCTCTGGGCGAGAGAGGAGGCAATGCGGCTCAGTCCCCTTCAGGTTAAAAGCAGAACATTTGACCCTTTTTTTGAAGGATCCCTTGGGTCATCGTGAGTCGTCTGACCCGCCGCGGCAGTAATGAAACGCAGATGTTGGGAGAGATTTCTCCTGAAATGAGGACGTGCCAGTAGCTCATTGTGCCGTTTGCTCGGCGCGCCCTCTTCCCCACGAGGGCCTTTTGAAGTGTGATGGATTAACACGCCTCGTGAATACAGTCGGCACCCTCGACTTCTCAGATAAAAGCGGAGCCTGATAAAAGAGGCACGCTCACGTTCCCGCGTGCGAACCGCCCGCTTCGCTTTCTGTTTGGCCCGTTCTGCTTCGGTTGACACCCCGCTAATTCTATAAGTACAACAACGGCTTTAATTACTGCTGCCTGTAATCTCCGCGCCGCGAAAACAGACTGCCACAGGTGAGGAAACGCTCTCGACACAAACGGCGGTAAACGCTGCCGGCGGGGGGGAGGGGCGCGATGGGGGGGAGGGAAATGAAATGGAGCGATAAAATTGAAACGCGATCCCAACGGAAATTAGCATGCTGAAATGGGCCTGAATATTTTATGATTCCATCACAGATGTTTGTTGGTCTTTTTTTTTTTTATTTTTTTTTTTTTTATTTATTTACGTTTTTATTGCCGCTGCATAAAATGCTTGTGCAACAAACACATTTGACATTTTAAGTTCCAAGGGCCAGTATTCTGCATTATTCACCTCAATTTGATAGCACAATCAAGTAGGCATGTTGTTGCGAAAATGATGTATGCATGAAATGTGACATCCTAACGCCAGGAGGAGCTGCGTCTCTTAAGGTGGCAGCAGGTGCATTGCTTGAAATTCTCCTTTGGCGCCTGGTTTCTGCCCATCACCGTTAACATAATGAGCCTGGTTTTTCCCAAGAATTCTCGATTTAGATGTCCTGATTGCGTGCCTTGTTATCTCCTTGTTGCTGATTCTCAGATAAATATTTCTGAAAATGCGCCTTTAGCTCTCGTTGAACGTCCCGAATTGACTCGGTCATCCTTCCGCCGCCGTCCACACTGAAGGCGGAAGATCTGCTCTCCACGTTAGAAACGAGCAAGGCCACGAAAGCGCTGCTTTGTCTCGTACCTAAACCTCAGCGTCTTCAAACAAGACATGCTATTGTTAGTCAAAGCACAGCTCTGATGATTATATGCAGATCAATATTCATAAGCTGAGAAGAAAGCGCTGAGTGCCTGTCAGCCGTTATTTGATCACACGTAGGTTTTTATGCAGATCGTTCTGCAGGTTTGTGAACACAAACAAGAACACATGCTTACCTGGAAAAAAATGTTCATGGCTGTCTTCACATCATTTAGTCTTTATTTGAATAATTTACATGTATTCCACACTTCAGGAATGATGAAAACGTTCAGCTCTGTTGCCCACTTTTTCTACCTAGGCTTGTATATATATATCTATATCTATAATACTCTTTTAATAGAGCGGCAGAATTGCACAAGTTGAATTGGCGAACATAAATTTACTTAATGGAAACACGGCTGATCAGCGATTCAGCAGTGTGTGTGAATGCAGGCCTGTGTGAAGCGTTGCATGAAGAAAACCGAAACTGCGTGGTGCGATGGGATTCAGAGATTCCTTGTGAGTCCCAGGAGAGAATAAACCGTCGGGGGTTTTTTATTATACGGGGCCCAGGTGATCCCAGCATGCTATGGTTCCCAAACCTTGACCTCTAGATATCTACGGTGCAAAGCTAAAGCGTAGCAGGAGAAACACCCAGCGAGGGGCCGAGGTGTCACAGTGCTCATTTTTGCAAACGTTTCTTTAAATTGTCAAGCAAATTTTAAGATCGGGGTTAGGAAGAAGCCAGCTCCTTTCCTTCACTGCGTCACAGCTGCACATTAGGAGGACTTGGAGATTATTTGTTGGCACAGACCCTCTTTTTTGGTCCCAGATTAAACTTGCAAAGCGTTGATGCTCTCGGCAAGAGCTCAGTGGTTTTATGAAGATTCCAACAATCAGTTTTACTGCATCTCAGTGAAGCTAAGATGCTTCACTGAGATGCAAGTATTCATTTGCAGTGAAACTTGGTGAATGTATTTCATCGTACCTAGAACGAGTGAAGTGAACCCTGGCGCGGTTTAAATGGAGATGTGGACGCCAGAGACCAATCAATGCAGGGCATTCTGGGTAAATACAACCCAAACAAACACACAAGTCTGGCACCAGCAGGAGAAATGACTCCAGATCTTATGCCAAAGACGAAAGAGAAATTCTACGCCGCTCCATTTTTGTCTGCATTTCATGCGCAGTGTCCTCTATTGTTTTGTCACTTCCTTCGGCGATTCCTGGTGCAGAGCCACCTCAAGCGAGGGGACGAGCAGGCTGCTCAGCTGAACACACAACACATATTGCAGTCGAGGTCCCAAATCGAACCGAGTCTACTGGCCCATCGGGTGGGAAGACGCCCTCCGTTCTTAAAAGAAACAGACATTCCCAATTGCAAAACCCCAAAACTCTTTATCATTGCATCTCCTCTGCATTTTGCACATGTTATTTATTTACAAAGATAACCAACACGTAGCGGCCCGATAAAGGTTTCCCTTCCTCTATCCTCCTATGCAGCTCAATAAACTCTTTCAGGGCTGTGAACGTTGACGTTTGAAGGCAGACATCCTTCTGTAGCAGTCAGGTGAGCAGTAAAGCCGACATGTTTTGTCCGTAGAGGGAACCGTGGACAGACCTTCTCACTGTGCATCAATGGTGCCAAAGTCGTGGCTCATTAGTTTAGATTACGCTGTTCTGCCAGACGACACGTTTTCATTTCTGACGCTTGAAAAAATGCAGTTCTGTTCAGGATGCCAAAACCTATAAGCATAAATCTATTATCCCTGTGGCTATTCATTAATTCTAAGGCAAAGGCAATTTTATTTATAGAGCGCATTTTCAGCAACAAGGCAAGACAAAGTGCTTTGCGATGTAGATTTGGAGGATGTGCGAAGAAAGGCTCCAAAAAGACAGAAAACGGAGCAAGCAAGGCAGGAATGGAGCGTCCGCCTTCACCGAGAGCAGGAGAGGGGAAAAACAAAGGCCCGTATTTCCAACAAGTGAGGATCCACCAGGGGTAAAGAAACAGGAGAAGATGGGGAGCCATGATAGGATGCCTTTCACATGTCACCGAAGCCAGGATTACCAGCACAAAGCAACAAAAGTATCGCAGTGGTTCACGCATTTGGGTTTTAGCCAAAGAATCAGCAGAAGCCAGCGATGTCATTTATTACGGTAACCGGTGAAACGGCTTTAAGAAACCATCCTTTGACACGTACAGTTTCAACAGGTGAAAGGCGTGGATGATGCTGCTGGCAGCAGGCTGGAGCAGCAGCTGGCTTTCGTCCCCCAGGGGCCCCGCTGCTCCACCCGGAGTGTCTCCAGGGGCTAACGTGCCGTTTCTGCTGTGAGAGCTGTGGAAGCATAAAGCTGCCACCCAGGCGAAGGAAAAATGCAGCCGTCTCAAGTTGCAATGGAAAGAAATGCATTGTTCTAATATATTTCACATATTATACAATTTACTGTTATGTAATTTTTTTTACATTATATTAGCACCTTCATCATGCATTTTTAGTTATAAATTCTTATGCAAACATAAAAAAAAAAAGTTTGTACAACGCATTTTCATGTTACTACAATACATCTGCATTGCAAGAAGTTTTTTCTCGCAGCGTAATAATTATATGTATATTGTGGTAACCTTATATTTCTCACAAATGTGTGTAAATATTATGCACCTTAGATAATTACATTATAAAGCGCTTTGAGTTATGTTGAATAATATGCAGGCATGTGGATGTACAAGAAGTTTAAACTAGTAAGGATTATTGGGTTGAGAGATTTGCTAAATGTTTTATCTATTTATTTATTTTTATTTTTCTCAAAGTTTATGCCGCAAATGCAGGTTTTAAAGGTTTCTATGGCACAGACGAGTAACTATGTGCCGTCTGTGGGGAACTCGGAAGGAACTGAGCTGCCATTTGTACGAATCAAACACTATCCATGAAAATTTATGCACTTGCCTAAAAAAAAAAATCAAAGAGATTGACCTTTAGCCTGTTTGTCTTTGCACAAAAGAGATGCTCTCTGATTTCACCTCTCCAACGCCTACTCTGCACCCTGGAACTCGTCTCCTCAGGCAGTTTGACAGCACTTAGATGGAAAATGTCACCAAAACTCCGCAGCGGCGCTGGGGACGCGTTTGGATCATCAAACATCGGCGTCAACAGCAACGATCACTGAGATGAAGTTCTGCTAATGGCACATCCAATCTGAAACTGAATAAAAGGCCCAAATGAGTTGAACATTTGTTGATCCAAAAAAAAAAAATATATATATATAGATATTGTCACAGAATATATGCAAGATATGTGTGTTACAGTTCAACTGGACTAATCCTACATTTTTGAATAAGACATAAAGGAATCAAACAGTTTTTGTCGCTTGAATCCTGACGCTTGTCGACCACAACGGGTTCGTATCAAGTTCAACTCCTACGGACTTCAGATGAGTGGACATTACAGCTTCTTGCCAGAAAATTCACACCAGCTAATATAGTGCACATTTTCCCGAATCGCAAATAGAAACCTCATTGTGGTGAAAATGCTAAGCTGACAAAAGTTGTGGAAGGTGTAGGGAAAACGATTCGCGCCGCACGCCTCTTCCCCGTCGCTCCAGCCGCACCTGTTGACTTCTCACTGCAGAGCCCGACATTGGGGGGCGGGGGGAGGAAAAATGGATCCCGTTCAGATTTTATGGAGCAGCTTTTTGTTCCTGATTGTATTCCGTTATTGGGAGAGGGTGCTTCAGTGGCTCAGTGAACACTGATTTTCTGCCAGAGCCAATGGCGCTCAGTGGGCTCGCCCTCCCGTTAGATAACGACTGAAAGCGTTCCTCAAGGCTTTTAAAACACTTCTGGTCGAGTCCTCTGCAGACCTGACGGGCTGTCGACACTAATCTATATCAGCTCCACACCTCCTTCACCTTTTGCATGGATGAAGTTGTGCTTTTTTTTTCTTTTTTTTTTTTATTATTATTAGAGCTGAAGCTGGCAGAACAGCTCTTTAGGGAAATATCTGTTTTTAATAGCTTGGGAGGGTTACTGAAAAGCCATTATGAGTTTTATTTCATAAACTCAACATCATCCCCCTCCGGCTTTACTCCACGCATATAACATTTTAACGGCCCGTAATAAAATTCTTGTTTAAGTTAATGTGTCATTAAATTGAAATAAAGCAGTTTATATGTTGTAATGTTCCACGGAAGGAGCCCTGGCTTCTGTCAGATCCGCCGCATTTTTGTTCTTTTTGTTGACACTTGGCCAGAGAAGAGTGATTGGACCTCTGGAGGAGAAATGAGAAAAAGAGGAGACCCACAAGAAGAGAAGAAAAAAGAAAAGAAAGAAAAAAAAATGCAGCAGATGAATTTGTGAAAGAGAGATAAAGGGTTTAATCTATGGGGTGTCAGCCCAGCGCCAGATGAAATGCACCACTGCTTTGATTAGGACAGGCCTTGTGGTGCAGCTCTAACAGGAGGGACCGGGAGAGGGATGGCTCCAATCTGCAGGTCAGCGCTGGTCAGACTGTCCTCCACAGAGACCACAGGAGAATTATTATGACTGTCTGGTGGCGTTGAAAAGATGTAAATGTCACTCCTGAGCTTTTTTTTTTTTTTTTTCGGTCAAATTTACCAAGCCCACTTTAGACACGGTTTCATTCTCACGCAGAAACCGGATTGCCGTGCGTCTTCGTAACCGCATTTATCGCGTAAACTCCGGAGTTTATGCGATAAATGAGTTTGTCTTCACAAATTCAAAGCCACGGCTTTGAAGAACTTTGCATTAAAAGGGAGATTTGTGCAGGTGTGAAACGGCCTCGTCTCATTTCGTATTCCGGTGCGAGTGGGAGCGGGTTTTTAAGTTTTTAGACTTTAAAGGAGAGATAAAAGCGTGTCTTATTCCTTTAAAATAAAATAAATAAATAAAATGCACAGAGTAGAATTCCTGAATGAGACGCCGACTGTCATACATGACTTTTTAGAAATTGTTGTTTTTTTTACAGGTTTCACACTTCATAACGCAGAGAGGCGTCCATTCCCAATAGACGGAACATTGAAATAAGTAACAGAAAAGTTATTCGTTGTGCAAATAGAAAATATATATAAATATATAGTTCCTTTTCAAGAGTATGAGCAGAGTAGTAGCCCTCTAGAGGACTGATTATTACCATGTATTTGTTGGTGGGGAAACAAAAAACAACAAAAAAAACCTCTCAATTGAATAATATCTTTAGAAAAGCAACACACATCCGGAAGGAATATAAACAACTTGCAACGTTTTGTGAAAAAATGTCAATAACCTGTTCAATAAACACACACGCTGTCCCAGAAATGATATAAAAGGTTATGAATGAGAAGCTGATCTAAATCCAGCAGCTGAGTCCCTCTTTTATTTGTTTTTTTTTTTGTTTTTTTTTTGTTTTTTTTGTTTTTTTGTTTGGTTTTTTTGTTTTTTGGGGGAGTCGATGCTGTTATCTGATGGAGTGTACCTGTCAGTGATCTGATTGTGGCCCTTTCATTCTCTCCGTGGAAAACCGACGTTCAATAATGAAAGGCGGTGGCGCCCCGTCAAAGCACGAGGCCACGGGGATTATTTCCCACTCCAGAGACATCGATTTGGTTTTAATGCCCACAAATATTGACGGGCCGCAGAGCGGAGGGGGCTGGCTTCCTTTCCGAGCTGATCCCGGTTCTGCGATCTGTGGCGCGGCCCAAGCGCAGCATAAAAACCACGAGAGTTGTGAAGAAAAGCAGGTGTTTTGTTTTTTTTAATTCTCTGACAAAACAGTCCTGCCGTTGACGTGTCTGTGTTGCTTTGGATGTGCTCCTGTTCTCAGTGGTGTGTCATAACAAACTAATGATGATTCCCAAAACCACTGGAGCCAATAGAAGCTGTGGGATTGACAAAAAAAATCCAAGATCAGAAAAAAAAACAACCCCAAAATAGGTCGGGACTGGTATCTTGAGCCGGACAAACATTCTTTGGCAATCTTTTGAGTTGAAAAGCCTCACCACTTCTCACTGTACTGCTTTATCTCTGTCGGTGTCTCTTGTGATGCTCATTCACTGCAACCGGAACGACGGCGAGAACTGCGTCAGACAGAATTTCTATCAGCTCGACTGGATGCCCAACAAAAGCGTTTTGTTCCGAGCGTGAGCAAGCATCCTGTTAGGAGAGCTCATTCAGATCACACAATCGCAAAATCTGCCTGCAGGTCATGCTCTGCAGTTCTTGTTTATGCAATAACTGTGTAGTTCTGTCTGTGTGTGTGTGTGCGTGCGTGAATTTGCCTGTCTGAAGTTATATCTCAGACGGAGAGATAAAAGACTGCCCCTCTGTCAGAGAACGCTGAGCAGCCGTCAAATAAAGGGAGCGACGCAGGTCACTCTGGGAAAATCTGAGGCAGTCGTGTCCTTGAATTCCCATATTCCCGTCACGTGCTCCCAGTATCCCCCCTAGTCAGCTGCGCCCAGTTATCACACGAGACATCTGAGTAAAGCCTGTGAACAATAGGGTGCAGAACGCAAAAAAAAAAAAAAAGAAAAGCTCTTAAACCCATGAGGAAATTGCTCATTACAAAGCTCTGGTCTTGATCTCTGTCCAAACAGGTGTAATATCACCTCCATCCACTGCTGGTTTATCTGCTGCTCCATCATTTTAAGCCGCATTGATGGTCTGATTGGCTTGAAGCTGGAGCGGCGGATACCTGTCTGTCACCGGATCTGATGGACGAGGATCAGGGTTTGGAGTTCAGTCGGAAAGATACCATTGTTTAATCCAGCCGCTAAACACGGGACTCAGTGTAACACAAAGTGCCTGCTGATCAACGTGTCGCTAAGATTGGAGGAGATTTGTCCCACTGCAATTGTCTGAGCTCCAGCCGTTGGCACAGCGTCTTTTCACTCCAGCAAACAATCAAGCAGCATGACTTCCTTGGTTATAAATCTTGAGTCTAAGAAAAGGAGCATCAGTCAATCCCACTGCGTCCATACGGTTGCTTTTGTTTTTTTGTTTGTTTGTTTGTTTGTTTTGCATTGTTGAATCTAGGAGCGCACGGCTAGATCCACCTCCAGAATGAAGTATTTTAACATTTTTGAAAGGTTCCACTGAAGATTCATGCAGACATTTGTGGGAACCGCAGACGACTTTGTGATTCTAGGGCTACGAATACTTTCGCGCAGTCGAACATACCTCGATTCATACACGCGGACTTTATTTTGCCGCGTGAAACGGTGCCGGAAATGATTTTCGTTACATCAGATTGTTTTGTTCAAGCGAGTCAAGCCCGACTCGTGACACGCCGTAGATTAGGAATGCGCTCTTTGAAATACGGCGACGCCGTGTGGCCCCAGGAGCCGCTTCCACAATAATACAGTCAAAAACCGAAGCGACTAATACGATCCTGTGGTTGTACAGACTTAACGTGTTGGTCTCTTGACATCCCGACGCTAAGCATGCCCTGGAAAAAAAAAAAAAAAAAGAGAAGTTTTTTTTTATATCAAGGAGATGAACGGGCTTTTTGCAGCTGAATATGTTTGAAGATAAAGCTTCCCCATGGACCTGTGGAGCCTGTGATCGGATCCGTTCCTCCGTCACGATCCAGCATGTCTTCTGCGGCAGCCTTGTTCGTTTTGTTCCTCACAGATAAGAGGGCATTCATCTTTTGTCTTTGTACAGTAATAAAATGATTAAGTCAATTAAAAAGCAGCCAAGTCTCTGCGTGAGGAATCACTTCTGGCTCATTGCGGCAGCAAGCCGTACGAGGACGGCTCTTTTTCTCTTCCGGGCCGACTCGCACGTGTGCTTTGTTCGTTTCAGCTGCGGTCGTTTTCACTAACACCCAAGAGGACGTGCCATCAAGGACCGGCTGACAAAGTTTCATGGAGTCTCTTGACAAGTAATAAAAATGGGCGACTTTGTCTCGTTTTCAAGCCAAAGTGGGGAAAAGGCGGGGAGCCGCCGAGGAGGGCCACGCATCACCTGCGCCGTGACGCTACTGTCTTGGTTTGCTTCTTTTCGTATTCAGGGTTAGCTGACCCTATGCGATAGGAACGTCAACGCTCTGTCGGACACCGTCAGTTTTAATATGAAAGCAGGTCAGCGAGTCAGTTTCACAGTGCAGCAGAGAGCAAGAGCTTACACAAGGGTGATTGACAGCGCTAAAAAATCTCCTTATGCCTCTGATTGGCTGTTTCTACTTAGGAATGTGAGCAGGAAGAGGAGCTTGAGTTATTTATTTATTTTTTACAGATTGCCTTGCACTTAAATGTCACGTCAGCGACAGTTTCGACAAATATGCAAAAACGACTTTTTAAAAAAAATAAAAGTTATAAGAATCCAGCATGCCGAGGTGAGAAAAGCGTTAAAAACTAAAAAAGAATCTTCGTCGATGCAGACACAAAGCGTGACATAGGATTAAGTAAAGTTGTTATTATGAGGTTATTGTTGAATCTTGATAAAGTGCAACCAGTGCAGAATCAACACTGGCCTCAACTTCTTGTTGCTGGGCTGTAACCGCAGTAACAAATATCATTTCAAGCGCTCCGAAAGTAATTCTGGGTTAACGATTGGCAGCGTGGCTAATCCGTGCCCACCCACACCATTGACCCGAAAGCCGAGGAGTGCATAAAGCAAACTGTTGCACTGCAAAGGGCATTATCAGCTCACAGCAGAGTGACTGACCGTGGTGCTCTGAGATTGTCTGTCCATCAGCAAAAGTTCAGTGACAGAAGCATTAATGCTGGCACCCATTACTGAAGATGACAACCAAAACCATCTGTTCCCCCCCTGCTCATCATTAACCCCGCTGGCTGCATCTTGGCTCCTCTGCTGACAAAGTCAGACGACGGATAAGAGAGACGCCCCACTGAAATAGCTGGCAGAGGCTTGACACACTCGGACTCGGGTAGACGACTCCATCACGTCCTGACATGTAGTTTTTTTTCTTTCCTTATAAGCAGCAACAGAATGACTCCTGACATCTGCTTTTTTTTTTTTTTTTTTTTTTTTAAAGCGCTTGAGTGCTTCTGACTTTACAAGCCGGAGGCGATGTGGATATTTCTGTCGGAGAGGGTCAACGTGTTTTCTCTCCGTCGGCTGCTGGGACGGCCGCTGCGCCATGCGAAATTTATTCCGAGTCACTCCGCTTCGTTTTAAACCATCCGTTGATTACGCTGGTCGTGTACGTAGAGTGGTCTTTTCCAGGCAGTTTGGGAGTAATGAAGCAGCTGGAATGAAAACACGGTGAAAGAAGCTGAATACGTGAACGCAGACATGAAGAGGAAATATTACCGTTTGACAGCGTTGGCCAAAGAAACGCACTGCACGACATGATCTAATTGCTTTATGAAAACAGACGGCTAATAGCGTACCGCCTTAGTACACACGGTTTCACCTTCATTGCAACCGGTGTTTATTTAGGCTGTATTTGCAGCAGCTGCTGGTTTTATTCACTTTATTTTTGTTGTTGTTTAGCTGAAAGCTGATTTTCTTTAATTATTTTTTTTCTATTCATATCACTTTCGCCCCATGATGCGACCACAATCAGACTTCTCTGTGAACAATCCCACAGGAACCCACATGCGCAGAGAAAGTTGCGTTGACGTCACACAGTAGGAAGACAGCACAACTCATGGCGACGGCCTCGGCGTTCACCGTGACCTCTGTAGTCTGCCTGGGTGTGAAGTCAGACACTGGAGAGGTGCGATTGTGATGTGGTGCGTTTGTGATTTCATAATTGTTGTTTTTTTTTCAGCCATCGTCTACGTCGGTTCTGGCTTCCTGAACACGTTCGGATACATCTGATTTCGTACAAACGGGTGAAAGAGGCTCAAATCGGACTTTCTTTCAAAATAATACTCAACTCTGGCGCTTTATCCGGCGTGTTTGAAGCCGGCGTGATCCCAGCGGCTTCATGGATGAGGATTTTTCACCGGGTGGACGGCAGACCGAGCCTAGATGGCGAGGAGTAGGGCAGCGGAGAAAAAAAATTAAAAAGTAGTGCGATTTAGTGATCGGTGCGCAAACCGAGTCGTGGAAAAGAGGGTCGGAGAATTTGTGGTTCGGATCGGATTTTAATGACTGCTAAGAGGAATGGCAAAACAGTTTAATTGGCTCAGTGTAAAAAGGAGACGCAGTTTGTCGGTTTTAATTAATACACTCATAATTATCTCATTCGGAATGAAGTGTCTTGGGGTTTCCAGAGTGTCAGAGAGGAGAGAGAGAGAGAGAAAAAATTGTTTATCACATTTAAATCTTTATCATTTAAATCTTTGTCTTTAATTAGATTTTGATTAATGCCTGTGCTTTATCGGCGAGGGAAAGGAGAAGAGGGAGAAGCAGCAATCGATCTCGTTGCCTTTCATGTCCTTATGTAACCTTTCATGAATTGTGTTTTCAAAAACACCCAAATGTCCGGTGGTCCGATCTGTTTGATCAACCAATCTAAGACTGCACAACTAGGGTCACTTCTCTTCGGTCTGCAGGCAATGGCAATTGGAAAGTTCAAAGGAAAAAAAAAAACAACCTCTAACCACCATGAAACACACCCCTAGGTTAGGGTTAGGTTAAATTAGAAGAATTTAACCTTAACAGGACTCGCCTTTAACCAGGGTCATCAACGAATTGACTTTTGAACTCTCCCCGAAAAGACAATACATTCGATTCCCTGAGATTGATAGACGGCGCTAAGACCCTCCTCCCCCGCCTCTGATTGGTTTGCTTTTTTGGTGGTATTTGGTGCATTTCTTCAGAGGCAAAAGGTCATTTTCAAAAATATGTATCTGGGTCTCTAACAGAGCTTATGGGCAATTCCTTTGTTGTTGTTGTTTTTTTTTTTTTTATTTACACCAGACTCCGTTTGGCCATAAAGGCAGGCTGGAGACGTAATGCAATCAGCAGGGAAATTTTGCTGCTTCATGAGATGAAAAATAAAGAAAAGTGTCTTTTTACAGCCTTGCGGACTTTCTTTTTAAACCTTTTTTTTTTCGCCGGAATGCCCCCACAGCTTCAATTTAACAGCTGCAACATTAAAACTTGCTCAGATGTAACCAAGAAGCCCAGCGTGGCCACACTTATACTCACTCCTTAGAAAAAAAAAAAAAAAAAAAGATGTAAAATCATGCAAATTGACCAATGTTACCCTTTTGGAGAGAGGTGGGCGAAGGTTAGAGTTTCCCTTAAATGGCTTGGAATGTGCAAGGCAGCTACCCAGAGGGAAATTTGATTAATGGAAGCAAAAAGCTGGAACACCAGCACATTACATCCTGCAGAGCTCTGGGGAAAGTAGGCGCTGCGTGTGCGCGCGACTGCGACGTTTGTTATATTGCGAGGCTGCGTGCATGCAAGTGTTTGACCTTATTCCTTTCAGCCGTATTTTATGTTTTTCTTTCTTTTTCCTTTCGTTATGAGGCTCCTACACAATTTAATCCCTAAAACATCAGTCTTGTATTTTATGTGGCTTCACCACTTCGCTAAAATCTGCACCCCTTCCGCCTCCACGCCGCACGCATTCGCACACGCCAACATCGGGGCGTCCGAGCGAGTTCGGCTCGATTGGTTTGAGATTCGTCTTGGCAGGTTTGCATTTCATATATTTAACACAAAGCTGTTGCCGACTTTTGGGGGAAGCGGAGCGCAAGTCAGTTTAAGACGCAGCAAAGCGAGTACAAGAGGGGCTTTGACAGCTGCAACTTAGCAAAATGCGCCCTGCAGCTTGTCAAAGAGTCATGGTTTCAATATGCAGGGTTTGTCTGCTGTGCAGGGAAGGTTCAGCAGTCGATGGATGTTCCAGCAGAAGACTGTCTTGTTCCCTGGAGGCAGGAAAATGACGAGTCAAATGAGAAAGGGACAACAACAACACATAAAAAGACACTAAACCATCTATGACTGCAGGAGGAAAAAAAAAATCAATGGAACAAAGAGATAGAAAGTGTTGTAACAGAGCAAAATGCCCAAGCAACAGCAAAAAGAAAACATCTCGGCTCGCTCAAAGGTAAGGATGGTGCTGAGAACACTCGAGTCGTCTTTGGTGGGATGGAAGACATGGAGCTACCATCACGCATTTTCTTCTCGTGAGGTCGGTTCAGTAGGTCACAGTGAGAAATATATTGGTTGGATGCCCTTGAGCATTTTGCCCGGCATGGCAGAACCTCAAGCATTTGGTCCTTCGAAGATCTTAGGCACGACATTGATGCCCGCCGACACTGGTCTAAAGATGCAACATGTTCTTTAGGAACACTTTTATACTCTGATGGAAAGTCCACAGCGAGTAATTTCTCATGCAGTGGCTTTGGACATGTAGAAAGTTGTGTTTTTGTCAGCACTAGCCTGACGCCTCTAGTTCCAGGTTAAACCAGCCATGATTTCTACTGATTCATTCACTCTTAAGGAATGAGGAGATTATTATCTGCGTATAAAAATGTGTAATGTCCAATGATGCGGTGTAAAATATAAACTCCCTTTGGAACAGAGATGCAGTTATTACACAGAGTGCAGAGTTACACAAATCTGCATTGTGTAACTTTTATTAAAAATATATACGTGTATATTTTTAACATATTTGTTGAAACTGTCAATATGTCGTGACAGTAAGGTATGAGACAGATAATCTCTAAAATAAAAAATAAAAAATCAACGTTCTTCCAGTGCTATCTAGAAACAGCCAATCAGAGCCAGAAGGTGGGTCATGGAGCTGTTAATCACCACTCCATGTGACGCTGCTCAACCTCCCACCCCTTCTCTCTGTGACATTGGCGCTACCACAGCTTGTCATGAACGCTGAGGTTATTTAGGACGCCCACTGATGATGATGGCGGAAAAACGGTGAGATAATTCTCCATCATTAGCACATTTAGCAGCGAGTACATGAGCTTGATTGACAGCGCTAAGACCTGATTGGTTTGTTTTTGGTTGGGGGACACCTTGGAAGAGGAGAGTTTCTTCAGACAGTAACTCAGGGAGAAGGTGGAAGAGATTTATCTTTCCGCAGAGTATCTGACTCGTAACCTGCTGCAACAACGTTGCTGACAGTTTCAACAAATATGTGAAAAAAAAAAAAACCTGAAGCATTGTTGTGAAGCAAACAATGGAGCGTTTATATATGTGACTGAAATGGGGAGGTACGCTCCACAGTCGGAGAACATGACTGTTAATTGACGGATAACTGGTCTCTGCAGCTCGTCCGTTGCCAGGAGTGTGTGTTGTCTCTGTTGTCATGCGATGGATGGACCGGCGTCCAGGGCGTCCTGGGCCTCTTGCTCGTCGATTGCCGAAGATAGACACTAGTCCCCCTCGTGTCCCTGCAAGGACAAGAGGGTATAGACGATGTGTAAGCTGATGCTCGCTTGCAGATGAACCTCATCTGCGGATGATTTTAAAGCTGAAACAAGACGGTGATGACGATAACAACCCACGGTTGCCATTGCCACCGCTGATGATGCCGTTTGCTCTGATTCAGATTAACAGAAGTTTTATCCGTGCGGCACACGTTCAGCGACGATGCAGTTCAAAAACGCTTTACATCATGAAAACATCACACGGTCGTCAATTGTAAAACAAACAAAAAAATAATAAAAAATAGACGTTGCACGTCGTCAAATCATCAAGCAAAAAAAAAAAAACGCACATCGACCATGTCACGGCTAATCAAAGGCAACTCTCTGGCAGCTCTACAGCAACTCTTGTGGAGAGGCAAAACAAACGCAGCCGACCGACAGAAGGACGAAGGTGAGCGTCGTTCAGCTCCGACGTCGCTGAGCGATGCCAGTGCAGGCTCTGCACACAGACTGCGTGATGGTGGGGGGGGGGGGGGGGGGGGGGGCGTTTGGCGAGTCTTGATCCCTCTGCATTCCTCTCCTTTGTTCGCCCTCAGCCCACTCCAGGCTCAACAGGCTTAGTCAAGGCGACGACACACAAGCGCCGTCTGTCTGCTCTGGTTCCCACCGAACCGCTCCGACTGTTTCTTCGCGAATGGTTTTTGCAGATGTCAGTATGAGCTGATGAATGTATATTTATTTTAAAAAAAAATAAATACAAAAATAATAATAATAATGAAAAAAAAAAGATAGAAATCCACATGCGAGCCAGAGGATTACAGCATCATCTGCGGCACTCGGTTAAACAAGCGCAGGCGAAGCGTCGCTAAGAAGCAGAACAAAGCCCTGTTCAAATAATTTATGTTTAATTGAATTAATTGGGTCATTTGTGTAGTTTCTGTTGCGCTAATGTATGAACAGACAAAAACACACACGCGCACACGCTTCTTTGTCTGTGAGGTGGGGGATACAATTTGATTTGTGTGAGAACGTGTCATTACAGCAACATACTCCACACCGCCGCCGGCTCCCTGCGGTAATGTACTGATTGATGCAAACAAGGCTTGTCCTGCGTCTGAACTTTGATGCTTACACAGGAGGATGTCAATCATCTCAAACTGTTAGAAAAAAAAAAAAAAAAAAAAAGACTAGCTGGGAGTGAGATGAAGCTGCCAGAGAAAATAAGACGAGAGCAAAATCCATGACAGCGAAGCTTTTGTGTAAAGGATTACATTATAAGCCCGGCTATTTTTCTCACAAAGACATTTCTTATTCAGAGCCTCGGTTGCATAATAAGCCAAACAGACTGCAGGCTACATATTTACATAAACAGGGGTCATAAAAACCAATCCCCCTGTGTCATTTATACTCACAGCAAAGTGCTCTCAAGGAAGGGAATTTATTTGGCTTCATTGTGTATGCATTGTGAGGCTGCCGCCCGCCGCTGCCATCATTTCTATTAGACACTTTTCTGGCCCATTAACCATCATTACATATTGATCCTGCTCTTCTGGATGATAACATACCATTTATTTCCATCAGTTTTTCCTTTTATGCCTTCGCTCTTGCGTTGCTCATAAGGCGTCGGTGATTGCTGGCGATGCGTTCGTTTTATTTACATCCTTTGCTCCCTTTAGATGACGTGACGACTCCTGCTGTCGGTTTTGTTCCCACCGAGCGAGTATGAAGTACTTGGGAGTCCAAGTGGAGCCGCGCCGCGTGAAACGAGAGTCGGACTTTACCACTTTTCACTTTTGGCGGAAGTGTGTTTGTCGGGGGTTTTGAAACAGCCGTGGGTAAATGTAATGATTGTTTTGCTGACACAGCAAGAAGATGCTGACATCAGCCGGTTTTGGATTGATACAGGACGGTGAGTTTGGCGACTTTTAAATAACATGAATATAGAGCTTCATCAAATGTGAGAAAATTCAAGAGTCAAAACCAAGTGGTGTCAATTTGCTAAAGAAAGAAGTAAATTGATCGCTGACTCCCTGAATGACTAAACTTTTCTTAATCCTGAACTGTAAAAAAAAAAAAAAAAAAAAAAAAAGCAAAAGCACAAAATAATAAATGGGCAAATGTACCTCAAAAATGAGGAATATCGTAACTATTGTTTTGTTTTAGTTTTTTTTTTTATCTCTCCACTCCATATTTCTCTATTTATCCTTTTTTTCATTCCTCCAAATGATGTGGATCATGATATCGACGTCATTCTTTTAAATCTCCTCAAGTCCAAGTCAGCAACTTCCCAACCTCTGTGTCATCTGAATGTTTTTGCTCTGATTGATCCCTGCATAACGGAAACAAAAAAAAAAACTGAGCTTGATCACCTCCAAAGCAAACAATTGCACCCTTATTTCTAACGCACGTTTTATTTCGAAAACCTTAGAAAATACTTGATGTGGAAATGCCTACATCAAGTATTTTGTACTTGATGTACAAAATACATCAAGTATTTTGTACATCAAAATAATACTTGTGGTATTAGACTCAACCAGAGTCTAATACCACAAGACTCTGGTTGAGGCCCACTTGTGTTTAGTCTTTTTATGCCGCATTTTACATTTCTTGAACTGGTAAATGATAAATGGATGCATTTCATGGAATCTCACTGTGATGCAAATAACATCTAGCTTGCATTGCTCTGCACACATACAATCCCTTCAACTGATCCAAGACGAGTATTTTTCCCCTGGACACTGAAAACTAAACTATTTCAAACTAACAAGGTTGGTGAGGTTATAATTCATGCCCTTCTACCCTGTGAGGGACTGCTCACATCAGCAGCAACTGAAACACTGGAGCTCACATCGTTCCTCTTCTCTGTTCAGTTTTGAATCCTTCAGCTTCCAGGACTCTGAGTGATGTTTGAATCTGACATGGTGACATTTTACACCGTTTAAGAGCCGCACCTGCCGCCATGCAATGAACGGCTCTTTTTCTAGCCGCCTGTTAAAACTCCGTGCTCTCCCGTGTCTGAGCCGCCAGTCGGGTTCAAATTTCCTCCCGGGCTATCAACTCTCTCCCCTGCGGTCTTTGTAGTTCATCTGCCTACGAAGCCCCACAGACTGATTTCTGAACGCATTAAAAAGGGGGTTGTGGAAGCGCCTCCTCGGTGGCTATTCTCCCACTCAGAGGGGGCCAGGTGCCCCTTGTCCATCCGGTTTCCATCAGGTGGGCATATCTTGCCACAACTTGCTTATCAACACGCAACTTGATGAGAGAAAGAACCGGTGGATCTTCGTCGCTGTGAGCTTGTGATCCGTCACAGAGACGCGCGCTGCTCCTGCAAGAGGCCTTACAGGGAGCCTGATCTCGTTCTCCTATGATTAATGTTTCGACTGACGCTCCCACGAGGTTATCTCTTTTCATTGTGTCATTTTTCCCGTTATTGCCGCTGCCGGTTTTCTCCGATTAGATCATAGACCCGGGGCTCTGTTTTAATGCGGCGTCAGGGTGAGAAATATCTGTCTCTTTCGTCACACCGGTTAAATCATAAAGCGATATCGTCGTGTCAAACCTTCCTCGCTTTCCGCTGAGGAAAGTTGACTCGTGCGCTAATTGCGACAGACAGCTCTGTTGTTCCAGTGACGATTGGATGCGGTTTTCATTTTGCAGTCGGAGGCAGAGCGTTGTGAGCAGACAGTGGGGATTTTTTTGCAATTACGTTTATCTGCGGATGCTTCTGTCTTTGAACACTGAAACTTCATTTTGGTCAGCGGGGAGTTTTTCAGCTCCTGCCACAGCGGATGAATATAAACTGTGTCCGAGGCATTTTTATTGCGGCCCTGCAGTGTTTATCTTCAGGAAAAGGCGTTTCACCCTGCAGAAGGGCTGTCTAATAAAAGGTGATTCAAATATATGCAAATGCACTCCTCTCTTTCTCTATCTCTCTCTCTCTCTCTGTCTGTCCTTGTCTGTCAGTCTGTACAAATTACATTTTTCACACAAGACGGGGTGTCAGCAGAGTGCAGTGTGGCAGGATTTTTCATCTAAGCTGCAACTCCATTTTGTTTTTATTGGGTTCTATATCATTTCTTTTCATGGCACATCACAGTTCTATCAAGCATCTTCGAGTTCTTTGTTGTCATGGTAGCCCCTGCTCGTCATGCAGCATCGCAATATCGAACGTACTCATCAGGCAAAACGCTGGCACTTTCCTTGTCCCTCCTGGTTTAGCAGCCAGGGCACCGTGTGCAAGAGTCTCTCTTTGAAACAAATTGACCAGCATTTCCCTAATAACATCTACGGTTACAACTGGAAGTTCACGTGAACTCGTTGTAGGAAATTTGTTAATAATGTTGCACTTTAAGAGCAAGAATTGAAAACATGGTTTTGTCGCAGCAAGAAGGTCCTGAAACCAAAAATGTCCATGTTAATAGGAACCATTTAATTGTTCTCATAATGCGTGTTATGTGAGTAGGTGTGTGTGTGTGTGTGTGTGTGTGTGCTCATCTATTATTTGTCCAGTGATTAATTTGTCCATGATGGCTGGAGATGAGCACCAGCCCACCCCTGCAACTCCACACGTATGAGCAGGTGTAGACAATAGATGAACTGATTGCATACATTACATACATTTAACTAACTTTTTTTATTGAGTGGTGCAGAATCTAGGGGTGGGAGCACTGACCTAAATACTGATAATATCCATGACATTTTCATTTTGAGAGCAGGATTTCAGGCATTTGTAATGTTTGCAATCAAAACGTCTGCTTTCTTTGAAGTACAATCTATTTAATTCCCTCTAATTCCCTCCCTTCAGCTTCATTATTATCTGCTCAGGCAGCTGAAGAAAAAAAAAAAAAAGTCTCACCGGAACTCAGGAATATACACTTATGTAAAGAAATATACCTCAAACCTGAAATATGAACAAGGCCAAAAATTAATTGTGTAAGTAAAAATAGCAATCCTGTTAACAAATTCAGTTAACCTGATAAACAATTGGGTAAAGTGGTAGGTAATAAGGTAATGATGATATTTCTATTGTAGTAAGTTTATTAAAAAAAACATTTGTTATAAGATGTTTATAAGTGTAACCTACGAACTGAACTCAAATTACCAAATAATTTCATAATATATACTTTTTAAAGTATCGATATTGATATTGGCGATACCGATACTCAAATGACCAAGTCATTCAAGTATCTGTACCGGTTTTGGTATTGGTGAGAAAAGCCCTGTACTTACTTGGTATCTGATCAATACCACAATTTCCAGTGCCACACGCCCCTCGCAGAATCTTTTAAAAAGTTTTGTTTTTTTTTACTTTTTACTTGACAAGACCGAATCCTACTGACTTCTTCTCACTGATTATGACTGACTGCAGCTGGTAGTTTCTCTTGACAAGAAAAGGGATTGTCAGACACTCCGAACAACAGGAAAGGCCATTTTAAGATTTAAAGAGAAGACTTATGATTGTGTTAAAAACAAATCTTTAAAAAGAAGAAGAAAAAAAAAAAAAAAGTCTTCCCCGATGCATTTGTTGTGAGAGCTGACGACTTGACGAAAATCTAAACCGAAAGGTCAAAACAAAAACAAGAAGCTCCTTCGAGGAGCTCACCAGCTGACACTGCAGCTCTGCAGACTCCTCGGCCCGCTTTGGCTTCCAGGCAGCCGCTGCGTTCGTCTGTGAACGTCCACCGTCTATTTGGATCGGCGTTTTTTGCATTATCAGATGGGAGCGATGAACTAGTTAAGACTGGTGCTTTCAGAAAGTTCCGGTTACCCAAGCAGCTCTGCTCCGGAAACACTGCGGTCTCTGCAGTGGGCCTTTGTGAAACAACCATGCCAAGACGCCTCTCTCTCCCCCCACCCCCACCATTGCTGTCATCTCGAAACAGTCTCCCCCTCCTCGCCGTGATGGAGTGTTGGGCTCTGCCCTCGTTGGCCTCCCCTCGTGTACGCAGACTGGTGAGCCAGCAGAGTGGAGAAAACAGGCGCAGCTGGTGCGAGACACGCGGCGACACTTTTGTTCGCGACGTGTTACAGGGGCTGCGCGGCATAAAAAGGGGGAAAAAAAAAAAGTAAACCGCTTCGAAATTAATTAGCCACAGTCAGCGTGGTAATTAGTTTGGAAGTGCCGGGGCTTCTTTTTTTGTTTTTTTTGCCCTGCGTCGCGCGAGATGAACAGGGGAGGAAGGGAAAGTTTCAATTAGCGAAGTCATTGACGGCGTGGAAAGCGGAGTGGCTGACGAGTGGCGGCGACGGGATTCTGGGACGTCATTCAAAATCAGCCGTATTCTCTCATCCCGCTTTGTGCCTGAGCTCGCTTTAAGTCACCTCGGCTTTGAACGGACTCGGCGGAAGTCTCTCTATTTGCATACCTATGCTAATGTTGTTTCTAAAGATACAACAACCTTGAGGTTGACATTAATTAAAACAAGTGAGAGGAAAATAAAACAGCCTCTCTACTATGAATAGATTAATGAATTCCTGCGGAAATGAGACGTGAAGGAGAAGGAAAGGGAAAAAGAATCCCCAACCATTTATTACTGTTTCCTTGTTCTCGGAGGGTTAAGACGACAACAGAATAATGGAAGCGCACGGTATGTAAATGAACATCTCTGATGTCGAGAACATGCGAACAAGAGCAATGCTGAGAATGAAAGAGTATCACAGGCAGAATGTTTTACCTGGACTTTCATGAATATATATATATTTATATATATACATCCTCACACTTTTCAGATTTCATAGAAACTTTTGAAAACCATGTGTACTGGGAAAAACAACTGATTTGCTCCCTTAGAGATTCTTCTTTTGTTTTTTTTAAATCAAATTTTCAGTGGTTTAGATCATCAAACAAATGTTATTATCAGCCCCAAAATAACCAGAGTAAGCCAAAAATGTGGGCCTTTGTGAAACAAAGAAATGAAAGAAATGAACGTGGAAGAAAATCTGAAGCGGGCTACAAAACCCCTTTAAAAAAAAAAAAAAAAATCTATGGGAATCCGTAAATGGTAAAACAAAAACAAACAAACAAAAATAAAACGAAGCACATAAAAAACAAAGAAGTAGAATAAACGCGGTGGAGGCTGTCTGATGTTCAGGGTTTGCGTTGCTGCCTTTGAGACTACTTGTCTCAAACGACAGAACCAGGAATTCAACTCTCTACTCCAAAAACCTGAGGAGGAACATCCTGCTCATCACAACGTGACAAAAGCTTCAATCGCACTTGGGTTATCGGGCAGGACGATGATCCCAAATCGGTCAAAATGAAACAAAGATGCAGGGATTTGCCTTCAAGCATGTTATCCATACGCAATAAATTATGTTATTATGTTGGATCGGTTATTATGTTCAAGGTCCTAATTGGGACAAAATGGCAAAAACAGAAGAAACCTGGAAACGCTGAACACCGATTCACTGGACTGTATTATTTTCTAGCTTTGCCCTTCTTTCTGAACGTTAAAATACATTGAACTTAGTCGTGATAACTCGACAAAATGTGATCAAGTTTGTGAGGTATGAATATTTTTGTGAGGCACTGCATTTGACAAGAGCTACATGGACGTTGTGTTATTACTGTCATCAGTCTTGCTTTTGTCAGACAGGGCTGTTTTCCCCATTTCCCTCCCCGCCTCTCTCACCCTGCCGCAGGGGCTCATGCCGTCTGTCAGTCGGCCCGCTATTCACAAATTTACTGTGTAATTCAGCCGGATGCTTACACAGAGATTTTAAACACAATGACGTGTGGCATAACTCAATTTTACAGCCGCCAGCCTCAGTCTGTCACCCCGCGCAGAAGGGAAGCGTGAATATAAAGTGTTCTCCGTGCTGACACATTCATAACCACTTCAGATTTTAAAAGCTGTTGAGAAAGACGTGATTTAACAGATACTCCGGCATTCAGCTTATGCAACCGTTTCTATTCCTATTACCGTCGCTCTCCGTGGCTTGCTGAAGCAGGGCGGCGATCGTTGTAATTGAACAGTCAGCCGCAGGGATTCTTCTTTACGGGGAGAAATCATCTCTCTCTTGTTTTGTTCGTGTGCAGTGGGAGGTCTTGCTTGTGAAAGCGTATCTCGGTGAAGACGACCTGCACGGGTACAGCCAGGGTCATCTTTTGCAAAATTCCATTAAACAAATGAATCTTTTATCGCCGTGGTGTCACCTGAGACTATAAGGTCAAACTCTTAATCTGAGTACAATCGTTCGGTGAGTTAATCAAAAGCTTCACTTAATGCCATCCCATTCTCCCAACAGGACAACATTTAGCCGTCAGGGTCAGAGTATAAAGACAGATGGATTCAGTGTTTGCAGTCTCTCTAGAGCAGGGGTGCTCAAGTCCACTCCTGGAGAGCTAGCATCCTGCAACTTTCAGATGCTTTCCCTCCTCCGACACACCTGAACCAAATGACCGGCAGGTTAGCAGGCCTGCTCAGAGCTGATCCCAGTCTGTTGGGAGTAAGGATGCTTCTAAAAGTTGCAGGACGGTAACCGCACCTCGAGGACTGGACTGGAGCTCTGGAGTCCTTATTTTGCTGCAGTCTCCTTTGGCAGCTCAGCCTGAAGGTTTTCTAGAGGATGTGTGTATGGGAGCCGAGATGGTCTTCGAAGAATTGTGTTTTTCTGACTGGTCCAAACGTTCCTCTGCTGATTTGACTATATTTTTGGATCATTACCCTGCAGAGAAGCTTGAAGAATCCCAGAGGCTTTCATTGTAAACCTCCTGCTATGTCAAAGAGACCACAAGGCTATGAACTCCAATAAGACTCTTTGGCTTATTCAAAGAGAAGCATTCTTGCGGCACTGAAGGACTTTCTTCATGCTTGACAATGGTCATTTGGTCTCTTTGTGTCAAGGCAACCCACCGGGAGTGTTTGCTGCTGAAACTCTCAGTCTTGGTCCCATGTAATTAAAGTCGCACTAGAGTTCAGCAAGCCTGACATGTTTATGTTTCTGATAGTTGGACAGAGTGTAGACTGCATCTCATGTCTGATGTGGAGATTGGGTGACACCCATCAGCGATCTTTGGAAATACCCTGTGGAAATCCAAGAAGTGGCAGTTTGTGTATGATTGTATTCGTACCTGGAATTTAGAAAAAAAATTGGATCCTTTACATTTATTTTAGAGTCAGTTGGGAGTGCGCGTGGATACAAACGCCCAAAATGTGTTTCCAGACACCAGTGTCCCCGTTTCCACAATGTTGGAAGCTTGGAATTACCGGAAAGCTCTTGGTTTGTTGAAGTTGGAGCTAAGGTCACAACCCCTCTGCTTCCCACTTGACATGAGGTAGAAAGGCAATTGCTTCTTCTAGCAGCTGCCAACCCAGACCTATGCATTGACTGACTCGCCTGAAAGGAATGAATACAGACTCGGGTCCAACAGTGGTGTGATGTTAGTGACGTATGACTTGGGTGCAGCTTCTTGGTCATTGAAAACCAATCCACGAGGCCGTCTCTCTCACTGCTCACGCTACTGACCGCACACCACTGTCCGCTATACACATCGGCGTCTGCTGACTCCGCTGTGTAATTTTGCACGGCCAAGCATTTTGTGGCCGAATTGCTTTCAATCTAATCACTTCCACTTTGTTATAAGACCACTAGCAGCCAAACGTGGAGTATTTAATAGCAAGGAAATTTCCAAGTGGGACTTTTTGCAAAGACAGCATGGCATCACGCTGGAATCCAGTGAGCTCCTGAGATCGACAAACGTCCGCAGGAGCAGCCTGCATATTGACCTCGGTTCTGAATTTTTAAACATGTAAATATGTGCATTGACTTGAATTCCATAACTTAGACGGGTGAGTGCACGACGAGACTATTCTCACCCATTGCTCCCTGTCAGGTGCTGGACCTGTTTAGATTTAAAAGGGCCGTCGGGTTGAGCGAACTGTGTAACCAAAACAGATACTCATCAGGGTTTAAGCTAACATGCATTATGGGCTGTAATGCCTCCCTGCCGAGCACCTGCATCTAAAATCCACTCAAAGCTAAGCAGCTAAACCTCATGTGGTCAGCGTGATTACACTAATGCGATTATCCCTTGCTTTTCTATCCTGCCTGGATTAGAATATTGGACAGTTTAGGGGAGAGAAGTATATTTTGGGACCTGAGTGATTCAAGAGATTAGCGGCTTCTGTCTCGCTCGAATTCGGTCCGTAAGCAGAGAGTGATGTGCCTGGTTGCAGAAAGTGCGCCTTTAAAAAAAAAAAAAAGAAAGCATACAAAGTCTTGACATCGTCTTGGCTTTTTCATATTTTTTTAAAGGCATAGTGGTCTTATGTCCACTATGTCAGAAGCTTAGTGTATGTAAACTTCTGACTTTGAAGGACGTAACAAACGCATCAAATAGAAATAATTATGCTCATCCGAACTGACTTAAAATAGGGAAACCTTATTTTGAACTAATGTCACACGGTGAGTACAAATGGATGTCTTTGCAAATAGTTTATATAAACATTTGGTTCGAACTGCATGTGAAGTGCATAAACTGCAGCTTTTATCATCCTTTTTTCCAGATGCACGGAAGCAAACAGACTCAAGTGCTCTCCGCTTACCGAACCGCTTCCTGCTTCCCGCACCTGGTGCTCGGCAGCGAGCTGCTCTCCAATCTCACCGCCGTTGCCTCGAACCAGCTGGGCACCGACCTGCTGATTGTCGACTCGGGATGCGCTTAAGGGGAGGTGACAGTGCACTGAATTCTAGGCATCACAAAAGCGCGATGGGGTAATACCTATATTCCGAGCCCAGCGGGCCGAGCCGCAGCACTTACCATTTAATAGGGAACAGCATGCGGGGAGCACTGGGCTTATTCATCCTCCAGCAGCTTTCAGACGAACACACGGCGCTCTGCTGGGAGCGCGAGCGGACCAGTCAGCTGTGAGGCCTGGCCTGGCCACGGACGCAATAACAACACCGGCTTACTTTGGCTGGAGGCGCACTTCTGTGCTCTATCGTGCGTTTAGTCGTGTGTGTGCTACATGCATCTACACTTGACACCTGAGACCGACTTACGTTTGCTTCACCATGGCCCAGTGGTTACATTTCCAAGTGCAAACCGCCGCTGGCCTGACTCCTGCTAAGGTCATGCGCACCAGGTTGAGCTGTTTACATGGCTTCCTACCTGCCGACCTCGTGTCTGCATGAATAAACTGACTGAGAAATATTCTCTACTCTCCTTTCTCTTTCCCTCCTGCTCCAAAACAAACCTGCAATCCGGCAACATGAATTTCACGTGACAGCTGGAAGGAAACGCAAACATTGACGGGGAAGCATGTTGGAATATTTCGTTTTCTAACCAGCCCATCACTGATCAGACTTGAGGGGGAAAAAACCGGATGAGTCTGCTTTGAAAGTGTACGTTTAATTATTCGGAGTTGTGGTGCGTTCGCACCGAATGCGTGACGCGCATCGAAACCGCCTCTGACGCTTCAAGTTTGACGCCTGTGCATTTCGGTGCGTTCACGCCGAACGCGTTTAGAGCGTCGGGCTCTTCTGGTTTACGTTCAGGGTCTATGTGGAGCGTTGGGCGCTAAAGACGCTCTAAATGGTTCAAATCTTGCCGTGCCAATTATGGGCCCTCGATGCGCCTCCACATGCGCACGTCTGGTGTGAACGCACCAGTGCGAAATTTCTGTTCCTCCTACGTTGTCATGGTAGCAGCTTTGTCAAGATAGTGACTCTTCAGACGTTTGACCTTCATTGACTTTGCACCTTAGACCACCAAGATAAACCTCTGTAAGTAGTAATGTAATAATGAAGGCTAATTAGCATCCGTGTCCAATTTGTATCACCGTGCATTAAGGAAATTCTCATTTCGTTCTAAGATGCAGGGTTATTTAGTCAAAAAGCCATTTGAAAATCAAAACAGTACGGACACATCCTTAACATCTTCGCTCTGCTGTCGTGGCCTGATTGCTGTATCCCTATCCCCCCCATCCGCCCGCTGCTCTCTTGTCAAACATCACCTTATCTGAGAAGGAGCTGTGCAGAGGAGAACAGTATCGCCTACGACGCATAATCCAAGTAAAATCAGCTTGTCACATTTTTCCCCCTCTGCCTCAGACAGTAGATCTGCTATCATAAGGATTTGTCTTCGCATCTAAGGGAGATATGAGTCTTGTCAGGGGCCCCCGAAAGGTTACAGCATACTATTATCACATCAGTGATATGACAGAGAAATCTAATTTCCCGGTCAAATTGATTTCATCTAACAGAAAAAAAAAAAAAAAAAAAAAGGTGAGTGTGCATTACACTACATGTTGGCAGAGCAGTTTATCATCCCTTCTTTTCTGTCATTTATCTTCTAACTCTTTATTTCGCCACACTCATGCGGCGCGTGCGAGGGGTTTTTCGCTTCTGTCTGAGCTGAAAGTTGTTATGTTGAGGCAGTTCTCTTTATCCCTCAGGCCCGTTCCTGCTTCTTCTGAGGCTATTAGCACGGATAAAGAACCCAGAAAAAAAAAATCCTGCAGCGCCACGACTTACGAGACATAATTCTCCACTTATGCATTGACAAGACATCCCAGACGCACAAAGCACATCCTTTTTCTTTTTTTTTTCTTCTTTCCTTTTCGCAACGCGTGTAATCTAAAAGGATAAAGAAAGTGGGACTGGATATTCGAAAAGGCTTTTATCCGCACTTCTGTTTTCCCTCCGCAGACCGCAGCATCCAGATCTTTGATATTAGTAGAAACGGATTACCTTTTTATCAGATTAAGTGCAGGTCCCACTCAGTTCCACCTTCTGCGCGATGTGAGGCTCTAACGCGGTGAATCACACCAGACGGAGGGCTTTAACAAAGTTTATTTTATGAAGTTCCTCAAGGCATCTCCGACCATTTGGCAAACGCAAAGGTTAGGTTGAATCTGTTACTCGGCTTTCACCTTCTGCTGCACCTAAAAGCCTTTAATGGGTGCTGTTGTGTCCTACTAGAAAAAAAAAAGAGAAGAAGATACAATATCATAAAAAGCAGTTCACTCCAGCTTCATAAACTCAGGCTGAAGTTTCATTTTGACAGCTCCCCACCTCAAGAGGATTTGACGGGTTCTCGGATCCTGAAAGTCCTGATGCTGTCTGTTGTCATGTTTCTCATTCTCCAACACATCACCGCTAAGTTCTCCCTGAGCTGACAAAGAACGGGGCTGAGAAGAGAGAAAGTCGTAGAGGGAGAGAAAGAAAGGGAGTCACAAAGACTGGAAATGTGAATGTAGGAGATCTTAGTCACAAAGATTCATTCTTCAAAACCCTCTCTATTGTGTTCGAGGAGGACTGCGCTTTTCGAACGTCCTGTATGAGAGGAACTGGCTGACACACAAAGGAGGGTTTGCTCCTATTTGAAAGCCTCAAAACGTCTCAGCCACGGTCACATCGCTGTGTTGGTTTTACAACAGCGAGGATCAATACGAATGCTGGTTCTGAAGCAGAATTCAAGCCGCCGACGTCTCCTGGTGAAGACGACTGAGCAGGACAGCTGCAATAAATCGGGTTATTTAGCCTGTCATAAGAGAAAAATAACGGGATTTAATTTTTCGGTCATTTTCACCGGGCTGTTTGTCAGTTTATAAATGTCACAGTTGCAAACTAAATACTTGTTTGATTAGTTTGCTAAATAGTTTCAACCTTAATATTTAGCTGCAAGCTAAATATTTAAATGACAAAGTAATTTAAATATGAATATATATAATATATAATATAGCTTTGTGTGAAGCTAAACAATTAGCTTCCAAACTACAAAAGTAGCTCTGATCTATAGCATGAACAATCACTTGACAAAGTAGACAATAAAAATAAAAAGTGAGTTTTTTGAACCTCTATATGAACACAAACTAAATATTTAGCCTCAATCTAAAAAAAATTAGTTCGCTAATTAAATATTCACTTTGGAGTTACTTAGTTTGCAAGCTACATATAACTAGCTTGGTTGCTAGCTAAGTATTTAGCCTAAGTTCTGACAATTGAGCTAGCTAGCTAAATATTCAGCCTCTGACGAAATATTTTGTCTGGAGCTTTTCAGTTTGTGAACTTAATATTTGGTTTGCTAATTACATGATGACAGCATGACTTTGTTTTTTTATGACAGGCTAAATCATCCAGATTATTGCTGTTCCTCCTTTTGACTGCGTAGCTTCGCTAACGGCTCCCCATCGATGTACTGTGTGAACTTGAAAATTTGGCAACTTGCTAATGTGAACCACAATTAATCTGTCAAGGAATTATTCTCTTTCAGCAAGCTGTCCTGTGAAATGTGCTAAAAAAAAAATAAATAAAAAAATAAGTAAAGGAAGCAAAAGCAGTCGGGCAGCCGCTGCCCGCTCCGCTCGTTACTAAAATACGTTTAGATGGCGTGAAGCAAACATCAAGACTATTTTAACTGCTAATCATCGAGACGTCAGGAAACAACTCACTAAAATGTAAATGGAGAAAGACGAAAAAAACAAAAAGACATGCTGTGGCAAAAGTTCGTTCCAGTCTCGCTCAACGCTGCGTACATTTAATGTCTCGGTGTCACGGAAAAGCGTTTCGTTCGGGTAAACTCGTCCTGAGCGGCGATAGCTGTCGAGACGTCCGAGCCAGCGCGGCCTTGCCCTCCGAAGCTGATTAGTGAGAGTGCAGCCCGAGGCGTTTGCCGCCACTCCATTATTCAGTTTGATTGTCTGGAGGAAATGATGGAATATTAGCGCTTTTTAAAATGACTTTTAGCGCTCCCACGCGCGTCTCAGGAGCGGCGGGGACGGTTTTAATCATCGCGCCGTGTTGTCGGCTCGGCCCGCGGTCTGCGCAGCATATTAATGCAGCGGGTTGCAAACTGTACACAAACAAAGGTTAATGGGCCTCATAAGCAGGGAAAGAGCAACATGGGGACGCGGGCAAATTAAAATACTTGATTAATATACTGGCACTTCAGAGGAGCTGGGAATGTCCTAATGGACTTCTGACATATTTAGATGGGAAAATTATTCAGCCCGCGCAGGGAAATAAGTGAACGCATGCTGATACGCAGATTCTTTGTGATTCTCGTCGTTTCTGTCTTCCAAAGACAGTAGATGGCTGATTTTTCGTCTCTCTCTCTCTCTCTCTCTCTCTCTCTGGTTTTACCTCGTGTCTTTCTCACAGTGGTTATTTTGTAAGTGAGGCTTGTAAATTCAATATCTTCCAGCAGAGACAGAGTGGATCGATTTTACAGCTGTTGATATACTGTATAATAGTCTCACTGGCTGCAGGATTCAGAGCTTCGTGCAAACTGCAGAATCATCAAATTTGCTTGATGCGTTTATTTCAAAGAGAGACGTTATGTCGGCGTCGGGTCGGGTCGGTTCTGCGCGTACAATCGGGAAGCAACAGCCGGTAATCTGATCAGTCGAAGGAGAAGGAGCCTCCCTGTCCCGGTGAAAACCTGGAGTTTTTGGCCCAACCATCAGCTGGGGGTCGGATGCCGGGAGGGGACACTGGGGCAGAACCCTTGGGGTTGGCAGCGAACGGCGCCGTCAGACAGGGTTTTATGTCTCTCTGTGTGCTGAGAGTGGGAAATCCTCGTGCAAGCTTAGCAATCTTTTTTGCATCCCGCATGAATAAATACAATAATTCTCCCACCTCACTTGGATTCACGTTGGTTTATAACCGGACTCTGGACTCCGGGACCTCGATTGCTTTCTGAAATGTAGCTGAATCGTGGGATTTTTATTGTATTTATTTATTTATTTTGGAAAACCTCCTTTTAGGCCAAAGGCAATCATGGCACTGCTGTGCTCTTGGTAATCATAAAAATAATTTTTAAAAAAAAGGATGCCGTTTTTACAGCTGTTTTAATATTTCACAATATGCTGTGTGTTTACACGGGATATTTCTGCACCATCAGTTTCAAGTCTTCTTCGTGGTTTTCACCAGCAAGTAACGTCCGGCTGTTGATCACATGACTCGTGGGATGCAAAAAAATAATAATTTAAAAATTGCTTCCTTCGCAGTTTTGCAAAATAACCTACTTGGATATACCATATAACCGAGCGGGAAAACGTTTTATCAAAAAACTTGAGTTCATTCGAAATTGCTGCGGTTTTTAAAAAAATTTTTATTATCATTATCATTATTATTTATTTCGATTCGCGTGATTCCACGGTTAATTGAAAGGTAGCTCGTTTTCGAGTGTCTCTGCCTCATCGGTCAGATCATAACCAAGCCTTCCAAGTCGCGCCATCTGCATACGACCCAATGCCGGCGCACGTAAATCGAGGGCCTGGCGTGTGATTCTCCTTTTTGCCGCCGTCACACATAAAACACGCAGCACAGTGCTGGCGTTCCCTCTGGCGTGTCAGCCATCATCATAAATATACGTGAGTTGCAGCAGAGCAATAACGGCGCTTCACAGTGTGACAGAGTGCCGCCTGTGCCTCACCCTGCCTCCGGCTGCAGGGAGTGACTGGTGTGATCTCGGACTGCAACACTGACGGAAACCTCGCGTAATCGACCGACGGGACTATTTGATTGCCTGAATATGACATTCATTTGCACAACCAAAGCGATACAGAAGGTCATTTTAACAGTTCAGTCAGGCAGGTGTGTTAACGCGCTGAGATCGGAGCCAGGAGAGGTTAAAGCCCAGCATCGCAGCACAGCGGGGCAGGAATTAATATGGCGCATAAATGACAGTGGCTTCTCTTAAAAGAAAAAAAAAAAAATGGAGGAGAATCAATTTCCAATCCGCAGCAGTCGAGTCTGACCCACACTGTCAGGCAACATCCCTCCCCGCTCCCAGCAGAGGACGTTAAATCCAGTCCAAGCGCAGGGCTTGAATAAATCTGCATTCAATTAACGGATTAGCCACTGTTTAAACATGGCTTCCTCTATTTGCTGCTAATCCGCAGTGTCTGTGAAACGCGGCATTTCAATAAGTTCAAATCGGAAATGGTTTCAACAGTGTTTTAGGGGAGGCGTCCAGCTTGTGTGTGTGTGTGTGCGTGTGTGCGTTTGTGTGTGTGTGGCGGGAAGAATGAAGATCTCGACTGGGAAGGGAATCGGGAAATGAAATAACCTTTTTGGATATTGTTGGCAGGTAAAGAACAAAGCCAGGCCGCGGAGCACTAAATCATTTTTGACAGCATGGATAGTGTGACGTAGGAGGGGGAGAAAACCGGCAGAGGAGATTCAACCGCTTTTAGTTTGAATGTCAGAGTACATTTAGGCTTTAAGCAGAGATGTCTGGATATGATTGAATTACTTCGTTTCTCTCCTTATTAGTTCCTCACGCCGGCCTTTTCCCAGCACATCTTCTATCTCCATCCTTCAATGTCGACACGGGAACAATTTTCCACTGTTCTCACCCCCAGTCAACGTGGAAAAGACGTTTCTAGGAGTTATGTTTGTGTCTTTAGCCACGTCTCCACTGAACACAACTGCACAAATTCGAAATATAAAAACAAATTTTCTCAATGGAAACTCTAAATTTGAGAAAACTCTTTTTTTTTCTTTTTTTTTTTTTAATAAAAAAGACAAGGCGGTTTCTCAGCTGTATTAAAATTAGTCGTGTGTTTCCACTGGCAGAAAAGACAAAGTGACGAAGACAGGAAGTGGTCGCAGGAAGACGGAGCTACATGTTGCTTAATGACTTATCTTGCGAACAAACGTATTCACGTGTGATTTCAATTGTGTCTTCTTTAATAGAAACACCATTATTGTGAATTTGTTGGGGGGGTTTTTTCCAACAGCAGAGCCATGTCAACAAAGATTTGCCAACTCCTGGTTTCAGTAATGTACACATCTGAACATCATCCTCTTAGCCGCCAGGTTCTCTGCTCCGATTTGAAACTGTGCAATTAAAATGTTGCCATAAAACACACACTAGACCTGTGGCTTATTGGGGAGTGGCAACCAAAGGTAGATAATTACATGCACGTTTTTGCAATTCCCTGCCAATATTTCGGGAATTAATAGCCGAAGAAACTAAGAGTCTGTTCCCCGCAGTGCGCTTGCCGGCAGCCGTTTCTGGCAGAGTGGCAGGTTTCCATGCTCTGATAAGAATCTCTTGTTAATTAGCGCAAATGATTCTGCTCATTAATTCAAAGCAACCCACTTGCAATCACATTTGCATCTCGTAATTCTGGCAAGTTCCACAAACCCGTGCCAAGCCCTCAACCGAACGTTCGCTCGGCATACCTGCTCTTCTGTATTAATCGGAGAATATCGTTGGCGTGGGAGGCTTGGAAAAAAAAAAAAAGAAAAAAAAAAAAACACCAAACAAGGAGCATTTAGCCTGCAAAATTCATGTGCAAGTTACAAGACGCGCTGATGTGTTGTGCACCTGCTGAACCCAGGCAGCAGCACCCCTACATAAAGTGCGTTGCAGGAATCGAGGTGGCTGGTAATAAAAGGCATGAATTACATGAGTTATGAATTATTAGTTTCATCGTGCTTCTGATGGTGAGCGCTTCAAAGTGGTCCACTTTGTCAAATGCAGAGTTCAATCGAAAGTCATGCCCTTAAGAAACGTATCTGACAGACTTTGAAACCTGAAAACTCTGCGCCAGCCGGCGGTGGTGTCGCGCTAAGGGTTTCTTTTTCTGTCGGTTGTGTTCGTCGACGGCTGTAAACGGCATCGTGGAGGAGCATTGTTCGTGCTGCATGGGTAGCGTCGGACAGGGGAGAAACTTCCTGAAGGGACAGAAGATGTCGCATCATTATTTTTGTTCAAATAACATTTTTTTTTTTTTTGCAATGTGCCGGGAGTGATTGACCTGAACTGGCTAAAGCTAACGATTCTACTGCAGTCATTTGCGGATGAGTTTCTGATTATCTCCGTTTTGATCTAAAATCCCTGGATAAGATTATGATGGACAGTATTCATGAGTTCAGTTTGAGCTGCTTTAGCCTTTTCTGTAAAAAAAATCATATCGTATGCTCCAAATTGGCCAATACATCTCATCTGAGAGATCTAATTCTCACCACCATCTCACAGAGTGCTGGCCTTTTTCCACTGACCAGACGAGATTTGACATTTGCTGCTGACATTTTAATTTTAACGTTTTGTTTCCTCAAAGGCTTCTGCCGTGTAGCTATTTGGCGTCGCTCTTGTGCTCTGAAACGAAGAATGAGCAGCGCCGCCGGGTTTCAAATTACAGCAGCTGATCATTTTTGCAGGTCAGCTTGCATGGTTGGCACCGGCTTCTGACGGAAACAAAAAGCGCTACTATCTGTGCGCAGCGCATGGTACGTTTTTCTAGCTGAGCCAACTGTGACGTGGACGTGTGCAACAGTGCAAAGAAGTGGAGCTTTTCTATACCAGCGCTTGCTTCTGGCGAAGGTTTGCTAACCTACATACAGTGCTACTGAATATGTAAAGAAACATCAGCTTTCGGATTGTTTTTATTCAGTATTTCATGCTTATTATTGCAGCAGGATGGTTCCTTTGGACCTGTCCTTGTCAAAAATGCGCCCATTTTGCTCTTGCTACTTTAGCTTGAGGAGCAAAGCAGCTTGATAAATTTGACTGACAGCCAATCAGAAAGATGAGCACGGCATGAAATGTCATTTATCGAAATAGCAGTTCAATAAATGTATTTTAGAATTATAATTGAAGAACAGATTACATCTTACTAAAATATATATGTATATTTAATTTTTTTTTTCAAATTCTCTCGTTCTCTCCGGTTTTCTGAGGCCCCCATAGAGTCCTCTGGTGGCCCCCACTTAGAGAAACACTGAAGTAGACTACAGAGTCACAATCCCTTTAATCACAAAGCCAATATTAATGGAGGTCAGCGCTCCAGCCTTCTCACGCCAACAGCACTCCCAACTTTTCAATAACAGCTAATTAGCAGCGCCCCGATCTGCATCCCAGGACGGAGGAAAGTGTGCCAGGCTTAATTTATTGCCTCCGTATAACATCCCACAGGGACAACAGGGGTGGGGTGTGCTGAAAGCATATCTATTTTCAGGGTGTAATGTTAAAAACATTGTACTTTGACAGCCCGCTTTCAACAGCATGGCAACGGGAGGACGTGCGAGACGCGGGCACGCGCGCATCTCGCACGTCTCCGTCCGTCCCCACAGGGAGGACGGATCGTCTGAGCCGTGGCTGACATCACGCATTTAGCGTGTCATACAGATGTCATGGCGATGGCAGCTTAAGCTGCCAGGGAGAGCAGTCGAGTATGAATGGCAGAGCCTGCCACGAATTCCTCCATCTGCCACCGTCCGCACAATCTCCCAACCCGCGCCCCCCTCCCAGTCAATTACAGAGATAAGTGGCTTTGAAGGGGATTGAATGTCTCTTTGTTGTGCCTGTGTGTGCGTGCGCGTGTGTGTGTGTCGTGGGAGGGTGTGATAACAGTCACACTGACTTCCAAAAGTATTCATGACCCTTGAATGTTTTCACATTTCGATCTGATTTGTTTGCGAAGGTCTTTGGACCAATCGGCTGAAAACCCACCTGTTCACATTTGTCTTTGGACCATAATAACTGTTAGATTGACCGACATATTTGATGTGTTTTGATGATTTCAGTGACAGCATTTAACAAGATGTAATGTTTGTTACCGGTTTCACAGTTGGCGGCAAACAAATATAGTTAATATTCTTAATAATGGGGTTCTATTCTTATGTTTTTATGATGTAAAGCCCTTTGAATTGCCTCGTTGTTGAAATGTTCTACACAAATAAACTGATTTAATTTGAACGTTTTGGGGGGTTTGGGAATTTTATGTGATAGTTCAGCACAAATCAGCTTCTAATTCTAAAGTGAAGAAAGTAGATATGTTTTTTTTTAAAAAAACAAATCTTAAAAGTGGAACATGCATTTGTATATAAAGACACAAACCATATAAAGGAGGCCTAGACTCTCCACACTGGGTCGACACTGCGTAAAATTACATTTATATATTTAGTAGTACGCGATTCTGTTGACTGGGTTATCATTTTTTTTGAATCAATTTGTACTACCCGTGTTTTAAAATTGCCCCGAGGGGACAAATAAAGTTCTTTGAATTTCAATTTCAATGACTGCCGGAGTGATTCATGCGTCCATCCAGCCCCATGTGCTCAGCGTAGTTCAAGAACACCAGGTGCTACTTATTCGGATAGAAAGAAAACTCCAAAACCTCCGGAGCATGACATTTTGTTCACCAATCTCCTCTATTTATGGTTTGTTCGCTATTACCCCCAAGGTGTGTGTCGAGTCCGAAAGAGGGACACTGAAGCTGGATGAGCAGAACATGGGAAAAGATTGAAGAGGTGTGCATACTTTTGCAAAGCAGTGAGGTTACTTTCTACGTTTCCGAGGCGAATTCAGAAAAGAATATCACCGTAGAAAGTGTTGTTTTTTCGTTAATTAATGTGTGTCAGAACAACTGAGTCCAGAATGAACGGAGCCAAGAATCTTCATTCGCTTCCCCCAAGCGACATAATGTCCATGATGACTTTCTCACGCAAATACAGCTGCCATCAGGTTTCTCTTTGTTGTCTCGGCATTCCAGATCGCCCTTCCACAAAAACGAGATTTTCACCTTCGGGCAAATGAGTTCGCTGAAACGGATCGAGACGAATTACTCTGTGACTCAGTCCAAAAACAAAGTAGTTAACGCAAAGTATTAGAAGTCAATGAACAAGTGGGGGGGGAAAAAAAAAAAAAAAAAAAAAAAAAATCCAGAGTAAGTGATTGCTGGAAGCTGGAAACCCACTTCCTCCCCTGGCCACCGCTCCTGGCATGCGGACGAGCGAGGCGCGGTGGCGGTGTAATGGGGGCTAATGAAGCATTCGTCAGGGGAGATGATGTGGCGCTAATATCGATGACAGAGGCGAAGGTAGCCACAACAACACATCCGACCAGCCGTGGCGTCCCTCCTCGCCCCCAGAGGGAGGAAGAGTCCAATTAATTACCGACTCTTGGTTCAATGGCAATTAGAGAGCTGCTAAGCTCATCTCCAGCGTGCGCTTCCGCTTCTCGGCGCCCCGCCCGCCCGCACCCCGCCGTCCAAAACCTCCTACGAGGAAAACGATCCGAGCAGGAAAAGCAGGAACGAGAACACAAGAGTAGGAGAGTGGGAGAACGTCCTGCGGGATGAAAAACGACCCCGAGGGGAAATGAGAGCATGCTGAGGTGGATTTTTTTTAAATCTATATAGAGTCCTTGGCAGAAGAGAACGGAGGAAATAATTCAGTGGAAAGCATTTGAAACAATACTCGATATCGGATGGAGAAATCTGCAGCGTGACATATTTAGGCCTGTCAAAGGAGCAGTGTCGTGTGTTTTCCAGCCACATGGAGTCATTTTGTAGCGCAGCCGAGGAACTATGCTACCTTCTGTCGTTTTAAAAATGTCTCAGTTATGACTTATGAGAAGAAATTTTTTTGCTTTGAAATTCGGCCTCTGTCTCTTTAAGACACTCTTGCTCTTTCTGAAACTCTGCCTTCAGAAAGTCATGGCGACATTGCTCCACTGTTTTTACAAGTGTTTCACTCAGAAGTAGCTCGCACAATGAGGTGTTTGCTAAATGCTGCCAGCTACTCTGAAGGAGCAGAGCGAGGGCGTCTGCTCTGACAAACAAAGTGTCTCATCCGGGGCTTTTAGGCCTGATTTAAAGGAACTCAGTTGCTCTGCTGTTTCGCAGTTTTACGGAAGTTCGTTTTCAGATTTGACGTCCATCTTTGCCGAATGTACGCGTTTGTAATTTCCTGCCGTGCGGGATAGCAGCATTTAAGTAACAAACAACCAAAAAATTGACTTGTGTCATTTTTGAACAGGCAATGTAAATATGGGGGCTTCGAATCATGAAACCTACAAAAGGATGTGTGTTTTTATACAGTACAATATGAATGATGGAAGGAGAGGCAGCAGCACAAAGCGCTAAAAGCCTCATGGTTCAACTTTCTTCAAGAGCAAGAACAAAGAAACTAAAGTGAAACATTGAAAAGTAGATTTGAAAAAAAAAAGCCTACATAAATGCATTAATCACTGGCAGTTTCTCCATTCACCTGGTTCCATTCTCTGTTTTGGCGTCGCGATATTGACTCGAGGCCCGAGGATGGATGATGTCTTTCTATTAGCTATTTTGGCTGAAGCCGCTTTGTGCTGCAGATGCTCTGTAATTGCATCTTCTGTCATCCCCGACAGGACGGCGGCAGAATGAGCTGATGATCCTCTCATGTGGGCAGAGCTTTCGCTTTGAGGCTCCTGCGGCTTCGCCACTTATCATGCCGCCGAGTCAGAGCATGAAGAACTCGATTAGTCCTTCACACGGAGCTCCAGGTGTCGCTTTTTCCGGCGCGATCCCCGAGTTGGTCGCAACTTAAACTTGACGCTGATGGGACTGAGCTTCGGAAATTAGCAGACGCATCGCTTTCATAATTGTGCGCGACAGGGTCAACGGAGAGACTTGCAATTACGGAACGCCAGCAGAAGTTTTTTGGGGGGGGTTTGTTTTTTTTTTTTTTTTTTTTCTTTTTCTCTGCAGCGCGCGAACGAGAACTGCAGACCGTTGGCTTGACGGATGTCCTGAAAGCGTCGACAGAACAAAGACGGAGGAGAGAATGGAGGTTTCATTTATTTCACAAAGGGGACGACGCATGTTAATCAGCATCACATATTCATGTTAGATTTTCATCTGTGTGTCTCCCAGCAGGTTAATGGCAGGGATCAAAAACAAATGATAACACGCAGAGCAGCATAAGCGAGCCATTGTTTTTTAACAGATTTCATTGCATGGTGGAAATGACAACAGACCGAAAGAACTTTTTGCGAATGGTATTTCACAATCACCCCTGCTAATTGCTCTTGTAGCTGTGTTTGATGGAGCCGAATCGTGAAGGATTTTGTATAAAAGTATGACATCTGAATAAGTGACAAATGGAACAACGTATAGTGGTACACGGCACACCCTGTGAGGCGGCTGACTGTTTCTTTCTGTGGTTGGTCGAACGAGGACACAAGGAGACGCCGCTGCTGACGTATCCGGTCCAGCCGCCTGCCTGAGCGACCGACTTGGGCGTTTCTCTAATCTGACGGATAATCAGCCCAGCGGACACGCCGACAAATGATTCCCGGTGACCTCCACCTCTATTCCCACCTGCGCCAAGAATCACTCAGGCTTGTTTCCAAATCTGGACGCGGCTACGGAGAACTAATCACACCAACCGGGACGCTGGAGGCGGACCGCTCGGCCTCTGGGGACCGGGAGGGTCGGAAATACGATGCCGCGTCGAAGTATTCGCGGGGTTCTAAGACTTTCTGTTTTATAAGGATGAAAATATCTGTATTTCTAGCCTTTCTTCTGCACAAGCTTTTGTCTGAAAGTTATTGTTCCTTTATTTGTTTCTTCCTTTGTGTACCTTGTTATGCCCTTACTTTCTATCTTCCTCGATCGTTTCCTTCCTTTCTAGCTTGTCTGGGTTCCATATTTAAATCCCCCTTTAAAAATACATGTAACATAATATTACTAAACGAAGGAAACAAACTGGGAAATGTGGAAAGTTGAGCCTGGGAAAATGTGCGTTTGGTTTTTCGGTGGACATGATTGGGAACGCCTTGGGGTTTGTTTTTTTTTCACATTACCGCTGTAATCAGTGGTGCTTAGAAATATGTTTTTCACTACAAATCCAACTGCAAGTTGTTTTTTTTGTTGTTGTTTTGTGAATTCGAGTGCCTCGGTTTGTTCTTGAGAGAGCAATATCCTCGCAGCACGATGCCACCCCACCGTCTTTCACACCATAAACTGTGCTTCTCGGTTTTTGTCGGGAAAAGAGCAACGATAACAAAACCATCATATATTTTACAGTGAACTGTATTAAAAAAAACAAAACAAAAAAAACAAAAAACCTCGTTGTTGGATTGCAATGTGACAAAATGTGGAAACAGCAGGACTCTGAATGGCAGCCTTATTAACAACAACATCGATCCGATATGTGTGTTTAGCATCTTTAAGACGGAGAGAGAGAGGCGATACGTAGGAAGCACATTACCTCCAGGGACATAATATGTCGTCTCTAATTGGATATTTCTAAGCTGCACAATAATGATAAGAGAATGAACAGCTCAACAGGAACCAGTTGCACATGAGGATTTATCGCTGCGTTCAATCCATCTTAATGAGGCACCTCAGCTGCCGCTACAAGCCCAACTTCTCATAGTTTATTGGGAAACAATGATCCACCTCAGCAGTGTGAGCGATGACGAGAACCAGGAGAGAGCAAACAGAAACTGAGTGTGAATTGTGTGTGTGTGTGTGTGTGCGTGTGTGTGTGTGTGTGTGTGCGTGTGCGTGTCTGGGAGGGTGTTAAAATCTCATGGAACAGATTAAACAGGGGAACGATCGTGTCTAAATTTACCCTGCAGGCGAGCTCCACCGGTTGTGATGTGGCTCAGTCAAATCCGGGAGAACTGGGAAGTCTGCAGGCGAGTCCTCTGATTAATGTCCGACGCGCTGGGCGCATTGCGGTGACGTAAGGAAAACGATGTGTGGGGAATAGATTTGTTTTTAGGAACCAGGACAAAACGGATTTCCAGCAGAAGTTTGTAAAAACATGTTGCCCTCCTTAATTATTCATCCGTTATTTTTTTTTTTTTACTTAAATGTTTTAGATTATAAAATTCTTTTTTTTTAAATATCAGACAAATGTAACTTATATTTAAAGAGGCGGTATTTTGTATTTTCCAGGCATATTGTGGCGTTCAATTGCACAATAACGTAACAATGTGAGCTTCAGCATTTATAAAAAATAATGAATATATCAAATGTGATTAAAATTACAAAGTCAAAGTTCTATTAACGCCTTGAAATTGGGTCAGTGTCTCTTTAAGAAACTTGCTGCAGCACTCGGACTTCAGGAAGTCATCAGAACATCGCACCTCTACTAGTCCTTCAGCAACGTTTCCCTGGCTTTGCACTGAGAAGCACCTCGTAGCAGATGCACAGTTTCACAAGGTGTTTGCTAATTGCTGCTGGCTAGTCTGAAGGAGCTGAGGGGGGTGGAGTCGCAGGGTGAGGCAGAAGCTTGATGATCTTTAAGCGCCGACTTAAGTTTGCTGTTTTCGCTCCAATTTTTTTTGTGTTTTGTAAGAATTCCACCCATCCGGAAAAGTAGAAGATTTCTGCATCATTCTAATAAAAAATTACGCGCAATATCCAGACAAACACATTATTACTAGTTGGCCTTTCGCGGCAGCTTGACCTTTTTTTTTTTTTTTTATCCCTCGGCTATCTCGGCTTTCGTGAACGACGACGCGTCGCTCTGCAACTCGAAGCAACAGAAAGCCTCCGCCGGCCGCCTGATGTCGTGACACGGCTGCTCCGAATTAGCAGACAGAGAGCATTTTCGTGTATACAAGTGTGGCGACAGGGAGGAGCGTCACCCTCGGCGGCACAAGTCTGAAATATTCCTCCCCGCTCTGTTGACTCGGTGAGATTGGTTATTTCCATTTACATATATTGTGAGGATATGCAAGCAAATGAGGTAGGCAAATTGGAAGAAAGGAAAAGCCAAAGTGGTTCCAGGTGGTGCTCTGTGATTTTAACAGGAGTGGAATAATTGGATGTATTATAAAGTCATAAAAGATTCATTACGGCAGCTATACAGGAAATGGGATGAGAGTGGGGGGGAGGGCGGGGGGAAGTGGGCTGTTTGTTCTGCGCAGAGGAAACGTAAAAATCGGTGGCACGGACAGGAGGGTGTGGAATTTAAATGGAGGAGCATAAAGTGTTTATGAGGTGGTTTATCTTGAACGAAAGCATTGTTCGTATCCCTGCGATGTTGCTCTCTTTAAGTGCAACTTGTTTTATGAGGTTCAGGCTCAAAACTAGCATGAGATGAGAGAGAAAGTCTGAAACGACCCGCCGGTGTTTTCTTGTGCACGTTTTGAGATGATCTGCTTCGGTATGTTTTTTTTTTTTTTTTTTTTTTTTTTTTCAAAGAACAAAATGACACGTTAAAAACTCAAAAGGTCGTTTTTGCAGGTGTTCAGGGGAGCAGCAGTAGAGGGGAACGTGCAGGGAGTCAGCTGGATCTCTGATGACGCCGTATGTCAGCAAACGAGGGCGGGAAAACAGAAGTCGTTGACACAGATGTGGTACCGAAGTATAGAAATCTTGGGATATTGTAACAACCAAATGTGTGTGTTTAAATACAATAACCAACAACACAGTACCTGGATGAAACCAAATAGAAGAGGCGGGCAGATCGGTCCAAAAAATATTGGTAATATCAATACCAGTATCAGATTGACACCCGCATGGAAAGATCAATACTTTAGCTTCAGATTCCTTCTTGAAATTTTATCTAATTTCAATGTTGTAGTTTCTCACATCTTCATCATAAAACATTTTGCTTTGATTTGCTTCATGTGATTTTATTTTTTATTTTTTTGCACTTTGTTCATTCAGAAAAAAAAACAGATTTGTTTCTCTCTCTGTTTATGATGTTCAAATTTGATTATTGTTATTTTTTGTAGACACCTATAAAGTCTGTCAATTCTGTCTTATATTTTAACAAAATAATAATAAAAAAAACACCTATCGGTCAGAAGTTTGATGACATATTAAAGTAAAATAATAAAAAGTATCGGTATCGGCGATACCGGCCCTGTGCTTCCGTTCAATAAATTAGAATATTATTGAGAAGCCCATTAATTTCAGGAACCTTATCATTCAATGTAACACATTTCATTTCACACAAAAAGGGTCTTTGAAAGCTTTTATTTTTGTTAATTATGATGGTTTTCAGATCACAGTTCATAAAAACACAACATTTAAAATTAGTATAGAAAAACCTATTTTTAAAAACAGAAATGTCCAAAATTATGTTTAATACCTGCTTAAACATACTTTAAACTAAATATAT
>VMRN01000011.1:712089-884601 GCA_010277015.1 Poeciliopsis turrubarensis | reverse complement strand
TATATATATATATATATATATATATATATATATATATTGAACATTGCTGTACTTCTTGAAAAGTGCAACATAAATAAACTTGGACTTAACCGGACACAACTTCCTCTCCCCTGAATGCGACGGTTTCCATTTGCTGTGGCTGCACAGAAAAATGGATCACAGTAATATATAAATACCCAGCATCTGAGAGTGGTGAAGAATTTATGAAAGCTAATTAAGTCTTGTCGGTTTAATAGGCATGGGGTATGCTCATCATTAGTGGACTCATCACATATTAATTATCAACCTAATTGTGTGCCTTCCTTCCAGCCCTCGATCCAAAAAAAGCTTTTACATCGAACATTTGCTCTGCCTTGCTGCGTATAGCTTGTCATGTCTTCAGGCTACGTGTTGAAATGACTGCTTAGCGGTTCGCTCTGACTCCAGGCACTGAGCAGTAGGCTCTGGCTCGTTGGCACTGAAGTCTGCTTTCTCCTGTTGTGAACCGTACAGAATGTGTCTCCGAAAAAAAACCGTCTGTAAAATACGTCCTTTTTTTGTGTGTGTGCGTTTCGTTTCTGGCTGAGGTCGGCTTTTCGACGTTCCGCAATAATCTCTCCTCCAGTCAATAACTCCTGAATGTTGATAAAAACCAAATTACTAGTTCTTCTAGCATATTATTTCACTTTTAATTCGACAAAAAATACTTGGTGATAGTCTCTGTTTTTCCAGTGGAATGAACACTTCGATGGACTTGATAGGCGACAGATTTTGACGCTTTGAACTTATTTTGATTTCAAGAGGTTGAACTTTACATGTTTGAGCCGTAGTGGATGGCAAAGCTGAAACAAACACATATGATGGCATTCATCATCCTCAACCTAAACTGAAATAAAACGGACTAAATTCCTGTTTGAATGACGGGTTTCTTGTGAAATGCGTAAATGGCCTATTCTCGCTTTGCGACCTTAAACAATCCAGCGATTTCCACTTCCACTGGCGCTGCTGTCTGTGTGTGCAAGTTTATTATTTTGAACCGTTAGGGAATGGTAGCTGGTCTTTTCATTACGTCTCTCCTCTGGTGTCGACTGGTGATGGTGCAGTCTGCACTGCAGGCGAGTCCATCCCCACCGGATGGACTCGTTATGAGGAAACATGTTCGGCTGTAGCAGAGGGTGATTCAGCAGTTCTGCAGGAAATGGCCAAAAAAAAAATAAAAAATCATTGCAGTGAAAAGCATCACCCAGAGCAAACAACTTCACTGGAATTTATTGTTTGCAATGTAATCATCTGGTCTTTTACGTCTGGCCGGGTTCTCCTCACAAACCATTTCCAGGGGTTTTATTAGTGCCGAGTGAATTTCTAATGTTCATTCACAAATATGGCTCAGACTTTTTTGCTGCAGCTGTGCAGAATGAAGAAGTTTGATCGAAAACAGGCGAGGAAAGTGAAACGTAACGAGAAAATGCCAGTCGGTAGACTCAGTCAGATTGCAGGTGTGTCAGATTCTCTCCCCATGGGAGCCAAATGTCAAGTTCGAGATACTTAATTATTGAAAGAAATCATTAAAATGACAAAAACAGGCTCATTTACATTCACTGTTTCTGCTCAACACACTAAGCGTGAAATGGAGAAAAGGGGTCTCACGGTAGATGAGAAACATAAAGAAAGGATCTTGCATGTAATGTCTTCCGGTAGATTATCATCGTCCGGTTTTTAATTAATAAGAATAGCATTCGGGTCACTCTTTTTTTTATTTATCCAAACTACGCGTGCCCAAATCTGGTTTTCAGTGGAAGTCACCAGATCTTAGTGGTCCCAAGCTTTTGCCTCACCCTGCGACTCCCCCCACTCCGCTCCTTCAGACTAGCCAGCAGCAATTAGCAAACGCCTGATGAAACTGCGCATCTGCTGAGCTCATGACAGGAGCTACTTCTCAGTGCAAAGCTGGTGAAAAAGTTGCTAAAGGGTCAATAAAGGAGCCATGCTGTGATGACCTCCAGTAGGCGGAGTTTTTAAAGAGACAGAGTCCCAATTTCAAGGCGCTAAGTGACAAAGCCAAATTTCTTTTAAGTCATATTTGTTAGCTTTTTTTTTTTTTTAACTAATAAAGTTTATATAGTTACTTGGTCATGCTGTAAAGTGATAGTAACATAAAAGTTTGCCAGCTTAAGTCTAAAAGAGGGCAACCAAAAGTTTTGAAATGATTTATTTTACCATGATTTCAAACAGGTAACTGCAAAAACAAAAATACTCAAAATAAATTGTCTTAAGCAACAATGAAGAGATTTGCACGTTGTCGTCCTTCGTCGATAGCGCCAGGTTTAAACTGGTCTTTAATCACGGACGTCCAGCCAAAACAAGCCAATTAAATCTTTTCTTAATGCCAGCGGTAGAGTATTGTTGTAAACTGCATGCAGCAATTTCCCCCTCTTCCTCCTGAGGGACAAGCCAGTAATCCACAATCATCAAGAAAAGCCTTCACAGAATGTAGAGATCTGCAGATTTTCGTGAACAAGATTTTGAGATAATTAGGTTAGTTTATCGTTTTTTTGGGGGTTTTTTTTGCGCGGTTTCGGGGAACCCCACACAGCGGAGAGTCAGACGAATACATTCTTTCAGTCTCGCCTCCTTTTGAAGCGCCGGTCTCTTGGCCGCCACGGCGACAGCGAGGTTCTAATTGCGAATGCGTGTTTCCGTGGAGGGAGAGAGCGCCGGGCCCGCGCGTGCTGCTCCCTGAACGCCACCTCCAGACGAGCTGCTTTATTCTTATGAATACTGATCGAAGCGAGAGCCGGCGAATCCCAGCGGCGGTTTGCGGCGCCGTCTGAGAGAAGACGAACGGCGGACGAAACGCTTTCTAGTTGCCAGAGTGCTGTTGATGTTGGTGGGGGTTTGATCACGTTTGTATTGTGTGTGTAAAATCTAGTGATGAAATGTTTCCTTGTGTGATGACCTGATTTTACTTACACATCAGAATATTCAGGACAAAATGTGACAATACTTTATAGTAGTGTTTACACATTAGACATAAAGTTCAACTTATTTGATCAAGATTTCATTTTTGCAGACGGTAGCCATAGTTTCGGCTTAATAACTATGTTGTCTTCCACCAATTTACCTTTTTGTGAGTCTGTAAGCTCAACGATTAATCGATAACTGAATTGGTTGACAATTAATTCAATAACAAATCAATCGTGATTAGCGTGATCGATCGTTTGTGGTGTTTGTTCTCGAATGTTCACCAACAAACCTCTACCGGATTTCTACTGAGATCAATTTACACGCACGTGTACTCTGACTTTTGGTGGCACATGTTTGTTTTGGTTTTGGTTTCCAGAATAAGGAGCTTTAAACAAAAATAAATGTGCCGTTTTAAATATTTTTATTGCTATAAACATGCCATGAGCCATCTGTTTCCCTCCCACTTCACACACAGCTACAATAAAATACACAAAACGTGAAAATGTCGGCAATTGAAGGGCCATTCTTCTGGCTAAGAAATCTGCTTCTATTCACTTCCTGTAGCTGGTTTCTCAGGCAGTTTCCTTTTTTAATTGCTGTAAGCACAAAACCCGGATTCCAATCAAAAGCGACCCTTTCCCAGTGAATTCATGCTCCTGCACAGCCTGACGTTCCGCTCTTGATTCATCGTTGAGTTTGGCGTCGTCTGCTGAATGTTGACGCCGTGAAACCCGGGACAAAACGAAACACTCGCGATGAACATCTGTTGTTTCAACAAAGACGTCGCGCCGCGGCGTTTGCAGCGTGTCGATGTTCCGCTGCGATGTCGCTCGCAGCCACGTTTTCTGCGATTCCCGCCATCTGCCAAATGGCAGCGGCGGTGGAGCAACACATGAACCTCGGGCTTCGTCTCGATGCCTTGCTAGATGATTTCACGGCATAATGTAAACAATGGCTCTCGACGTGACGGCGCTATAAATAATTCATTTCGCCAGCGACCGCGCGGGGGATCGCGAAAGGTCACGGAAAGTTTGCACGGTGATATGCGGCAGATGGAGGGGGGGTAGGAAAAAAAAAAAAATCATAGAGTGAATAATTTAACGGGGGAAACTGACAGCGGGGTGATGGGAGGGCAACGCAGAATTAATCTGGCTTACAGTTTTGTACGACTGAAGTAAGGCTCGGTTGGGTGTAACCTTTAGTTAACAGATCAAATCTGGATTCTCTAATCCAGATCAGCGGTTGATTCAAACCTAAGATGTCAAACATACAGGGAAGTGAAAAGGTCTTCACCTCCCAACCGATGTTTTATGAAACAAATTTCACAATAAGACGAAGATAACCTGAGTAAAAACTGAAACCCTTCCAAACCGACCTAGAACTCTGCAAAACCAAGACAGTTTTAAACCATAAATTAGCTGCAGTTACTTTGTTTGTTTGTTTTTTGCTCAATGCCTCTAACCACACATGTAAACCTGATTTTTTTTATTTTATTTTATTCAAGAATAAAATAAACGCTTCACATACAGGAAGTGTGTATGAACAGAAACAGAGTCAACAAAATGAAATCCATGGCCAGTCTCACATTTTAATTGAAAAAAAAAATATAAATATCTTGACGGTTGCTCAGGTCTTTAGGAAAATAATCTTTGGGACTGAACCTTCTGGAAGATGTGGATGGAGTTACATCCTCCATCTTTCAGAAAAGCGAATCATATCAATATTGAAACACGGTGGCAGCACATGCGATGGTCTTGAATTGGACAACTTCCCAGAACTGATTCAAGGATAAATTCTGCTTTTTGCCTTGTATAATGTCAGAACCTTATCAAACACATCCCTGGAGTGTTGCTTTATTTCCACAAAGCCCCACACGGTGGGCTGAAGCCTCCAAACTGAGCCTTCTGCATCGGCAAGTTTACCTCTGAATATCCATGAAAATGGCCTAGTTTAAGCCTGAATTTTCATGCTCAAAAACCCTCGAATGTGGCTGAATTTGTGTCTTTATACGGACTTGAACCTATTGGAAAGAAATCCATCCTGATCGGAACCGTTGTCATTTCTCAATTTGCATGGCTCTAGATACATAGATATACGTACTCATATATTTTGAGTTTTAAAAGAGTGGAATGACTCGCCTGTCAGGCGTTTAAAGGGTCATTGCAGAGAGTTTCTAAAGCCCAGCCTCAAATCCAACATCAGTCACGGTGGAAATGATTATTGAGCCGGTCTGTCAAAAACCGTTATCCGACAAGCCCAACCGCAGCTTGGGCTGTAACTTTAGCTCCCTGGTGGATGTGAACAGGCGCGCTGACGCCCCGTAGCATGAAGAAACAAAGCCGTGTGTCGCGTTGGTAAAAATCTAACGCACCTCACCGATTCTCCACGGCGGCGGCTACGCAACAGTAACTTGGGCCGCTTTCCGCCCTCCACAACAAACGCCAATCTCTCCTAAAGTGTTTGTTTTGTTTGTTTTGGGTTGTTTTTCTCTCCCAGACATGTGCTTTGTGACCGTGCGAGCGTGTCATGAGGTTGCGTCCGCGTCCGCTCAAGGTCTGAAACCGCATTCGAGAGCTCTGGACACATGTCGAGTCCTTTTCATGTTTTATGAAGGTGCTGGCCCGGAGCTTGTTCACAGCGTGAGCTAAAGGCACAACAAGGGCACCTGACACCCGATAGCACGGCTTTTGTGCTCGGACTTTCTCCCATGCCCTGTTTTTTTTTTTTTTATTTTATTTATTTATTTATTTTTTTAAAAAGACGGAGGGGGAGGAGAGGGAGGAGAGGGAAGGGGGGAGGAAGAAAAAGGTAGCTCGCCGCTATCTCAGACGATGGAGAGCAAACAGCTTGACTTAGCAACAGACGCCCAGGCCGAGCTCCACATTAAAACATTAAGATGCCCTGAAGGATGCCCGGCGGCTTATCCACCTGAGGTCCTCACCGAGGCCGAATCGTTACTTTCACTGTAAAATCCACGTCGTCCTGCATTATTATTATCATCATCGTGATCATTGTACGTGATTGCGTTGTAACTGCGGGCGTCACATTTGGGTCAGCAGGTCGCTTCCTTGTTTTTAAGGCCTCAGATGTTGTTTGGGCCCGGGTTGGTTTTCTAATAGTTCCAGATGGCGTGCAGGAAGAAATTTCAACTACATATCTAATATAATAAGAACCCTTTACTAATCTGAAAAAAATATATATATATATCCCATGCACCGTAAGAACAAACAAGCAGATTTCTTCTGCGGTCCCTACAAAGTACACATGCCTGTCCTAGTAGCTCTTTTAAAATGCAAAATGTGTGATTAAGACCCCGTGGGCAGCAAATACACAGCTGATTGTTCTCAAAGTGTCCAAGTTTCCTTCAGTGAAAGCAAAGCAGTGTCAAAAACAATGTTAAAGCAATTAGACTTTTCGTCAAAGCCGGATCTGAAGACTCGAGATTGGCCCGCCTCTTTACGAGCCTCGTTCCTTTTTTCGACACCCCCGTCAGCAGCACAATATACGACAGTGCTTCTCCTTAATGCTGCTTATAGCCGCTGCTGGGAGCAAAAAAGAAAACAAGAAATCAGGAAGGGGTAAAAATCCACATTGTCCTCCCCAGTGCACATGATAACGTCTTGATGTTCAATCTCTCGTTGGCTCCGCCGCTCTCTGCAAATGTTCACCGTGTTTGAAGCTCGTACTTCTGATATAAACACAGAAGTTGTCTCCGTAGCCGCGCTCGAACAGTTGTTTTAAGCTCTGTTTATTCCTTGTGAGTGCCTGTTAATTGCACTTAGAGGCTGTGGAACGCCAATAAAGAAGCAGTCTGGTGGCTCGTAGCAGCTGCTGTTGAGTGCGTTTTCTAAAATGCGGGTGGATGAACCAATTTTCCGCTCCCGATTTTTGGAAAAGCAAAAACAAAATAATAATAATAATAGTAATAAAAAAAGAGGCCTCCTCCAGATGAGCTGGAATAAAAACACTTTGCTCCATATTTATTTTGTAGTTAGTCTCATTGAAGGCAGCAGATTTTTTTTTTTTTGCCCCCCCTACCCCTTCATAATGAGTAGAAATCGACTGTAACAAAACGGGGTTTTTTCAGCAGGACTTTACGTTTGGCAGCATTTTCATCTCCTGAAATGTAGTGGAGCGTGAAAAGCACGCCACCGGTTTGAGCAAGAGGCGGAGTCTCCACTGGGCTTTCTTCCAACCAGTAGTGTGAAAACCAGCAGCACAACCACTAATAACCCACAGCGATGTCTCCCTGGAGATCACACCCTGGAACAGGGTGACTTCATAAAACACATCCAGAGAGCCGCTCCTTTCCCACCAGCGTTTAGATTTCAAACGCCGATCAACCGCTCAGCCCAGTCCCACCAGTAAGAGTGTTGATTCGCTCACCAGAGCTGGAGGAGGATGGAAGCACAGCTTTTCATCCTCTGGGATTACGTTGGCATTAACACCACGTGGATGCAGAACGGGCCCCAATACCCTTCACCTGTCTGCTACGGTGATCAAAGTTATCAGCTGTCGCTCAACCTGCAAACTGATGCATTATTACTTTACAGTTGCATCATGACCAAAGTGGAGACGATATGACGTATGACCAATATTTGTTTTAAAAGGCTCAAAAATGGCAGCCATTTAAAAAAAAAAAAAAAAAAAAGAATGGCAGCCAACTTAAATTTAAGTGTCTAATGGAAAATATTTTAAAAATCATAGGAGCGCTCCCATCTTATTGGTGACAGTGTATCTTAATCATCCCTGTAGCTTTTACTAAAGAACGTTCCTTCATGTCGGGACCCACGTGGCTGCATTGCTTCCCTTCAGCGTTCTTAAACACGAGTTCGTATAGACGACCGTGGAGCTGCGCGGCTCCAAAGCGCCTTCGCCATTTTCCTTTGAGAAACTCCTCGTTGCCCCGACGTCTCCTTGCCGCCTCCGTGACGACCGAGTCGATTTCAGCGCAGCGTGCCACATCACATTAACGTAATGGAAATGCCCGAGAGCGCCGCTCGGAGCGGCGAACCAGCCAGCGGCTCGGCGGCGGAGCTCAGGGCAGATGAAATGGCACGGCGCACATCTGTTTCCCAGAGTCTGTGCGAACGAACCGACTGGCACTTCTGTTCCATTTCTGGAAGGACAGAGAAAGCTCCTTAGGCGCAGAGCGAACACCTAATAGGAACAGAACAAGACGGCATTAATAGGACTTTTTAAAAAAAAAAAAAAAAACGAAGCCCTCGCAGGGGATTTTAAAATCCCCCCGACGCGTGTTCTTGTTCACGCTTTAATCTGACGACACGAGGCAACGTGACAGTTCATCACAAAAGACTTGAAATATTTTTCTTCTTTCTTTTTAAGACATGCAGCCGGCTTGTGTTGCTCCTGTTAACATGAAAGCTGTTCCCAATTGCAATTTTTTATTTTTTTTTAATAAGCTTTAGAGCATTTATTGTGACTTAATTTGCTCTCTGTTTGGCTCGGTCACAACTGTGGATTTATGGTGCATAAACACCGTGTTGCTGAACACTTTAATGGGTCTAATACACTGTGAACACCGAGTGCCAGACGGTTTCTGGCCACAGCACAGTAGCAACAGTAATTATTTCATCAGCGGGGTTAGTCTGGGGGTCTGGCAGGCTGGCGTAGGACAATCCACAGTCGTGGCCAGAGTGCTTGGCAGTAACACAACAGTTGCGCTTCGCGAACCTTGAGGCCTGCGTTCGACGTCCTTTTCAATTTGGTGCAAATTGCTCACTGCAAAAGGAGTTTTCTGACAGCCACGCAAAAAAAAAAAAACGACGTCATGTTCACTGCGCGTGCCCCAACCGGAACAAACGGGCGGCGACCTTTTCTTTGTTCCAGCGTAGTCAGACCATGAGAACAGGAAGAGCTGCAAAAGCAACCAGCGTTCACTGATGTCATCATGTGGAAGTCGTTGCTTCTGAAGAAAAGGATGCCGCCATGATTAGCTTAGCATGAAATGCCTCACATTCTCTGTGCAGCCTGTTATTAAAAGGGGGTGTATAATGTAAAAGCGACTTTGGAGACTTCTCTAACATATCTAGAACGTTACTTTGATTCTATTATTTGAGAAATCCTTCAGTCTCATATGGCAACTGTTTAGTGGTGTTGAAATGCCTGTCGTAATTAGTGAGTCGCCTTTTTACCCAAACTCTGCCTTGGTGCTCAAGTCCCCAGCTGAGCCCTCTACACGCCCCCTGCACACACACACACACACACACACACACACACACACACACACACACACACACATACACACACAACTCCCTCAAATTTGTGGCAAGGAGCTTCTTAAAGAGACAGAGGCCAATTTTAAGGCGTCAAATGTCTCAGTCTAATTTGGTTTAAGTTATTTCTAACACATCCAGCACTTTTACAACAACTGAAGGCGAGTTACATTGTTATGCCATAAATGGTACTATATCTATAATATATAAAAGCCTTCCTTTGAAAACTCAGAGCATGTAGGGAAAAGTGACCGAGACGTCTAAAAACGTCCAACAGAATCCACAGTAGTTTTCTCCTGTGGAGTGCGCTGTCGAATCGTGTTTCCACCGATGCAGAGATTGTTTCACGTTGGCAGCCGGTGGGTCAGAGTGGATTGGGAAGCACAAGCGAGATGAACCCTTTTTGGACCGCAGCCTTCTGACAAGGAAGGCAGCCGAAAAACTGTCTTTTTTTTCTTTTTTTTTTCCCCCCCAAAAGAAAAACATCCAGAACAGACAGTAAATCTCTGGGAAAAACCAAGGAAAAACTACAGCAAAGTCAATTCCTCTCTGATGAACATCCCTTCCAATTGTTTAGGAAACAACGCAAGTCATCCGTCGGGCGAGGCAAAGGCATGCGTCACCTCGAGTGCTGCGAAGTGATGATGCAGCACTCGAGGTGCTGCTCGTTTGTGCTCCGTGATGATCTGTGCATTCCTAGATCTTGACCCCATTGATTGCTTCTCAAGCCTCCAGAGAAGATCAAATGATCAGCTCAGAACACATCGTAGTAATTTTATTTACCTCCCTCGCAAAGCAGTTCTGCTACAATCCCTTTGGCCGTTTCTAAACTCAGCAATCAAGCCATCTTTGTCTCACGCCAGCTTTTAGAAATTCCTCAGATATTCAGGGAACTCGAGGAGACGGGGAGCGGAACGGCCCAGATCGATGGCTGGCGTGGCGTCTCAAAAAGTTTTTTCTACTCTCCTGCATAATTTACTGAACGCTAAAGACCGGAGTGAAGCGTGGTTCTGTTTCAGCGCACGTCAGTAGTGTGACCCACCCATCTATCATGATCCTGGTGTTTTTATTGGTACTTAACAGAAACCTCACCATTATTTATTTATACCATTAGGTAGATTTGGCTACAGTCGACGCAGTAAATAAATGGCCCACTCACTTGAGGAATAACTAAATGTATGTCTTTACCTCAGGTCCCCTTTTCCTCCAGTATCACGCCAGAGGCCCGTGACTTTTAAATTGGATCACCTCTGTTTTAATGGAACTGCTCGTAAAATACAATATCTTTGCAGAGCTCTGCCCATTTTTTTATTTTTTTTTCTTACTTTGTTGGGTAATAGTTGAACCCCCAGTACCATATCCTCACGAGGACAAGATTTAAAAAAAAAAAAAAAAAAGAATTAAACTTGTGCCAAATTTGGAAGCTTATGGCAGCGGGAACAAAACTAGTTTTATACCGCTTGGCTTTACATCTGGGAATCAAATATCTATCTTGGCACTTTTTATGGTTTAATAAATTAGTGTAATGACAAAAAAAACGTTATTTATGCGGTAATATTCACGAGATCACAATACGTGCCCCCTTGTGGCTTGTTTGTCAGAGTAAGAGTTCCATTTTGAAATTACTGCTTAAACCCTTATTCCTGTATCTAAATGTTTTTTGTTTTTTTTTTCATTTTTTTAATTTATTTTTGCTTTGACATACTGTTATAATCTTAAATGTCCTATGGGCGCTCGACGTTCCCCTTTCGCCGTTTTGTGTGGCAAGACCTGGTGGTCCAGGGAGGCAGAAGCTTGGGGCCCCGTCTCAGTGAGGTTCCTGTGACCCTCCAGAATATAACCTGGGAGACTGAAACCATCAAACCGACGGAGCAAACAAAAGCGGTGGAGTTCATCTATAATTCATGAATAGTTCCCATAAGCAGGAAGCGATCAATATTACTCCCCGTCCGTGTTTTAATTTCACGGCAGTCCAGTCAGCACGCTTAAACGAGACGCAGGGCGTCTTCATGCAGCGATAACCAAATTGATAGATTGATAAAGAAAAAGTGTCCACAGGAGACACGGACGTTTAAGTCTGAGGTTTATAATGCAAGTATAACCAGTCTGTATGGAGGACGTGGATGTACAGAAATGTGACAGAGTAATCAAACTCTCTCTGCGTCTCCAATTAGAGTTTTCTTCAATTTTTTTTTTTTTTTTTTTTGTCATCCTGAAACGTTTCGGATGATAAAAACCCACTTTAGGATAAAGATCATTTTTGTAAACACAAAAGGCACTTTTCCGAAGAATGATTTAATTTAATATGTCAAGTTTACTCACATAGAACCAATCAGCAACAAGGCAGATAAAAGTGCTGTAAAATATACTACAGTAACCAATCAAAGCACGGCTTGTGAAAGAGCAATCGGCTGTCTGTACGTGTCTGAACTGAGGAACCTTTCAAGTAATTTGTTTGTGATGGTGTGAACCTTTTCCGTTGTGTTGTTCCGTAAACTGTTTGCTTCTGCCAAGATTCGGCCAGGATTCTCTTGCGAAATGGATTTTTGAATCTTAATGGGATTGTTCTGGTGAAATACAGGCTGATAATGAGGAAATGAGCCAGAAACATTACATTTTGTCAAACGCCATTGTCAAGAATCACCAAGCGAACACACGTCAAATATATCGATCCGAGTTAAACTCTGAAGATATTTGGATATTATGAGTTTAGTTGAATTTTTCAGAAGGATAGATGAAGGATTTTTGGGTTTAGTCGAATGAAATTAAATCAAAGCTGTTTTTTTAAAGAGACACTACGACCCAGCCGCACAGACACGGGTCGCTTTTGGGAAAAAGTCCGATCCGTGTCGGATTTAGAACCATGAATCCAAACCGTCTGGGTTTGGATTCGGAAGCCAAACGCGGAGCCGTGCAGATCAGCATGCATGAGCTCGCAGTGGAGGACTGATGGATGTCTGCTGCCTCCATCCCCTGCATGTCCCTATCAGGCCTAATGACTCACTCAGGACCTGATCTGAAAATCAAATCCCGCTGGATGGTTTTGGAATATGCCATTAAACAAGCAACAGCACATTATGCTCCGGGTCAGTCAGAGCCATTAGAGGAATTGCATTAGTTTTTAGGTTCATTACCTCTGCGAGGGCCGGACTCTCGGCAGCATCGCTGGAACGTTTCGGTCCTGTTTGGGGGCCAGGTCACATACGTTCCTTGCCCTGTTAAGCACATAATACTGAGCTAATGCCTAAAATGAAGAGTGCGCTTTGGAGAATCGTGGGAATTTAATAAAGCTCTGTCTGTTCTGGAAGCACACTGAACAGGATTAACTATTAAGAGTGAATACTGTCAGAAAAGGCTCTAATATGTGGTTTAAAAAAAAAACATTTTACCACATTTTTTTTTAACCGATAGCTTAAATTCTATTAAGCTATTGAGATGAGATTAGACTTGAAATGGGATAAAACAGTGAAACCAACCAAAAGGTTTTTTTTTGTGTGTGTTTCATCTGGTAGCTCTAATGCTGATCTATCAGTGTATTGTTGTGAAATCCACAGTTCATTTTCCACTTCTGACGGAAACGTTTCATCTTTCAAAAATAGCCAAGTCGCAAACAATGGAGGGAATTTTCAGTTCTCGTCCCAGAATTAGGTCTGGACTTTGACTAGACCATTCTAATACAAACCCCCGGGGTGTCCAAAGTGCAGGGTGGGGGTCTTTATGCGGCCTGTGGACTGATTCAATGCGGCCCACGACTGCAACTCAAGAATTATACAAACTCCGCCAGATCTGCTTTTAATGGTTTCCTTAAACCCGTCTAGATGCTCTTCATTGAGAGCGACCTGTTTGCACTGTCGCTTTTGTTTTTGTTGTTCGGGCGAAAAATGTTTCCATTACTTTCAGTCGAGATGCTAAAAACAATCCGCAAAGCGGAAGCTTTTTTTTTTTTTTTTTCTTTTTTTTGACGTTGCGCGTCTGCAATTTCCCACACAAATTGACAACTAATTCATTTATTTTTGAGCAGGTTGGAAAAACAAAACAAAAAAAATCACAGCATTTAATTCATTTCTCTTTCTTTACCCCTTTTTTTCACCTGATGGCTTTTTGCAGATATTCCAACACGCCGTGTGGCAAAATTTTGAGCCCTCGCTTCCCCCGTCTCTTCTTGCCATCCTTCCAGAAAGCCCCGATTTGTTAAGTGCATAAAAACTAACAGTCGAGTCGTATATATATATATATATGTATATATATATATATATATGTATATATATTCTGTTCGGCTATAAAGCAGCTGTCAGAAATATGACTCAGCTCAAATGGGAGTACTTCTGCTGTGGAGTGGTTTCAGTGTTCAGATGTTTTGGAGTTCCTGAGTGTTTCATCTTTTTTTCATGCAGCCAGTTCAAACACGAGCAGTATTTCTCTCCCTCTGTCACTAATGCCATGTACAAACATTAAAGCCAGACGCAGCAACGCTTTGATGCGAGCGTTCTGGATATTTATGAGATTTTTTTTTTTTTTTTTTGACGAACGGCTTGAAAGTTCAAACCACGGCAGAAGCACTCCTTCACCCAGGTTGAAGTTTTTATACAGCAACGAGGATGGAACGCCGCAGTTATCCACAAGCAAAAGGGACAGACGCCCACGCTGCAGAAAAATATATTCTCCGACAAGACAAACCTTCTGGGGCCCATGATCTTGCATGTTGTTTTCTCCTGCAGGTTTCTCAATCTGCTTATTTCAGGCCTCTTGCATCACATGTGCCACGAATCACAGAGATTTCTTTCCTTTAGACACGCTCACTGTTGATCGGCGCAGCCTTCTGCTGGGAGAAGGAGCTGGGGAGAAAGTTAAACAGGCTGCTAAAAGCGAACTTCGACGGGAATTACGTCCCGACCCGAATCGAAGATGAAGCCGAGACGGCAAAGTGCTTCGCAGAAATGACCGTTGTGTTCTTGCACAGGTTGCGTTTTACGTTGCGGCTATTTTCAAGGGTTTTATTCATCTCTATGTGGCGTTAGAGCAGACAGAAGCCTTTTGTTATTGCAGGAAACGTATGCAAAGGAGTCCCTGTGTGATCAATTTTCAGTCTTAAAGAGGCGGTGTTATCTATTTTATAGATAGTCGCTATGTTACCTTCAGTTCTTATAAAAATACCGTGTAAATCAAACAGGACTTAGAAAGGAATCTGATGCCTTGAAATTGGTTTCTGCCTCTTTAAGAAGCTCCTACTCTTTCTGAAACTCCGCCTTTGGCACGTCATGACAACAATGACTTTACAACTGTTCTTAGCGACTGTGGACTGAGAAGTAGTTGCTATGTAGTTCAGTAAATGTGCCGTTTCACCAGGTTTTTGCTAATTCCTAACTCATCCTTTTCTAACACAGAAAAAGGAAAGTCCTTAAACAGAATTTAGATGCTGCGTAGACAGAATCTGACTGTATTTAGTATTTCTAAAAGACATGTCATCATTTACATACATTTTTATAGACATTTTATAGACGCCTGATGCTCGTCATAAATATTGCATCATTTGTAAACCTTAAGAGAACCCTAAACAAGAGTTTTCTGTAACATATTTGGATTTGACATAAGAGATACATTTGAATAACTGTCAAATTAAGGTAAAATTAATTAACAAGAAAACCAAAGAAAAGACCTGGTTAACAGTTGTGCAAAATGGAAGAACAAGTACAAATCCTGGTGAGGAATAAATTAGGAGTCAGTCACACCTCGTCTCCATTGCACATGATTCAAAAATATATACAAACAGACATCTTTAATAATGTTTTACTGACAGATGAGTCTGCATTTGAATTATTGGGCCAGACGAACAGAAGATTTCTTAGGTGTAAAACAAATACAACACTCCATGTAATACTTTTTTTTTTTTTTTTTAACTTGCAAAGCATCAGTTTGGAGATGCTTTGTTGCAGTGAAATTAGGCCGGCTCAGTGTGATAGAATTCATAATAGATGTTTCAGAGAGTGCTTGAGGAAAATGTGAAACCATCTGCTGAGGGAAAAAAAAAAAAAAAATCCAAACTGGGACCCTCAACGTAAAAAATGACCTGAAATATGTCGGGGGAGGGAATTCAGACATGGGACGAGTCCAGGTTCACGTCTCGATTGAGTTTTGTTGGACTCAATCAAGTTAAATCGTAAACCGAGGTTCATTTTTAGGTGTTTAACGTCGGATGCAATGTTGACGTTTGAACATTTCACCTACAGTTTCAAACTGAGTAAATTCAGGGCGAAGGCGTTGCTTTCTGCAGACTGCCTGGTTTCTCTGGCCTCCAGCAGGCTCTGGTGCAGCTCTCAGCCAAGTCATGGCCGGGCTGCTCAAGATGGCGAAAGCGCCGCGCGCCAATTCCACACTGGGACCCAAATGCTGCCTTACTGGGATGACTCCGAAATCTTCCTCTGCGACCCAAAGAGTGAGAGGTTTTGTCCATCGTAGCAGCGTTGCGGTCGAGAATGTTTTAGAGGGATTTGCTTTAAATGGCTGATTTTTTTTTTTTTTTTTTTTTTTTTCCCCCGCGGTTTGTAAATTGAAAGGAGTCAAAATGCACAACTTAAAAGATGTGTGAAAACCAGAAATGACAAGGAGGCAAAATGAGCAGGATGGCGAACAACAGGAGACTCCAAGAAAGAGAAAATGAAAGTGAGCACTGGAGCAAGCAAGAGTTGAATATCATAATGATATAAAAATACCAATAGCCTAGGCGTCAGTGTGTATTACGTTGACTTTATAAGACTGTGAAATAAAAAAATCAACCCAGATCAAGATGAAAAAGTGACAAATTTCACACAACCGGTCCTAAAGTCCGTACGCGATTCACAAAGGGATGACATCACACCGCCCATGCTCCGGTGGGGAAACGGCGTCTGCTGCTTTAGAACGATGAAACTGATTGGAGGAGACACATCGGATGACGTTTACTCAGTAAAACCAAAATGAAATCCCTCCAACAGCAGAAGCTTGTTTAACCTTGAGTGTTTAAGTGATCAGGAGTGCTGTTATCGACTGATCATCCTGTTGTTTGTTCCTCCACAGGAGGACAGAGAAAGCAGGCAATAATGAAAGGATGTATTGAGCCGCCATGCTGCGTGAAGGCGTGTACCGCACAGCAGTACTCCGCTCTTTAACTCCACTTTTCTCATCTGTCTGGTTGACATTCATCTGCAGTTTATCTTTCATTCTCGCGGTGATTGCATTGTTAGTGGTCAGCATGTTTCGCTGTTGGAAAAAAAATAAGTGGCTCTGGCTTCGAGCTAATCAGAGCGCAGGCGAGAACACAGACAAGACAAGGGGAACGTTAACCTTTTCATTCAGCGCCCAGCGGGTTGATAGCAGGGATCGGAGCGCGGCTGAACTAAAGCAGGAGCGTTTTCTGACAAGTGGCTTTGGGAGGATTCATGTCCATCCATTCTTGGCACTATGTGTTTATATTAAAAAAAATAAAATAAAATAGAGTCTTGGATTGTGAAACTGTCACACTGCCAAACACTCATTAAGTCAACAGTTACGCTCAAAATGTAACAAAGGAGCAGTATTCCGTAAAATTGACGTTTTGTCAATTTTACGTGCTCGTAGTGTTGCCTTCGTTCCCGCGCGTTTGGGAAATACTTTAATCTCCCGTGGCAACCACGCAGCTGTGCAAAACGACTACTCTTTGAGATCCGCCCCAGAAAATTTTCCACGCTTTCGAGTTTCCGTGTGACAGAAGAGCTCCCACTCAGCTCCTTAAGACTAGCCAGCAGCAATTAGCAAACACCCGGTGGAACTGATCTGCTGAGCTCATTATGTCAGCTACTTCTCAGTGCAGCGCTGGTAAAAATGTTAAAGGGTTGATGAATGTTGTGATGACTTCCTGAAGGCGGGGCTTCAGGAAGAGTAGAAGTTTTTAAAGAGACACAGGCGTTAAATTGCGAAGCCAATTTTCTTTTAAGTCGTATTTGACATACATATATATATCTAAATAGATAAATATATATCTTTATATATATAGATATATAGAAATATATATATACATATACTTCATGGTTACACTCAAAATATAACAAAATGGCTCTATGTGCTTGGAAAATACAAAATACTTCCCTTATAAATAATCTTTTGAGCTTCAATGACTTAGGTATTATGTGTGTGTGGGGGGGAAAAAAAAAAAAACAAAATATTTCTAACGCTTTATTTGCCAAACAGCACTCTGGCTTTGACATCCCCAGACATTCCCGTTTTCCATTCCTCTGCAATGATGCAACATTCACCAACATCACGTAGGGCTTTGGTTAGGCCGAGGGACCTGGCCTCCTTCCTCCTGCCTCTTTGTCTCCTCCTTCGTCACTCCCCCCCCACCATTCTGCTGCTATCTTTTCCTGACATGTCTCATTACACACACACACACGCACACACACACACACACACACACACACACGCATGCAGCCAGTTCATTGGACTGAAGCCATGCTTCTTTCACAGATAAGGAGGGGTAGGGAGCAAAGGTTTGACAAGGGACCGCAGGCTGCTGCTTGACAGACTGAGTGGTGAAATGCAGGCGGTGTAATTGCAATGAAGGGATAATTTGACAGGTGCTTGGTTATGATAGCTGGCAATTCTCTCATTCTCTGAAAGTCCTGACACTGACACATGTGTGTGCACACAGACACTGTAAGTGCCTACATGCATAAAGCATGAAGCAGCCCCTTAACAGCACTGTTCATGTCTGTCCTGTCATGTTTTCTCCCCTTTAAACTGTTATGTCTATACAATAGATGTGAGACATGAGATGTTGCATAAAAGACATGCTGTGCGTAATTTTGAAGTGGAAGCAGGAGGACTCGCAGCCTTACGATTTTGGTTGTGTTGATTTTTACGTCAGTTTAAGAGAACGACTTTTTAAATTTTTTTTTTGCCCATCATTCTTTGCCAAATCTCTCAAAGCTCAGATAGGATGGATAGAGTCTGTGGACCTAAAATTTCCCAATTATGCCACACATTCTCAGTCTGAGCTTTGACTAGACCATTCTGACACATGAATCCGAGTTAGCCAGTGTAGCTCCGAACTTTGTTTTCCCAGTCTCGGGACATTCTCAGCCTCCGAGATGCTTTTGTAAGCTGATTTCTCACAGGTTTGATGGAAAACATCTTATCAAGCGCAAGCTAGCATTATTGCTAACCAAATTAGACCGCGTAGCACAATGCTAGCTGGTGCAAGTGTTTTACATTCATTTTTCCTTTTCCTTCAACACTACATTAGAGTACTTGTGTAACTATCGTTCCTCGAGGTTTTCAGTTCTTTTTATTTTTTTATTTTTTATTTTTTACCTCCTCTGATGGCAAAATTCCTCACTTTCAGGTCTCGTCGAAGACATCCTCTGAACAACGTCGGCACATAATGGCTCAAGGACTCGAGGAGTGAGCGCCGCGTGCCAGCCAAGCATTTCATCGACTTCCCTTTCTCTCCGTTTTCTGGAGGGAGAAAGAAAAACGGAAGCCGTCTCGTCCGGCTTTCTGTCAAAAATAAAACACAGCCAGCGTCCCCGTCGCCGCAAAGGACGAACGAGAGAGGAAATCTCACCTTCGCCTCGCCCGTCATCAGGCCGATCAAAAGCGCGGCGCGTTTGAATTTTTTATTCCGCGCTCGGCTTTCACAAAGCAGAAGACGAGGTCCCGGCCCGGCCTGCCTTCATCAGAGCAGTCAGCGCCGTCTTTAGCTCATGAATTATAACTGCAGATCCAGTGATTATTCAGGCAATTTCCCAGGCTTGTCGTGGCTCTGTTAATAGTTATGCTTTACGTCTCAGTCGTCACAATCGTCCTCTGATCTTAATCAAACGCTGATCTTATCCCCTTGTTGAACGTTCTCCCTCCACCCTCGGCGCTGCCGGCTCTTTTGCTGCTCTGACTCGCTTCATTTGTTCTCCCGCGCGAGACGGAGACCCCCTTTCACCAACTCAGACCCCACGCGCATTCCGCCCCGAGCTGAAGCGTCGCTGTTGTGCGAAACTTCTGCAGTGAGAATCGATAGGTACATCGGCGTCACAAGGCGTCGATGAATTAGGGGTCAATTACAGTTTTGCGTGGACTCGGGTCGGCCAGGATAGTTTCTGCATAAACAAAATAGGCTGTTTTTTTTTTTTTTTTTTTAATCTGATTTCATCACTTTTTTGACGATCTCGGAACACTCAGGTGTCACAACCCCCCCCCCCCCCGCCCGCCCGCACAGATTGAAGACATTTTTCGTCACATAAAGGCAAAATATTTTCAAACTCACTCACTGAAAATTTCCGGAACTTTGTTGCTGATCGTGCAAATCTTCCAAACCAAAGATGTTGTTGGTAACCCATAACAACAACTACATCAACCTGATGCCCGGACACAACCTGACCGCTCACACCCTCCGTACGTTGACCTGTGAAGAAGAAGAAGAAGAAGAAGAAGAAGAAGAAGAAAACCTGGAAGTGAGGAAATGCTCGCCGAAGAACGAGGACCCAGCTTTAGTTTGTTCAGTGCTCTTGATGTTCCAGCTGGGCCCTTTGGGGCCTTTCAGGACCACCCCCGTTACCTGCGTATCTGTGAGATCACGTATGTCACCGCAAGCTGTGACGACGACCCCTCACCTCAGGGACAAAGAGTACAAGAACAGCCCCCTTTGGCAATCACGCTGTGTTTTTATGCATCGCAGTTGGTTAACAGATCCCAATTTATCCTTGAGGCACAATTACCAAATTGTCTGTCTACACGCTCAAAAAGCAGGTGATTACGCAACACCTTGCTCCTGCAGAGGTGATGCCGGGCTCTTGCAGCGTATTGTTGGCCAAACTCCGCGCTTGCGTTGCTTCATTATTTTTGCAGTGCCTGTGAAAAGAAACAATGGGCCTCCACAAAGATGAGCGACTAATGTTCACACTGGAACGCAGACGAGTCTTTGTGCTGTTTGGCGCGGTTTCATTTTGATCTCTAAATTGCTGGTTTCTAAGAGCGCAGTTGTTTCCGGCCACAGTTGATGACGGGTTTGGCTTTTTGCTTTGACAGAACTCAAAAAACAACAAGATTAGAAGTCTTTTCTCTAATCTTCTTTCACACTCTCCTTGAACTCGTGTGAGCAGTCGTACCTGCAGCGTTTACCCGCAGTGCCTTTAGACACTCTTCTCTGGCACGAATGGCTCCCAAAACCAATCACGATGTTTGTTTGGGATGATTATCCCAGTTCTGTTCAAGGTTTCAACAATGTTGCTTTCCTGTGAGGAGTTTGGAGATTGTCCTCAGTCCTCAGTATTTACGTTCCTTCACTTTGTGCACCTGTTCTTCTGGCGGTGAATCAAACTCTGTTCCTGACGTTCCTGGTTACTAAGAGTTACCGTTGTGCAGTTTCGAAAGCCTCGTCTTTACATTCATCCTGCCATTGTGGTCAAACCACTAAGTCGTTGTCTTGACCGAGAAGGTTCTGCTTCAAAAAGTGCTCGGTTTGAAGCTGCCGTTTCTTTCTCGGTCCTTGTTTGTGGGATTCTTCTTAGCCAATTCAAACTAGTTTCTTTTCTATTTTTTTTTTTTTGGAGGTCAGATCATTAAAATGTTGACATGACTAGGTGTTTTGACATAGGTAACGCTCCCGAACAAACATCGAAACTAGTCTGGCAGCGAAAGAAAACAAGCTAACATTTAGCTTTGGAAAATGCATCTCTATTATGTGGATTAATCTTAAAAAGTCCGGTCAGTGCTATGAACCCAACCAATTTCAAACAGCTCTACCAATTCTGGAAAGAGGAGAGAAACCACTAATATTAGGTTGAAGTGACTTTAACCTAATATCAGCAGAGGATATGTGTACATTTATCGTCACATGGTACAAGCGATCGACATACAATTTTTAAAACCAATTAAAGCTCTACGCTGAACAATGATTCCACGCTAACAAAACAGTTGAAATGTATAATTTAATGCCCAATATGAATATAACATTCTTACATTCATGTAAACTTTTGACTGGTACTGTAAGTGTTTCATGTCTCTGACATCTCATGAATGATAACCCAATGGAATCAGTCTGCTGAATGTGTTGAAAGAATCTAGCAAATGGAGGATTTTGCACTCCATACATTAAATAATCCCTTTTAGCACTCCCGCTTTTACGATGGTTCATTTGCATTTTTAATTGGTATCAATATGCTGCCAAGAGAAATAGTGATTAAAAAAATAATCACAGACTTTCTCGTGTGACTTCAGTAGGCCTCAGCAGCAGACGTGCGTGCAAATTTCCTGAAACGACCACCTGGTGCAGATGCTGTGAGGTTATGGGGGAATTTTTTTATTTTTTTTTTCTTTGTCCATCCGATCTGAGAAGCCCGCGTACGGTTCAGTGCGCGGCGGGGCGCCGGGTCGGTTTTCGAACCGTTACATCGACCGCCGAGGCAGCGGACGCGGAACCTGTGAAGCGTGTGCCGGTTCACTCAGACGGACAGCGAGGTCAAAAGAAGCCCGGCTCCCTCGCGGCGGCGACGCGGAGCCTCCTCAACCCTCGGAGCAAACAGCCGGGGCGCCACGCACAGGCCGGATGGAAGCAGATTTTCCAGCCAATTTCTCCTGGTGTGATGCAGGTGAGTGGGAAGCCACTGAAATGTGCAACTTTTTCCATCAATTGAAACTGATTCTTGTAGGGTTGTGAGAACGGCGCGGCCAGGATTCGAACACAGAACTTTATTGTCTGCCGAATAACAGCGGTCACACCAGTGCCAGTCCCTCAGTGCAAATTTTGAATGTTATTGACAACTTCCTTTTTTTATTTTTCTGTTTTGGCCACGTTGTTGTGCCCACCTCTTGTTTCCATCCAATCACCGTTTGTGTTGAGAAATTTTCTGCTTTGTTAGCCAGCAAAAAAGTACATTAATACACTTAGGCAATAGGTTGGGGAGGGGATTGCTCCAATTGCACGCTTTTTGAAAACTGACTGTGTTATTTTTAGTGATTGTATAACAGTGTCATATTAGAAAACAAAACAAATAAAACTGCATAATGTCTCATATGTTGTAAATTTGCCACTAGATTTTTTTCTTTTTCCTTTATGTAAATATGGATTCTTCCACTTACCTTTAGCTTTCTCCTGTTCACTTGAATTTTCCATCAGTGGGACAATGAAGTAAATTTCTATTCTATTACTTAATGTTTAAGTATTTCACCTTTTTCCCACTTGAGCGTTCAACTTTTTGGGAAACTTAAAATTTGGCGAAACAATTTTTCAAATTTGTCACATTCTTGTTCCTCATTAGTTTTTTTCTGAACTATATATATTTCAGGACAAACTAGTTTCAAAGGAGCAACTGTCCTCCACACTACAGTCATATTCAGTTATGTAAATTGTGCATCCTGATGAGGCGTGTTTGTCAGCTTAAACGTACATTTTGAAAATAATTACAAGGATGTCACACGTGCTTCGAAACAAACACTTTTATATTATAATGATCATTTTAAATGTCATGTTCTTTGTAGTTGTCAAGTGGAAAATTGTCATAATTAGCAGAAATAAAGGATTGAAACCATCAATCTGAGTGTAATTAATCCATATAATGTGAACTGACTTGCAGACATAAATGGAGTTTTCAATAAAATCCTAATCTATTAAATATCGCTGTACATTTCAGTGAATCCAGTTGCTGTTTTTGTCCTTTCTAGGATGTTTACTTGCACGTTTTGAAGTTGCGCCTCCTCCAGAAACGCGCCGAAAGGGAAATAATTCAATTCGCATCAAATTAGAATAATCACAGGCCAACGCTGCACTCCATCACACTTATCAAGTCGGACTGACGCACATTAGTGCTCTTGATTTAACTTAAATCTTTTTACACTTGCCGTTTCTTAATTGCAGACTGCGTCAAATGGAGGCGAAGTGAAATCCTCTTCTCTTTTTGCAGAACAAACACTCCAGAAACAGATAATCCTTCTGATCCTTTTAATCTTTCCAGATCTCTGGGAGTAATTTCTCTCTGTTATGAAAAATAGAAACCATAAACACCTTTTTTTTTTTTCCCTCCCTCCTCCCTCAGGCTTTCTTGCAACTGTGTGATTTCCTCTGATCCACAATTATTGCACAGTGCAGAGTGTTTTTTTTTTTGTTGTTGTGTTTTTCTCTATGAACTGTTTCCTTGTTTCTATTACAGGTTGTTTATGTGCACGTAGTGAAACACGCAGTGAAACCACCAGTCACCCCTGTGGTCCTGTTCTGATGACGGCAGCTCCCACCATAATGGGCCGCTTCGCAAGGTGGGCCACTAAATTAATGACTGTGAAACGACTCATCTCCAGTAATGCAAGCCGGCAACTTATAACAGCGAGGCGAGGAACGGGGGGATGAAATGGAGCGGCGGCGCATTCACCACAGTCGTTTCGCCATTTTTTTGGCTCTTCTCCCGCTCCCGGCAGGACATTTTTTCGCTTTCCTGGAGAGGGAGGGGGGGAAAAAAAAAAAAAAAAAAAAAAACGGAAAAGAAAAACAAATCTTCTCGTGTCACTTACGATCCACTTCACTTGCAGGTTTACAAATTCTATTAGGATGATCTTCTGCATTGCTTGAAAATGCTGCAGCGGGATGAGAGGGGAGGGCTGCCTGTTGTGGGGGGAGGGGGGGTAAGTGAACTCCACTTGCCTCCTCTTCAGAGGCTGGGCGATGAGCAGAGTAAGTGGGAAACAGAAAGACCCCCCACCTATGCTTTCACACACAAGCCCCCTTCCTCTCTCTCTCTCTCTCTCTCTCTCTCTCTCTCTCGCTCAGTGAAGCACAATTTCTCCTCTGTGACGTGAGTGCAAGATGTCGGCTATCAACTGGATCAGAAGCAGGATTGACTGCAACGGTGTCATGAAACTGTATTCGCCTTTCATACAGTTTATGTTTAAATTCTGAAAAAACAGTTTTATTAGTCGAAGGGAAAAAGTTGTCCCAGTCGAGCCGATGACAAAGTAATTCTTCACTAAACCCATAAACCTGATTGTGGCAACCGTGACGACGACTCCCATCCAGCACTTTTCCTGCCAGAGTTGCTGTAATTCTGGGCTTTTGAGGGCAATAGTCTGCGAAAGGTCAAACTATCTTCGATAGGCTCTTCAGAAATGTTGATCTTTATTTCTTTGCGTCGCTTGGATCGTTGTCCCGCCGCACAACCGTTAATTGTTACGGTCGCAAATTGATTTGTTGAATTTCCCAGATTTCTTCCACGGACGCCATTTTGGTCCCGCTTTCTTTCTTTTTGTCATATCGTCAACACTGACCTTAACTGCTTCAAGTGAGGATTGTACGACTCCAGGCGTTTATTTAACTTCCTGGATAAGTCAATCACGTGTTTTTTTTTTTTTTTTGGTGAACTGGTTGTTGTCAGTCGTCCCACTTTGAATTTCAGTTTCAGTTGATCTGACTTATTATTAAACAAGAGGGGCCCCAGGATTAAACCTTGAGGTACTCCATATTTGACTTCTGTCTGCTCTGATGAGGTTATGTGTTGACACAAAGAAGTCCCTGTTCCTGAGGTAAGATTTGAACCAATTGACTGATGGACCAGAGAATTGAGGCTAAACTCTCCACTCAAGGTTCCTCAAAGGTTATTTCAAAACCTTGAGCTCATTTTATTATGAGATGTAACGTGAGACTCATTGGGACGCATGTAAGTCTTATTTATCGGCTGTGACTAATTCTGCTAATGTCAGTCGCCCAGCAAAACCCAGAGATCTTGTTGCCGGTGGTGATAGAGAAAAAGAATACGTAAGGATTATTTACAGTCACGTTTAAACCAAAATTAAATTAGACTGGAGAAGAAAAAAAAAGAGAAAAGAAACATGAACCAGGTCCAAAGGGTATTTGACACACATCTGTTGTAGCTGCGCGAAAACCCAGCTTTAATTTCAAGCCGTCGTTATTTATGAATTCGACGGTGCCAAAATGCTGAATTCCCTGACCTCACGGACCCTCCGGACCCTCCGAAGGCTCGCCATGACTTCATTATATTGGAATTGAGAACACGTGTTCCTAAACGGCCTCAGTGATTTTAACATGAGCGGCACAGTCCTGATTCTTCCTCTTTCGCTCCACGGGGTTTGAACTAGCTGTTGGATCGCTCATGAATTAGTAAACGTTTCCGTGACTGAGCTCTGCTGCTTAGTTGAAGCGGTCAAAGCTTTGTGTGTCAGAAACAGTTTTGGTTTAATACTCCCCGTTATTGTCGGACGGAATCTGCAGATTGTACTTTAGTTTCGCATTGATCAGGGTGCCGTGTAAGGTTTGTTATTTTCCGTTTCAGTCTCCTTTCTCTGTCTCTCTGTGAGGCTATATTTGGAAACTCTTTCATCGGCGCAGATGTCAAATAGAAAATTGCTGTGCAGGAGTACAAGGATGAAAGAATACCACTGATATTCAAGGGGGAGAGGGGGAGAAAAATGCACGTCGTCGTCTTGTGAAACGATGGCAATAAAGGTCTATGATTACATTTCGGAGTTGAAATGTGCACCGAAAGGTCAGCTGTGCCATTTCAAATGGATGGACTTCCACAAAATGGCCTTAAGGACAATACATATTTGTTGGAAGTGAAAGCCATCATCAGGGTAACTAACTATTCTAAATATATGTATTAACTCAGAATATCCTTTCATATAAATATATATATATATATTACAATTAGCTGCCTCTCTGTCGCCATGCTATCTAGCCTTAGCGTTCACAACAGGCTCAGCTGATGAGGAAAAGCCGTATTATAGCAGAGAGGCACATACATGGGGATGAGTGACAGCGCTAAGACCCTCCCCCTGGCTCCGATTGGTTGTTTCTAGTTAGTATCAGAAGCACTGGGAAAAGGCAGCTTCACAGATTAGCTGTATCATACTACACTGTCACGACGTAGTGACAGTTTCAACAAACATGTCAAAAATATATATGTATGTATATCTTTTTTTATAAAAGTTACATACTGTAGCTTGAAGGAGTGCCAAAGCGAAAAAAAGAAATGAAGTAAATCTCTTTTCCCTCCCTCCTGCAGCGGTAAATGTAGGTCTCACTCTATCCAAATCCTAAACAGTCAACAGTGATTGATGGCGTAAGCCAGCAGAGGAACCGCGAGCTAAGAGGAATTTGACAGACCCCATACATTAAGAGCAGAGAGCTTTTTCAGTCCCTGCTGTCATCATTACACGAACAAGCCTCACTCAAACTGATCTTCCAGCCCACAATAAATCACTCTTAATTTAACTTCTTGTTGTAGGAACAATACGGTCTCGCTGCTGCTGCTGCTGCTGCTTTTTTTTTTTTTTTACATCCGACGGCGGAGACACCACTGACATTATTCATAATTCAGGTCGGCTTTTGAACAGCAGTTCACGTGTCGCAATTTGGCGGCGAACGTGTCATGCGCTTGTCGTGTATTACGGGCGCGTTAAGGGCATTAAGCACTTGTAGGGCCTTCAGGGACAAGTCATTAGTGATGAATATTAAACCTCCCACATGTGGCGCGTTGGAGACACTTCCGTCCCCACCATACCTTTGATGAATAGCGTCATCTAATCGTATTTGCCACTGGAACATAACAGGGGAAGGAACAAAGCTTCATCTCCTGTAACTCTGCACGGCGACAGAGGGGAACATTCAAGCATTATTGTCCTGCACTCGAAGTGTAAGTAATAGGGGCTGGTATGGGGCTCGTAGGCAGACCTGCAGAAGGAGGATGTTAGAATTCGAGATTACCTGGAAAACCTTTGTTTCTACAAGTACCCAGCAATTCAACATGCATTATGCCCACAGTGCCATTACATGCCACTTGAGTCTCCCTCCTGACAAGCAGAGATAATAAGGATGAAGAGACCCAAATAAGATAAAGGTAGCAGCTACAAACAAGCAGGTGAGAATGTTTTTATTTTGCACATCAGATCCCCTTAATTACCACCATCTGGTGTCTGAAGAGTGGATGAAGTGTTGCGTTCTGAATTGGTAATTAAAGATAAATAAGCAGTGCAACAGAAGGAATCTATTATTTTTCCTATGAGGGTAACACATGCAGATTAGGCGCGTTTGACACATTTCGGTTTATTTAAGCCACATTCTCTCTTGTGCTTTTTCATTTTTCACTCATACGGTCTCTGCTAAATGGTAATAAAAGCTTTTGATTTACACATAGCTCCCGATTTAACAACAATAGTTCAAATAATGTACGGAAAAAAAAAGAAAAAAAGAAAAAAATACTTCTTTAAAAATGTTCTCAATGCTAAACACGTTTAGCATTGAGATGCTATTTGAATAGCTTCGCTGATTGGCTAGCTAATTTTAGCACAACTTGCACACAACAATGGTCTTTTCCTGAGCTGAGTCGCTTTTTAAAGCAAAAATTAACCCTCAATGTTGTTGTTTATGCTTGTCGCTTGTGCGTCAGACTTACTGGTGTACCGTAAACATGCGAGTACAAAGGTTCCGGCTGGAACATTTGGATGTAAAAACATGTGATTGTTTGCTCAAAAAAGTTTATAAATATGTAAATAATTAATTAAAAGATAATACAACGTTTCAAACGTATATATTTATGTCAATTAACTTAAACCGAACCTCTCTGCTTTCATATTCAGGTTTAAAATAAGCAATTTTTTTAAATTACTCTACAAATCAATTTATAAATTGATTGTTCTTCATTTGAACAATAATTGACCATTGCAATAAGTAGGCTGCACGCTTCTTTGGTTTCATCCTGACGTCTATTGTGGTGGTGGGGGGGTTTTCGCGAATCTTTTCACTCACGTTTGAAACTCTGTGTTGTTGACCGCAGGTGCAAGCCTGCGTAACACATTGCTGTTGCGTAAGCCTCGGCGGGAGAGAGGCTTTCGGGTCAAAATAGGTAACCTCTTAGATTAATCACGTGCGTTCATCCATTAGCATTGGCGCGGCGCACATTTTGGAGGACGTTACACATTTTCGGCGTGACAAAGCAAAAGCCTCTAAGGCCTGAGGTGTTTTTCGCAGGACTGATTTCCATCTGTATAGATTTCCATCTGTACAGACTTCAATCCCCTGGATGGAGATAGTCGTGTGGCAGTTAGTGGAGCTGCGGAGGCAGACGAAGTTTAGGCGAAGGTGTAATTAAAGCTGATGATAGCAAGGCAGACGGGGAGGGGAGAGCAGCACATTTGTCTTCCCCACAAATGAGGTGAGTCTAGGGGGAGCTAAGAATTAGCTGCCTCTCTGTCGCCTGGTCCCCGCCACACCACTTTGTCACAAGGACACTCTTCCAGGAAGACCAGACAGGGTCAAGTGCATGTGTATCACTTGGCATTATTCTTTCGGATGGGCGGGCGGGCTCACCGCTGCACCAAGCACAGCGGACTGAGCCAGTTTAAGCAAGCTCGGAGCTACACCACTTGGCCCCTATTTCAAAATCTGGGTTGAGAATACACTGGGTTCTCAGAGCACACGGAGGCTTTTTAATGAAACGCCTGTTCATGAGAACAACGAAATGATCTAGTTCTCTATTGCTACGTATTCTTGCGTCCAGTCAAAGAGAATGACAAAGAAATGTGTAAGCGCAATATAAAAAAAACCAGTCTTGCACACCGACAAAAGTGGCTGTCGACAACAGAGTTGTTGTGAGAATTGAAGCGCGTGATTTGATGATAAATCTTAGCGCTGTATAATTGTGAAGTAGACTCTTGTTCACAATTATACACAATTATACACGTTTAGAACGCTTGGACCCCAACAGGACACTTCTCCCCAAAATCAAGATCCCTTAAAACACAGTTAGGGATTCAATAAAGAAGGAGGAATAAAGAGGAATGTCGTTGGACTGATTTGAAAAATGCATGCAACTTGTGAAGAACCGATCGATTGTCTGTCTTAATCGATCGGATTTTCTTCACGTCAGTCAGTGGGAAGAGATTCATGGGAGAATCAAGAGTCAGCGGAGCGCAAGTGAAAATGCTGCAACTCATAACTCTAGGATTTAAACACTTTTTTTCCTATCGTTTTCGTCTGCTGGTGTAATTATGTTAAATTGAAGGTTGTTGCACTAACAAAGGTATTACAATATTACAAAGAAAAAAGACACCATCCAAAGCCTGATTAAGTCTTGAGTTTTCTTTTATTTCTTTATAGGTCAAGTATAGAAAAAAAACCCCAAACATTTAGCACAATAATATTAAGTAAACAGTTAAAAAAGCAAACAGTTGCTGCTTATAATTGATAGTGATAAGCAGCAAAGTAACCGCTTTAAAGAAACCAGGGTAAAGTGGGAATATGGATTTGTTCCGAGCAAACGATGCATCCTATGGATTTTAAATAACCGCTCTCTTACATAATCATGTTTGTCTCCCTCTTTCTCTCAAGGGCAACATCAATACAACATCAACTGCAACATCAATACAACACAACTCACACACCACAAATCAGTCCAAGACCCTCTACGTCCCAACAGCTGCGTTACCTGTCGGTTAAATATTCCCAGTCAGCAGAGAAAACCTTCCCTCTGAGGTGAATTCTTTCTCTACGCGTCGACGGGAGGCCGCGAAAGTGTTTGCTGCTGATTGTGATGCATTATTTACTGCCGCATTTCCCCGAGATCAGACTTCCGTCGGCGTTTGTTACGCGAGGTGATGAAGTCAGCTGGCCCCGGGTGTCCCTGCAGCAAGAAGCTCAGGGGTGCTTTTCATCGCACAAATCACGAGCTGACAACTCAACTTGCAGTTTTAATCCTGCAGAGAAATTCCCTACAGCCATATGCTGGCAACGTCAGAAAGATGCATCGGTCGGTCTTCTCCGAGCATACGTCGCCCGTTTCAAGTCGGTTTTGACAGATTCAGATTTTTTTGTTGTTGTTGTTGTTGTTGTTTTAAGGACTAGAATGCATTAAAGGAGAGAAACTGGGCGAGAGATAGCTTTGAAATAGGGAACTGGACTGAATTACGAGGAATCTGTGCGTGATTTCCGGAGTTCAAGAAATTGCGAGAACTTCGGGGTTTGACGCATTCTGCTGGAACAAAAGTCTGCAACGCATTGCTGAAAATGCTAAAAGACCCACGCTGCCACGAACAGGTGAGACAGAAAAAAAAAAAAAAAAAAGAAGAGACAGCTCTGTCCCGTCAATTTAGCTGTTTCATCTCCAGTCTGGTCTGTTGCGCAGGCGACACAAAGGTATCGATTCCTCCCCCACCCCGCGTTGCCTCCGCTTCTTCTGTCGGGATGAAAACATTCTTCGACACATTCCTGCTTCTCCTGTGATCCATAATGGCGCCGGTTGTCTCATTCACATTCGAGATATGACCGTTTCCACGACGTGTGCAGAGTAAAAAATGAAATGGTGAGGGGGGGAGTACGCTCCCCTGTGGTGCTCCGCCTGGTTGGACACGTGACTCCTCACACTCCAAAACGTTTGTTCTGTTTGGTAGTGATTGATCCAGGCGATTGTTGAGGCCTCCTCCTGCGAACGCCGGAGTTTCTGACAAAGTAAGCCAGGTTGAATTGTGTTCAATGCGCTGGAGAACTAATAATAATAATAATAAAACATATTCCCTGCAGTGCTGCCTGCTTTTGTCCAGACGACGGAGAGTTTGTTGAAGCAGGTGCATGATGTCATCTTCAACTCCTGCAAGGTGTCTGTTTGGTTACATTTGTACAATGAAAAAATCTCTACGGGAGTTTAGCAGTCTTATTGTTCGGGTCCTGAGTTCATATGAGGTTTTCTTTTTCTGTGTTCTTTCCTCCCAGTATACTCTGCTATTTGTCCTGTTGGTTCATTGTCGTCCCTGCTGGCTTTTTTCCTCATGGTTTATTGGGTTTGTTCTGCTCTGGCTCCCTGTGTTCCTTTGTGATTTTTTGCTAGTTCTTGTTGTTGTTGCGTGGTGTGTTTGTCTTCATTTTTAATAGACATCCTTCATCTACGAGCTGGCTTTCTGCATTCGGGTCCACTTTAAAGCAACACGCCATCACACTTATGGTTTGAGGGATGAAGGTTGTTCTGCGTTTGAAACGGTTTGACCTTCTGCTTTTTGCACACTTCTGACACCTATTTGCTGGGTCAGACCTCATAAAAAACTTACAGCGCCCCAAATTTTGGAAAACCTAAAGAGTTTTTATTTTTGATTTATTTATTTTTTTTGAATGCATACTTTCCAGCCGCTGTAAATGATATAAAATTCACAGATTGGCATCAGGTGAGTTGTATTATTTTTGGACTTTTACGAACCGGAACAACACTAAAGAGCTTTGGCATTTAGCAATTAAAAATATGCATCCCATGGCCAAGTTATCCATTAAAAAAAAAAAAAACAACAAACAAATTTATAGAGCCTACATGCTGTTATTTGATGTGTGCAGAGTTCTTTGTTCTAACAGCTTTAATAAATAGGGGGATGAATGTAAGATCTTTGTTTTGTTTTTTTATTTAACCAGATGATCATTAGTCATTACTCCTCACTGGAAAAGAGGTCATTCTGGTTTCTCACCAGTTGATTGGTGCATCTGTGAATTTCTCAATGCCTCAGTGATTTTATGAACAGGACATAATTGTTTAGGTGAAAATAAAACGTAGCCTTGCATACACGAAATGCTCTATGCACGTCACTTAAAAAAAAGTGTGTGTGTGAGAGAGAGAGAGAGAGAGAGAGAGAGAGGCTCACAAAGTAATTGCAAAAGAAACCCTACCATTCTGGAATGGCAAAAAAAAAAAAAAAAAAAAAAAGATTCCCAAACCTTTTATTGTTTGATCCACAATTACTTCCACCTATTTGTCATTGCAGATGCAGCCAGCAAAAGACACGGATTTCTGCCGCCTCGTGTCCACGAGCCACTCATCAGAAAACTCTGGCCGTGCCGCGCGCCGTCGGCGTCCTCCTCTCAATAACCACCCGACGTTGTGTCCGGAGGCAGCACTACTTGCGCCGAGGAGGAAGCGCTCAGCCTGTAAAGCGGCACTGCGGCATCGCCGGTATCACTGCGCCCCGGTCTCCCTTCTCCGGGATCCTCGAGCTCGGATCTGGGGAGAGGAGGAGGAGGAGGAGGAGGAGGAGGAGGAGAAAGAGGAGGTGGAGGAGGAGGAGGAGGTGCCCTGTGTTTTTTTTTTTTTTTTTCCTTTGCGGGGATTTATTTCGCCAGCTCCAAACCTTCTTGTGCGTTATCTATTTTTTTTTCTCTCCCTCTCTCTCCCCCCCCCCTCTCCCCAGCCCTCCCCCCGCTCTCCCCCTCTTCTGACCAGGAGGCCTTCAACTTGTCCGGACGGTTCCCTTCCTCACTCGCAAGGGTTTGCATTTCTTGGTTTTGCATGACGTGTCTTGGAGCTCTCTTAAAGAAAAGGGGGGGGGGGGGGGAAAGAGGCTTGCTTTTGTTGTGTGTTCTTATAGTGGAAAATGAGGCTTGAAGAGGGAGAGACAGAGACAGAGAGAGAGAGAGAGCGAGACAGAGAGGCAGAGAGAGAGAGAGAGAGAGCGAGAGCGCGAGCCGGAGCAGGAGGCAGTGCCAGTCCGCTGCCGCTGCCGCGGGTTTGACTGTTTCCACAGCCAGAGATCCGTACTGACAGCACAGGCGGACAAAACGGGACTGTGAGCGAGGACGAGGCGAAGAGTCTCCGCTGAGGAGGAAGAGCCAGGGAGAGTGCCGGAACACAGTTTGTTTCAAATAAGCAATAGCATGGGGAGCTTACGCGCGCGCGCGTGTGTGCGTGTGTGTGTGTGTGTGCGCGCGCGAGTCACCGGACGAGTGTCGGCACGAGGCTTCAGGGTTAAATGCATAGTTTAAGAAAAGACGACAAAAAAAAGCGATCGGTGACGTTACAGTGAAGGTGTTTTTTTTTTTTTTTTTTTTCCCCCCCCCCCCCCCCTCACCCCCTTCCTTCCCTCTCCTCTCCTCTTCGGATTGGCATAACTGCATGAACTGTGTCCTGAAATGATCCCTGCATCTGTAAATGCTTGCACGGTGGCTTGCTGGATGTGCCTTTGTTTTGGATTTGTGTTTTTCTTTAATGTGAAAACTGCACGTTTTCCACTTTGCGGGGTGTAGCAGAGTGGGCATGTGTGTGCGTGTGTGTGTGTGCATTGCATGGGCTGCAGAATTCCAGATGAGCTCCATTGCATTGTCTCCTTGGACACACTGGCTGTCATGTAAAGTTGGGAATGACGGTTGACTGAGACAAATCAGTTGTCTGGTGATGCAGAAATGACGTGTCTCCTCTTTGTTCCGACCTATCGCCTTGAGGGGGCTCTTCAGAAAAAAAGCTTTAAGTTTGCAGGGTTAAGTTATCTTGTGCTCCTTTATGTCTGAGTGATGCAATGGGTCAAAATAGTTATTTTTGGATGCGTTAAGTGGCTGGTGGTTTGTTGTAGGACAATGTCGGAATGATTTTCTGGGGGTTTGTTATCACCCTCTTGGCTGAATTCCTTTAAATGGATGCAAAATAGGCCCTGCAAGCTGTTGAATGTTGCAGAGTAATCTTATAAAGCATCCAAATGCCTTCAGTGTCAGACAGTGGAGGTATGCACTGGTGAGTGGTGTGGTTCAGTGCAGAATGACATCACTAAAGAGTCATGGCATTTGTCCGGATTTCCTTTCTCTTTGATGGTTGTCTTTTTTTTTTTTTTTTTTTTTTTTTTTTGGTTCTTGGTAAGATGACAGAAATATAGCAAAAATGTTCACTCGGTGTGTGCCATCTATGATTTGTTATGGTGTTTGATCAACACCAATGCAGATGTGATTTCAAACTGCTGATAAGCTAATGTTTTGGGTGGAGGTGCACCGATCACCGATCTTTAAAAATACCCGACGGGCCGATTTCCGGTTTTGGGTCGATACGATTTTCCTGCCTGAAAAGTGGCTAAATTGCTAAATCGGCAACAGCGGGCTGACCATTGGTTCACAAGTAGATGAGGTTGGTGGATATTACTGGTTTCTCATGCAAGCGTCGTCCGATCCGATGTCGGATCACCTAAAACTGAGAGAATGTGGGCTGATTTATTGCTGAGGACCTGAAATTCTTAAGGCTTACATTTGATACAAAAAAGCTTACATCTTCATTTTTAGAAATTTCTTTGGACGTTTCAGAGCCTTCGTGGCACGATACAGAACACTGATCCAAATAATGAATCACGCACAAAATTGAACTTATTTAGGAACCTCTGCCAGTATACTTGTGTCGTATGCTATGTTGGTTAATTAATCAACCTGCCCCATCAGGTCGGTAGTCTTCCCTCAGGCTTCTTAACGGACATGCGGCTTGCAGATTTCCAGTAGCAATTTTTAGTAGTTGTATTCTACATAGAGTGACTGCTGCTGCTTGTTACGTTTTTTCACATCTTCCAGAACCAAGTTAATCTTTCGGCCGCCAAAAGCGCGGCCGTCTCGCCTGCAACGCGCAGCAGCAACAGGTTGGGAAGGGGAGCAGTGCTCTGTTTTTGTGTGGCCCACAGAGCAGGAGAGAGTTCACAGTCACATAATGCTTTATTTAGGGTTCTTAAAAGTAAATCCCAAATGGAAACTAAAAGCTCTAGTGACTCACTACTACATGTCTGTGTTGACAGGAAAATGCTAGAAGTTATTCACACACAAGTTACCATATGCATGGTTTCCATTTCAGAAATAAACAAATCTCGAATGCCAAACTTATGGAGCATCTTTCTAGTCCTACTGACCTCCCAAAACACTTATGTTCTAAGACGCTCATCCACCAAGCCAATCTTTCAAACCTTCGTACACCAGATTGTTGCCTTTAAATGCCGCGGCTTTCAAGAAGACATGTACATGTGGTGGGGAAAGCTAGAATCAAACCCCCGACCTTCTGACTGCCATACAGCTACTCTCCTGACTCCACCGAGTACCGCTCCACGCTTCCTTTTGTTCTGCCGGCTTGGTCTTTGAAAGCTTGTGTGTGTGTGTGTGTGTGTGCAGGATATCGATGGGCTGATTAGTGATTTATGAATGACCAGAGGCAGCTTCCATCTCATCTTTGTGTGTGGAAAAGCGGCGCGTTCTGTGAAAGAGGCAGCGGTGTAGCATCCGGTTTGGTAAAGGTTGCGGACAGTTACGATCTCTATTCCGAGCTCAAAGGCCCGGTTGTGCGAGAACCCAGAGTTTGCTCACCAGATGTGATTCTAGCTGTCCTCATAAAACATTCATACTGCGTTGTGCACAGTAGCATGCAGCACCCTCTGCAACAGTGGCTTAACTAAATGACCTTTGCGGAGTGAACATGTGCAAATGCGTGCTCTCTGTCTCACTTTTTCTGTCCTGATTCTTGCAGGTGTGAGGTCGCCGTCCCGAGGCCAGAGGTGTCAGTCGGGGAAGAAAAATGTGGCAGCACCTGTTCATCTTACTCTGGAGGGATAAGTTCACTGAACAGACATTTGCTTTAACTTGAAGAGGCCCGACGTTGATGGAATTGGGAGCTTGGAGATGGCACGATGGATTTGATGGACTGCCTTTGGGAATCTTCAAGTGGAACCCAGCTTGATTGAGCGACTTGATGCAGTTTGGAATTTCCTCTCAAAAGTCTTTATCTCTTGGATATTACCCGTTTGTGTTGGATCTAAGCGACTGACAACACCTTCTGGGATATTGTGGAAGTTCTCCTCCAGAGGCTTTTCACTCAGGGGTTCTGAGACTTTCGAGGGCGGTGGGTTTCCACTTGGATGCTCGCCATGAAGGACGTGGACGGACCTCGGTCTAGCAACCAGCGGAAAAAGAGGAAGTCGAGGTCGGAGAGGAATCGGGAGAGGAGATCGAACGGGATAAGGAGCAACAACCACGTCAAAGGCTCGGTGTTTCGCCTCTCCTCCGACTCCGAGCGGGAGGCGGAGCGGGAGCCCTCCTCGTCCCGGCCTCGGCCTCCGCGGAGGAAGCGAAAGGAGTCTACTTCGGCCGAGGAGGACATCATCGATGGCTTCTCCATCACAGGCTTCGTCACCCTTGAGGCTCTAGAGGTGAATCGCTGACTTTTTAAAATGTGTTTTTTGTCTTTGCCTTTAAATTGAACCTAAGAGAAGGCTTGCCTGTGTTCCTGGAAGTCCCATCGCGTTGCCTCGTCTCTGCATATTTGGCTGCTCTGCGGTCTGGTGTTGAGCAGATGTTGCTTTAAATGCTCTGCTGTAGCCAGAGATTACCATCTGTGTCACAAAAAAAAGGGGCTGCTATTGTTGCTGAATGTACTGCTCTGGGTATGCTTTCACAACTTCTCCAGCAGATAAGGAGCTTGTGCAGCTATGGCAGCAGTGAGTCTTTGTGCGCTTTTAAGAGAAAAAGCAATTTGATCCGCACTACGACAATTTATTCTGAGAGGGAGTGATTTATTGTCTGCTGGCTATCCATTTTCCTCGATATCCAAACGCGGCCAAGGCTGTGTTCCGGAGGTCTGAATTATGACTTGTAAAGCACAACTGTTACATTTTTCTGTTATAAATATGTGATGGCCAAGGGAGCAATGTTTTATGAAGACGCCGGGACTCCAAAAGCCACTCGAGCATCTCGAGTGTTTCCTTGGGTGTGGAATCTGAAAATTGTACAAGATACTTTCAAATACATTGCTTGTTTTGGTGATAAACTACGATGCCATCATATGTGTCAGACTTGCTAATCTGCTCACTGCACAAGTAAATTACATCTGGGGCCAGTAGAGGAAGGATAGTATTTTTAGCCCTCTATGTGTGTCAGTTTTTGCTGTGATAGTAACATTAAGACTTTTCTTGGACTTTACGGTGTTTTTAAAAATGATGACTGATTCTGATTTTTTTTTTAATTAAAAAAAATCTAATATCCTAATTCAACTATTTAGCTATTTCTAGATTAATTATGCAAATTTTTATGGGGACATGTTTGCTAGAAGACACTTGGGGTGCATTCACGCCGGCCCTGTTTAGTCCGCTTTAATCATACTCTGGTTTGTTTGACTGGAAAGTCTGGTTTGTTCGTGGAGGTGTGAATGTGTAATCAAACTCTCCTGACACAGACCAAAACAATTATCTCAGGTCTCGACTCGGCTGGCGTGAGCTCTGGTGTGGTTTGAATGCGCATGTCAATACCAAGAGGACCGGAGATCACTTCAAAAGCAGGAAGTGGACCATTGCGCAGGGCATTCTGGGTAAATACAACTAAAACAAATGCGCATCTCTTGGGCTAGCGCTTACTTGGTAACACGTTCAGTGATGCTGCAACTAAACAGACATAAAGGTGAGATGGCTGGTGAACTTGTTCATGCCTGTCGTTACGCTCCATGTTTTGTTGAAGGGAAATCTGGTCGCAAAAAGAAGCCGATTGAACCGTACCGATGTGTGTCTCTGATCATGTGTTGGAGGCTGAGAGCTCTCATTAGGCTGCATTAAATTCAGAGTAACATAATGTGTAACTGGCTGTTGTCCCAGAAACCTTGACATCTTGCCCCAATCTTACGCTTGAAGGGGCACCAGGTGGTCGAACCACGTCTAGTGATTTGTTCTTCAGTTGAAAAGGTTTCTTTAGTTTATTTTTAGACACTGTCTGAGTTTTTTACGGCCTCACCATTCTAAGTAGTATATTACGGTTATGCCTCAGGGTTTTTTAAATACATACTTAGCACTGTATAGCTTTTGTTGCCCGTGTTACATAAGCAGACAGACCATAAGCACTTGTGACTACAACATGAGGTAGTCACCCTGGTTGTCTGTTATTGTCATACTTGTCAGCTTGAATCTCTCTCTGCTGCAGAAAATGGAGCAGAGAAGAACAGCAGTGGTGTCACCGTGACCCGGCTCAGAGGTCCATAATAAACCTGGAGATACACCATGTACAAGAGACTTTAAAAACACATTCAGTCACGTAAAGGTTAAAACGAACGTTTCTGATGTGAAATGTAAAATTAGTGCTCTGTGGAGTAATCGAGTGGCGTGATGTGCAAGTGTGGATCTGCAAAATAGAGATGGATCTGGCCAGGAGTGACTGAGGAAGAACAGGTTAAAGCCACAATTGTTGGGAAAGGGCTTTAGAGAGGAGGTCTGCTAGGAGTTGGCAGCTTCTGAAAAAAGAAGCTCACATCACATCAGATGATTTGACTAGACCAATGTCTCATTAGACTGCTAATGAGAAAAAAAATGACTGCTTTCCCCTCCAAGAACTGTGCTTAAATTTGAATAGAGAGTAACATGATGAAATTTATCATGATAAATTGCTTATCATGGCAAGAATTTTAACTCCATGATCCTGTGAGCAAATTAGTGATACAAATCACACTTATTTATGTGAAAATAACTAACGGTGTTTAATCGTCACGTTCATCGTTATCATCATAGTGCCACAAAATATCAGGATGAAATTTACATCCACCCCCTATAGAGAGAAGAAAATAAAACTTCTTGTGGATAACGTCTTCAGCTGGAAACAGCCTCTATATATGAATTCCCACTGTGCTCATTTATTCTGAGTTTATCACTTCATCCATCGCTTAAAGATGAGTAATAATAAATGAGCTATGGATTATTTCACAAGCCCTACACTAGGGGAAAACAGTCTTTCCCTCAGAAATACCTTACGATGGATTCACAGCCATCTAAACAACCTGCTTGTTGATCGTAACGCTCAAGGATCAGTGAAACTCTGCATTTTTTTTTAAGATCACAAGAATTTCATTTGTGGAAAAAGAGATTTGTTTTAGCTCATGACATAAAGTAATGACGAAGGCCATTTAAATAAAAGCTTTGCAGAAGGAACTAAAATGTTTAAGGAAAGTCTGAATCGAGTTTTCATACACAAAATTAAAAAAAAAAGTGGACTAAGGGTTAATGGACAATTTAATCTTTCAACTGAGATCAAAAACAGGGCACAGTGTCTTTTTGTAATTCTTTTGCCGGAACGTTTCACCTTTACATTTTACGCCTTAGCAGCAGCTTATTTGAGCATTTTGGATCCCTGGTGTGTGTTTGTTGAACTGAGAGAGATTTCCACTCCTCTGTATTAATGCATATTGAGCTACGTTTGCCCGTTAGACCTGGCAGCTCCAAGTGTTTTTAGAGACGAGCTCAAATATTTGGAGTTTAGCTATCCGCTCTAAACTGCTTGAATTACACTTACTTTGTAAAACGCAGAATTCTGATTGAATCTGAAGCGAAAGAAAAGAGAAATTTGGGGGAAGAAAGATTTCATATCTGAATACTGGATACTCTGACAAGAAATCAATGAAATGGATCATTGAAAATTGTGTCTGAAAGAAGAGAGGTGTTATTTTTAAAAGGCTGTGAAAATCCTCCGCTTGTATTTTTCTGCTCCTGACATTTTTGTTTTCTTCCTCTGACACACTGCCAGGATTTGGTGTATTCTATTTACCTTCCAGCTTCGATCTAATGTCTGCTGCCCCAAACAATTATTAGCTCTGAAATTCAGTTTCACACCAATCTGTCTCACGGACGCACACAGACGGTGGGATTACGAGGGATTCCCGCTGAAATAAGGTGGAGATTACCGGGGGTTACCGGGTGTGAGCGTGGGGAGGATTTCTATGACTCAAGACGTGAAATTAATTGATAACTTTCTGTACCTGATTGGCTCCTCACACCGAGAGATAAAAGGGACAAGACACCGGTTAGAGATCCACCAATCAATTATGGAGAGACCAAGTGATCAATTTTCCGTTGATTTTCTGTGACTGGGGATGATCAGGGGTGTAACGACACATAACACTTGCAAGACGAGACGAAAAGCCGTATGGCGTTGGCGAAAACAAGCTGGGGCAAGATTGTAATAGTTCTTGTAGAGAAAAATTAAAAGATCAAATTTATGTCGCTAAAAAGCCTTTGCGTTTTTCTAGGTTTTGCCACAATTTCAACAACCTGATGGTATCTTTGTGTTTCTGGTTTCTTGAAACTCTCCGGGCCACAGGACAGTTCATGAACGCCGTGACTGTGACGCAGCTGAACGCGCACAGTCATGGTGATGCTGTCGACTTCCATTATCGTCTGAACAACTAATAATTTAAGAGTAGTTGGGGTAGCTTCTTTACAAGTTCGCCAGGAAAATTGCAACCTCGTGCTTTCTCGCAAACTAATACTCGCGAGACAGCGGTCGCCTCCACGAGAAATATCGCGTCGTCTCTTGCTTGTCGAGCTCTTGCTACAATCTGCATGTGCAAATGTTGGGAAATTGGGATTTTGCTTTTCCTGCTTTTCGCCAAATGCATCAAAACGAAGCGGTTCTGACATTGTGGGTGTACGATGATGCATTCTTGAGTTTAGCTAAAACATAAAGGTTTTGATGGATTGGTGGAGATGAATCTGTTATCCCTGGCTGTTCTGCTGGATTATATATGAAGACCTTGACCAAAGTAGACAGCAATTTTTATTTGTCTGCATTCCTAAAAGGAAAAAATAAATAAAAAAATAAAAAAATCGGTATCAATCTGAGTCAGAATCCCCATGTCAGGCCTGAAAGTTGACCGGATATCGGTGTCGAGTAAATAAAGAGCGTTGCTCTCACACAGCCCTGTACGGACGATTGGTTTCCATTTAATAATGTGACATTTTCTGCTCTGTGCTGTTCGTGGGATGACTCTGTCAGCACGCCAGCTTTTTCGAAACAATTGATTTGTCTGGCTCGGCCCCAGAAGTGGAGGTTCTGAAGACGGGCAGTGAGAAACACACCGATTAATAATGCACAGCAAGCAACAAGCCAATGGTAAATCAAATGCATCGGCAGAAGACAAAAGAACTGGACAAGGCAGAGACAGACACTTTGTTCAGCTTTGTTTCACAAATCAAAGCAGGTCGGACAAGAACTTGCTCATTGAGCCGGTTTTATAGGACAGTTGTTGTTGTTGGACCGTTTCTGCCTTGACAGATATTTGTGTTCGCTTAATAGATCCGCTCTTTCAGCCTTTTTTTGTTTGTTTTTTTTTGTTCCACCTTCCAAGAGATTTGTGTGTTCAGTAAAAGACGGATAATTTGTTCGGGCATGTTCTGTTTTTTAATTCCAGTAACTGGTTTGCTATAAATTTTATATGACCTCAAAGAAATGAACGTATCGCCGCGCTTCCCGGCCGTAAAGACGTCATAACGCCTCGATGAGGCGGATCGACGTGTCCCGGTGCTGTTCCCTCTCGGTGTGCAGGAGTTTAACAGGCTCAGGATGTCTTTTATTGGGAAATGAGCTGACTCGGGGGTTCTTTATAAACTCTGTACATTCAGCATTCTGTTTGTGCATCGGATCCCCTTTGGCTGATAGTGTACCACGGTGTTACTCAGCTGATTGGGAACTTTGTTGGCTCAAATGCGGGGGGGATATATGTATTCCACGTGACGGAGCTTTGCCCTATATAAGCAGATGAAACACAAGACAAAGAAATGTCTTGTCTTGTCTTGTCTGTTGCTTTATGGCAGAGCCATAAAACAACAGCTTTGTGGCTCTGCTTAAATAAATTGACTTTAAGTGGAACAGACGCAAACAAACACTAAGTTTTAAAAGGGGAAATTATTTCAAGCGCCACTTTGTTGCCTAATTAGCTTGGTCTGGTTTTGTAATTAGTGAACATGTTGTCCCATTTTCTCAGCACCGCTTGCTCATCAGGTGTTTTACGTGACCTTGTGTAGTTTTTAATATACCAGTAGCTAAGAAAAAAAAAAAAAAAAACGTTCCCTACATGTTCCCCCTCATTCAAATGCGTATCCTAGTCTTTACATTTAAGTGAGGGACTTGGTAGTAAAGCTGCTGCTAGGGAGAAAAGGAAGCCCCGATCCTCTTTAAAACGTGGTCTCCACTCACGCGTTGCGCAAAATGAATTCGTTACGTCCTGGGTGCCCGATCCCAGTTCCCATGTTTTAATCACAAAATGGAATCAGAACATTGAATTTACTGGTCATGTGTGGTCACAAGCTGCGTTTCCATTGCAAATGTGCGTGAAAGTTTGTCAAAACACAAATTTGCAATTGCTGTGTTGCCATTGAATAAACGCAATTACAAAAACGCATGGCGTGCCATCATCCTCCGCCTACTTCCTGCGGGAGGAAGTAGGAGGATAAACTATTCTTTTACATCTCTTTTTCGAGGTCTGCTCAAAAGCAGCCAACTTTGTCACAAAAACGGGGTGTAGAAACAGTATAAAAATAAGACTAAGAAGACTAAATATTAGCTTCTGCACTGGCATAAAAATGGTTTACAGCCTGAACCACACAGCATATTGTGGCATATTTAGTTTATGTAAACGAACAAAATGGGCAGTTTTAATCGTTTTCAGAAGGAATCTTATGAATTTGCAGATGTTCACTGTTCATAGATGGCTGCAGACCCGAACCTCCACAAACACGAGGGGACTACCGTACCTTATTGCGACATAACGAGCTGGTTTGGTCGAGCTCTCTTTCTCCATCCCTGTAGAAGAATAAAACCGTAATGCTCTCAAATAGTCCTCTCTACTTTAGTTTTGATGCTGCTTTTAAAAGTTTTGGTGGCGCGAAATGTAGTTCTGCGCTTCAGTCCAGGACAGAAATGTTGCACAGGGCCCGTTTTTGATCGGTACCCATAAATAGTGACATTTTAAATACTTATGCATGTGCCATTACAGCCCTTCTGTACGGATTTGGATATTTTAACCTCAGTTAAGAGATTCATTCTTCTGGTATGAATGCCAATAGCAGTCATTGAGTCCAGGGCATTTTATTTCATATTTAATCTGAGTTTCTTTTGGCAGGTTCTTGCACACTAAATATTTGAATATGAATATTCGTCAAGGCTGAATGTGAAGTGGTATTCCCATGGCTGGTGTCGAACTCAGCTTTCTCTTGTTTAATTTCTCCCATTGTTAAACATTTTGAGAAGTATTTTTTCTTCGTTTTTATTTATTTATTTATTTTTTTACCTCATTGCTTAACTTCGCATCCCGTAGCGATAACGGTTTCTCCGCCATGATCCTTGTAGACTTGTAGACAGGCAAGCTGTCTGGACACTAGATGAGTGGCCAAGCCATTTTCCAAAAGCTGTCAAAAAGCATTTTTTCATGTTTTTTGTTTAGCTAGAAAGTTGGCGATATACATCAATCACTGTTGCATAGGTTTGGAGAACTACTCCACGTCGAATATGCATCCCTAAAGGAGCACTGAAACCCAAGCTGATTTTTTCCACGTGGTTCTTCATTGAGATGCACTGATCAGACATTTCAGCTTCTGGGTGTAAATCCCAGTTTGGGGTCTTTATGCATGGAGTTTTCTGTCTTTCATCCAACAACCATCTGAAAACAAAATATGTGCCGTATGATGAGTTCTTTTGACTTCCTTACGCAGCTTCAAAATTGGATACATTTGGGGGAGGAAAGAAGCTTTAATTCGCTGCTTTGTGTGAGGCTATTTATTCATTTATTATAACTGTAGGAGCCATAAGGAACCTTTCTGTGATGGATCATTAACCTCTTGGTAATAATTCATATAAGAACCAGAGGCAACATTGCACACAGTGCGGGTTGTAGTGAGAGGGAGAGGAAGTGGTGATAAACACCAACACTGCGCAGCTCACAGTCTTGCTGTCAGCAGAACCTGGCAGTTCTAATGCACGCCGCGGCTGCTGATCGGAAACGTGTCGGACTTGTAGCTCCCGACCATCCGGTCACAGATGAGGGCCGGCAAAGCACTGAAAGAGTCTGCTTCTGATCCCCATACGGCATAACCACAGACGACTACCGGATCCTCGAGGAGAACTCCCGACACCGAGGCTTTCAGCTGGAGCTTGTCAGTATCCCCAAACCTGCTCCCCCTGAGCAGCCCCACAGCTGGAAGAAATGCAGCTGCAGTCCAAGTTGTGTTCAGCGTTTGGAAGTACTAAATTCTTCCTTAACTACTTGAAAGTTAAATAATGTGTTCTAAACACGCCATTGTGCGCCAGTGGATGTCTTGTATTGCTGATAAAGGGGGTGCCTAATTTGAATGTCACTATTTTATAGAGGTGGGAATGAGAGAATTTTTGACAGCTTGAACGCGTGTCAAGCTGTGCGTGTTTGCTGAAGGATTTCGTGATTGTTTATATGGAAGTCATTCTTGTTTGACGCGATCGGCCAATTTGAATTGACAAGGCAGGACCTGGCAGTTTATATGGTGGGGTAATGGATGGGCTAGCATTATGGAAGCTGCTGCTTTGTGTAAAGACTCGAGGTGACATTTCATGCTAGGGCTGTCTAATTATATCGATTCTACGATATCTATCGGTTTTTCATCCGCGAGTATCGATACGCTGAGCCATAGGGGTCCATAGACTTACACCGTCTTTTCAACATGTCTGGTTGGAGTAGCGGCAAGACTCCGCCTCCCCCAGGCTCTCTTTCAACTTGTGCTTAAAGTGCACATTATAAACTAGACACCAGTTTTGAAAATGTGTTAATAGGCCAAGTAAAACGGAGTTATGCTAAAATAAGTAAACCATATATTTCCGAATGTCAGAGAAATGTCAAAAACCGGCTTTTCCGGTTATGTGAAAGGGAATGAGTTTCCAAACATAAAACACAAAACGCAACATTAGACTCCTTTGTTACTGGAAATCTCAAATATTCAATAAATATCGATGGGCAGTGTTTTGTCGCTAAGAAACGAAGTAAAGTTGCGCAAGTAGCTACGGCGTAGCAGCAAAAGCAGTGAGATCGCGACATTAATGCGATGTTTGGATATCAAAAAGACCATTGGCACCGATCCACTAATTAGTTTTTAGCCTAGTGGTTTCTGCAGTGGCGCAGTGAAGATTTCCATGATGGCGGATCAATCATTCTTATTAGCAACTGACAAAAAGTACCAGAGACTGAGAGTATGATGAGATCCTGGTAGTCTGAGAGGCAGCTGCTCAGAGATCCAAGCAGGAAAATGGCGGCGCTGCGCAGCTGCAAGGAGTCGATCAGTATGGGGTGAGGCAGAGCTGCTCCCCCACCAGCTAGTAGTGAACAGCTTACAGCCACGGCTAACTCCCGGAGCCAACGTTTTCCCTGTGGTCCAAAAGACTTTTTATTCTCCAAAACGCAGCCACAGTATGTCCAAAAGACAAACATGAGCGCCATCATTTGCATGTTGAGAGCCTAGAGGCTGATGATCTGCCCACTCAGCTCCCGCATCACTGTTGAAACTTTGAGTTTTATGTTAGATCCACATGAATTAAATGACAGAAACTAATTTTCTCACTGCATCTTTGATTCATTTTGTCCAGCTGCAGACTGTCAGACTCTGTCCAATCAGAGTCAGGTATTGTGTAGTCTGTGTTTTTAATCAGTTTTCAGTAAATTAAATCCAAGTCTATGCAACAGAAAATGTCACTAAAGTCTCTCTGTCCTTCGAAAATCTTTCAGAAAATCTTAAAAGTGCATCAAATTCTATCAAATTGTGATACATATCGCATCGTGATCAGAAAATTGTATTTCGTATTGTGAGACTGTTGTATCGCTACGCCCCGATTTCATGCCCCAAAACCAACAAAGCCTCTGGGACAACAAGGCTTCTCAGCCCTCTGTTAAGGTCGAGGTGGTGGATCCACAAAGGAACAATTAATAAAAGTTATTTTAAGCTGAATTTCATTTAAGTATTGTTGATATGAACAATCCTTTGCTTTAGAGGTCGGCCACGCTCCGGTTTTTTGAGGCCGTTGGTTGTGTGTTTCATTAAGTGTGTTTTGTAAACGGGAGGTTTGCACAGCGAATCAAAAGGTGCTCTTATGTAAATGCCAGCAGGATCTTTGTTGATTTAGCACTTCTCATGGTGCGTGTGTTATGCAAAGGACACACACACATTTTCCCTTGCTTGAATTATCGCACTCTCTCTAGCAAAGCCGGGTCTTACGATGGATTTGGTTTTACCCGGTTAATAGCAAGGTGTCAGGCGTGGAGTGGAGCCAGCGTGAGGAAGCAACCCACAGGCTATCCGTATGGGTCTTATCACCCAGCAAGCAGACCCAATGATAAGCTATTATGTTTCTCCACAATAGTCTGCTCTGTTTTCTCCTGTTTGTCTAGTTACCCTGCAGCGCATGCTTGAACAACCCAAGGCTCCCAATTAAATAGACTGACTGCGTTAGTGACGTTTTAGACTCTGCTGGTATATTTTGAAGCTTGCTAGTAGTTGAGTACTTGGGAGTGTTTCTCTGCATGGCTGTCCTCTGGTATGCTTTTTCCACACGACAAAATAAGTCGTTTGTCGTTTTTACGGTTAAGGGTAGAGTCTTAACAATCAAGGTGGTCGTCAGCAGCAAGAGAAAATAAAAAACGTGATTTATTTTTCTCTCTCTCTCTCGTCTTCTGCATTCGCTTAGAGATGCAACGTTACCAAACGACTTCATTCTGAGAGGAAATGACTCCTGCTGCACTCGGAGGCACATGGGTTAATGCATTTTTTTTTGAAAAAGTGTGGCTAAAACCCCACAGTGGAGAGGTTATTAGAATAGAGTATTTAATTCAAAGTCGTTTGTATTCTGCTGTAAATCTCTGACCAAAGATGCAACCATCAGCTCTCTGTATGGCAGTTTTCCGCTGCACTGAAATGTTTGCAGGTTTACAGTCGACCTGCAAAGCAGAGGTACGACAAATACTTTGACTACAACTCATAACTGATAGCTCTGGGTGTTGCTGTAAACACAGTCAACATTTCTGATCCTTCACAACAACCAGCTGACTCACATTAAATCTGTTTTAATACTGATGTAAGAAATGCAAGATTATGTTTGATCACTTTCTCCGTTGAAAGAAAGAATAATTGTTTAGGGAACTAATCACTTAAGGCACATCCAGTCAGAGATTATGGGGCTCATATGCAGTGTTTGAGTTTGTGAACGTCTAATCCATCGGTACCGACTGCAGCCAATTTTAGTTTCCATTTAGAAATAGTAATGTTCCAAATAGATTGTTTTAAGCTTTCTGCGATACTTAAAAAAATGTGATAGTCTTTTTGTTTTTAAAATGTTTTAATTCAGATGAAACTGCATTCTAAGCACCATGTGTTCATCTAAATATTTATTTCATATCTATGGAAGGACGGATGAGAGGAGACGAAGAACCCGGCTGTGATCTGCCAGAGACAGAGTCTTTCTTTTAGAGACGTTCATATTACTCAGCTCCGCAGAGGAAGTGGATTCCATTATTAATGCAAAACGAAGATTGAAGGATTGGCCAGTTCATATTCAACACATTATGTAGTGTTTATTTCATGCAATCAGTAGAGCTTTAAATATACCGATGGCTAAAATGAATGAAACGGTACCGAATCAGTGGAATCTGTTCACCTTTTTCTGTATCCGCCAGACCAGGTGCTTCTTTCAGAGTTACCGGTCGAACAATCTACCAACCATGCAGTTGTGCTAAAAATGTCCTACTTTGAGCGTTTTTTTTTTTTTTTTTTTGCTTCTGTAACAACTTCCACACCAAAGTGTGTTATTGTTTGCTTTGCTCACAGACCAGGCAAATAAGATTACTTTTGGAGTCTGACCAGCTGATCATCAGTCAGAGCCTATCAAACGTACTAAACTCCAATGTGTTTCATTGATACACCATTCAAACACACACACACACACGCACACACACACACACACACACACAATGCAGTGTGTCTACACTGCAGTACTTGCAGTGACTAAACACATTTCCTTTGTCTTTTAGACAGAGTAGTTTACCATGGATGCGCAGCTTTCAGGCCTTCACTGCTGGATAAATGGGCCTGTAAATGCAGCTCTGAGAAAAGAGAGCTTTCTGTTGATATTGCTGCCTCCTGCAGCTGTTTGTCAACTGCTCTTCAGTGTCTGCAGGGCTGTCATCATCGCGATTCCCCCCTCGGGGACTCGAGCGTCAGCCCGGCCCTCGAGTCTGTGTATTTTTAAGATGGTCGATCCCCATCTCTTTTCCTCCTCTGAGTGGCCTTTCCCCCAGTAGGACTCCTGTGAAATGAAGTATTGATTGCCCCTGTGCAGACAGAGCATAATACATAATGATATTGCCCTGCTTCCCACCTTTCTCTTTTAAAGGTTAGAGAAACCATCATGGCCAATTTAGCTGGCATTACCCTTACAAAAAAAAAAAAAAAAATCCCAGGAAATTCACATGTGGTCACTTGCGGTTCCCAAGTTCCACATGCGGTTCGCATTTTCCACATGTGTTGCCATTCATTCACTGGACCTCTGGGCCTCATGTGACTTTCACATGTGATCATGTGAAAAGTCATGAAAGTCCTTTCATGGGATTTTTTTTGTAAGGGAGAGACACTCAGATTGCCTTAGTAAAAAACAGTTTTCCTGATATATATATATTTATGTTTGTATTCTTTGCTCTGGTAGCAAAGTTTTAAGATGGTCACAGCACACTGAGATCCGTGCAAGATCTGGATTTCGAACCGGCCTTTCCATTTCTTAGTTGTCTCCTCCTCCGTGGTGGATTTACTGTTACATTTGGTGTGATCACGTTTTAATCACATTTTCCTTAACCACCTTTGATGCATATTACAATTTATGGTGGACTCTGTGACGGTGAGCTGACCCTCACCATCATAACGTTCAAACCAAAAGCGTTGCCACACCATTACACTTCCACCTCCATGCTTCAGAGACGGTGTGTTTTTTTTTTTCTTCTTTTTCTGCAATGTTACATTTGGATTATTCCAAATACTAATATTCAATTCTCATCTCCAACATATGTTTTTTTTTTTTTTTCAAGAATTCCCTGAAAGGGATTCTCGACTACTTGTGTAATAGAAATATAATAATAGGCTTTATTTGAGAAATATTTCATGAAAACTGTACATCTGAGGAGATGATGAATCTGGCCGCTTCCTGCCAAACCTGTTGAGTTTTGCGCATCGAGTGACGTTTAGCCATTTAAACCGGAGCGTGTTGAAATAGAAGCCAATGCAGAAGTTCAGGAGGGGAAATGAAGCTGAGGACAAACAGCTGCCTATAAAAAAAAGCTTACTTCTACCGATCTGTCAGATCGGCAGGTGAGGCTGACGTAGTTCATCTTCAAGAAAAGTGTACAGAGAGACTGATTGCAAGTATGCCTGGTTTCTAAACTCACAATTAAGTGTAAATATTGCCATTATTGTTTTCTGGCAGTAGCAGACGTTGATCAGTGAAATATGACCACACAGACAAATTGTATATTCACTTTGTTCTCCACCTATGTTCCTTAGACACACACAAATGCTTTTTTTATGGATAGTGCTGGAAGAATACATTTTTGCATGAATGCTGTTATCACCTATGGTACCGATTATATCTGGCATTTCAACCTTGAGAATATTAGTTGTGATTTTTGTAGCGTTTGTCTCCAACTTATATACATGCATGGCTGCGCAAAGTGAAAGTTCATCTGTTAAACTGGCTCAAAATGAAAATGGAAACTACAGACTGGAGTATTATTTTTTTAATGTCTTTGTCAGCCTGCTACTTTATTATTTTTATTATTACATTTAATATAATTTCAAATATTTGTGTAATTTTTGCCCAGTTTGACGTAACAAGTTAGCTACTTTAGTTACAGGTTGATTTTCAAAGCAAGTAATTGTTGAGGATATTGACGTCCAGTATTCAGACTGCTGTTACGACAGTCTGCCGATATTTTATTTTCAATGTTTTTTTAATTTGATTAATCGATTAATTGTCACAATAATCAACAGATTACTTGATTACTAAAATAACAATTTACGATCGTATCTTAAAACATAATTTTCCGTTACAGAACGATCCACACCATCGTTTGGATTTAAGTTGGCTCGAATGCCAAGACAAGACAAGCTTCGGAAATGATCCTCTGGTTTATGAAATACAGGAAGCCATTAAAATTCAATTTGAAATAATCTCCGTTCAGACGAGCTATCACACTTTTAAAGAAACCACAAACCTGTAGAGATGGATTTCGTTGAGCAAAAAAGGGAAAAAAAAAAACAAAAAAAAAAAACTAATGAGGTGATTTGATCAAAGGGGAACAGCTCCGGAGCTCAGGGGGGACTGGGTTTTGTTTCTGCCAGAGAGCGGAGGAGTGTTGGTGAGTGATCCGAAACGTTTATGATAATTATCGTACAAAGAATTTAGGACGGCGTCGGAGAGGAATTGCAGATTGCCAGGCAGCAGCGGATCAAAGTGGTGGAGGCAGAGGAACGGTGACGCATGCGGCTGCCAAATGACTGGCTGGTGACGGGGATGGAGCAAACAGACCAGGAGACGACGGCTTAAAGGAGATCCAGGCGAATGATTGACTGGGTGGGGGATGGACCTGGTCTCCATGTGCTCCTCATCACAACCTTAGACAAATGTACTATTAAACATTACTTGATTGAAACGTCTTTATTTCCCCCCTTTTACTTTGCATTGTGAGTTGGTAGTTTGAACACCTACCAAACCTCATAAACGCTAACCCAAACTGAAAAGCTCTTATTTCCTGATAATCAGGGCGACTTGGTAAATCTGATCCTCTATTTCTTCTCTTTGTGGACACGAAAATCCATTTGGCTTGTCAAGACGCGCATTTCCAGAGTGTTAAGAGCAATCTCCGCCAAAGTCTTGACACACAACAACCAGTGCCAGTCATCGCTCTGCCGGCCTCCGACCTGTTTTGTTTTAAGATTTATTGTTATGACTGAAATCAGTCCAGCAAAGCACTTAGTAGGGCCATCTTCTCTACAGCGTCTTTGTTCTTCTTTGCCGTGACGGGCAACGAAGGACGGCTTTCCCTTCCAACAGAAAAGGAGGAAACGCCAGGTGATGGCGTCACCTGCACATGGCTGCTAATCAGGCGTTCCTGTGAAACGCGGCTAAACGCAACTGGACGCATTGAAAAGATGCGTCGTTTACTAGTTTATCTGAGCGTTGCTCCCGCTCAGAGCAAAAACACATTCGGGGCTCCTAAACTGCAGACCTTGTTTCTCATCTGTAATCTCGACGATTATTCTAAAACGTATCCCAGAAGGATTTGTGCTACCTTAACCATCTCCTTTGTCGTAAACGTAATCCTCTCATCCGGCTGTCAGACGAGGGTTCGTACGTTTGCATGCTGATGAGGCCGCGGAGGGACGCAGACCGAGGGTGTTTGTAGGAGGAATTACAGCCGGGTGCAAGTATTCGTAGATTAAAAACCCCACCGAGCAATTAGCTCGACGCTGAGCAACGCTGTTGGACAATCTTCATTAGCTGTCAAGAAATGAATAAGAACCAAATTGACTGTCAATTACAGACGGGGGGGAAAAAAAACGGCGCAGAGATTATCTGTAAGCCATTACTCCCAATTTATCAAACGGGAAATGCGCAGGCAGATGGTAATGATGTGGTACGAGTGCAGAAGTGTCATAATGTTGAGAGAAAAAGTGAGCTGTAATTCAATGAGGGGAACTGCAGGCGGCATTTTCCCCGGAGACAGATGATTAAGACGATGTTAATGCTGTTGTCGGGACATATGAGGGCGCGCAGCGGCGCATGCATGAGCCGCCGGGCGACAACAGAGCCGGGAGAAGTTCTTTAAATCATTTTTTGGACTGGTTGTGTTACGGGAAGTGAATGTGAATAAATGCAAAAAAAAAAAAAAAAAAAATCAACTGATCCTGAAATCAACTGTTCCAAAGCCGAATGCTGACTCACTGGTTGATCCTCTAACTTTCATCCTTCCTCTAATGGTGTAGTCCAAGGCTTTTTCTCACAGTCAACATTTCTGATGTGTGTGCTAACTTGTCAAATGCCTCCTACAGCTTTCATGCAGATGAATGTGTAATCCAGTGATGTTCACATGCGACTGCACAATTCAGTTTCTCCTGGCCGCTTCTGACGCAGTGAAGATTTGCAAAAACTGGTTGCATGCGCTGAAAAAAATCCCCCCCCAAAAAATGGTGTTTCTTTCAAATTCGTCCATCCCCTCAGAAAATATTCTCTAATTAAAAGGCCAAAATAAAAGTTCTTGAGCCAGTCACCAGTTAAAACCACCCAGGGATAACTGTGAAGTGCATGCCGAAGCTCTTGTTGGCGAACTTTCTATTTATTCCTGCGCTTTTCTTCGGAGATCCGAAAGCTGTTATTCTTCACGCTATGATAGCAGTTTGTGTCTCTGTGATCACACTGAAAAAGGGAAAGAAGGATTTCCATTTTTCTGCCTCCCTCAGCTTGGAACAGCTGAAACAAACCAACAAGCCCCTAACGGTGACCCCAAAAACACTTGGATGCAAGTCAACAGGCCCATGAAGACACCGGTGTTGCCATGACGATATGAAATGGTCACTGTTTTTTTTTTTTCTTTTTTTTTTTTTAAATACACCAATGAAGTAGTTAATAGAGGTACTAACTTAAATTCAGATGGATGAATGAACTTGAAATAGGAAAAAAAAAAAAACAAAACAAACCCCATCCTTATAAGTTTTGGCAGTCGTAAGGTTGTGTTTTCAGGCTTTCATGTACGTCAATCAAAACTTGTTGGCCGTTGTCTTCCTGTGCTGGCAGGAAGTCCTTGAGTTCATCAAACCCAATCGCGAGACGTCAACCCCTCCCTGCGTCCGACGAAGATCTTTTTAAATATGTGCTAAACTACGACAGCTGCCCTGAAACGTTCCTTTAGCTCTTCAAACTCCTTGACCATCGTCACAAATGTCCATCGTTTTATCATCACTGTTCGGTGTTGGGCGCCGTCTCTTCTCTGGCGAGACAGTCGTCTTCCTCGCAGTTAAAGGTCGACCATATTCCAGCCGCCAAACCATCCTGCTGAAACATCCGACTCTTGACGGGAACATGCGCGCATTTCATGCGGTTCCAAGCAGCGGGCGCGTGGGAAGGTTACAGCTTAAGTAAATTGCGTGGAGACATTGTTCGCTCTATAAACGTGCGGTAAATCTTTTTTCTCCTTTCCCTAAATAGCAGCAGTAATTGATATCGATGTGCGCTACGGGCAGCGCTCCTAAATCACCGTCAGACCCGGGGGGGGGTGTGCATTTAGCAGTTCCAAAGTAGTGTGAGTAATGTGTGAATTAACCAACTTTGTCAATGATATGTTGTTGCTCTGTACGGCAGCTGCAGAGCCCTGACAGGCCTGATGGATGAACTGGTCTGCATGGGCCCTCATGAAGTCAGCAAGGTGCTTTTCATCAATAGTCTAATAGAACCTCTGACCATGCTGACGGTGGGAGAAAAACTATTTACGTTTGATTTTTTTTTTTTTTGTATTTATTGCAAAAATACACTCAATTATATATTCGCTGTTCATCAAGTGCCCAGACACTTTGTCTAAGTGGTAATGAACTACATGAGTATCTATGTGTTTTTGCAAAGTGCCATGTAAGCTGCTCCGAATCTCCAGGAGGATTCAGCAGACGACGGTGAGAAGCGTTTTGGTTCCGTCAGCGTATCGGAGCAACGCTCGGGACGTTTGCGGTCGCAGTATTTGCTCGCCCATCTGTGCTCACGGAGACTGCGTCATAAATCACATAAAAACGCCAAACGTGTGGGTTTTGCTGCGACTTTTTTTTTTTTTTTTCTTTTTTTTTAATTATCCTGAAACAAAAGCCGTTAGAAATCGTCGGCTGTTTTTCCTTTGCAGACGTGCGGAAAACTTTTGTCGATGTTCCACTATTTTTTTTTTTTTGCGTTGTCGGTTTTGCCATTGAACAAGAAGCGCAATCAAAATCGCGCTCGAATAAGATTGTTCACGCAATAAGTGATTAAAAGACAACCTGTGTGACTTTATCGTGTTCTTACTTTGTCGTATTGATATTTTATCGGGGCTGAAATGATTGACATTAGTATTTTACTTTTATGATTCCGTACAGCTGAAATTTGACAGCAGCGCAAGCTACAAAAACGCAATGCTCACTGATTGTCTTTTTCCATATTTTGCGTTGCAGATACAATCATTTTTGCAAGGATGCATTCATTTTTATTTATTTTTTTTACTAACTTCTCCCCGTTACCTAATGGTCAGAAGCAGCTTGTCTCAGACTTTTGCACCATTACCTAGTTTGCATTTTACTTGTTTTTTTTGTTGTTGTTGTTTTTGTTTTTTTTTCCATAACATGCTGCACAGTTATAATGGATAGTTGTGGAGGTGGGAGCTGGCAGATGAAGGAACGGGGTTGCCAGCACAGAACATTATTTGTTTTGTTGAAGTGCTCCTGGGGACTTTCATCACGAGAGGAGCAAAGAGAGAGAGAAAGAGAGAGAGAGAGAGGAAAAAAAGAAAAATATGGATGTTTGTTTTACAAGAAGACTTTGTTGTGTGTGTTGTGGAGAAGCCAGCAGGGAGAGGCAAGACATTAGAGTGGCAGGAAGCAAGACAGGCAAAGGTGTACGGACAAGAGGAGGCAGATTGGACGGAGCTGACTGACAAGCAAACATCTAGAGAGAGAAAGGCAAGCGAGCTAACAGACACCCTGACAGTCGGGAGGATATGTGGGCTCAGGCGCTGCCGGCGAAGACGGGCAGCTCCTCCGCGCCGCTACCTGCACGGAACACAAACATGGCAGCGAAGAGAGAAACACGAGCCGCCTTTTCGTCTCGGCTGCAGGCCATCGAGGCAGAAACCGTTTCCCGTCGCAATATTTGTCTTGCGTTCCGTAGGCCTTCATTCCACGCCAGAAAGGAAATAAAACGACGTCGACGAGTTTGAACACATCCGGCCTCCTCGCCGCCGCGGTTAGACAAAAACCCTGAAACCGAGGGAGAAGCTCTGCGGTCGCTCAATTTCGTCAAAACTCTTGACGCGACTCAGCAGAATGAAAATGCGACGCGCAAAGATTTCCAGATTTTACTTCCGTTTTTTTCTTCAAAGTTTTTAGATTTTCAATTTGTCCTTCGAAACAGCCAGTGACTACGTTCTGTTCTACTTTCTGTTCTCGATTACACTCTCTGAAAGCGAAGCGTTTTTGAAGTAAAATGAGCTCCGCGCTACGTTCCAGAGCTGCTCCCTTGGAACACGAAAAACCTAGAAACGTTGCAAAACTACTTGTTCCAGAGCAAAGGACACGTACAAGACGACATCACAAACCTGTTTAGCCGCTACGACGCACATAGAAGTGGGTCGTATCCAAGACTTATTAAAAAAAAAAAAAAAAAAAAAAAAAATTAAACTTGAAAATTGCTCGGAGTAAATCCTTGCTGTTAATTTTGTTCAATTGTTAAATAATTTGTTATAAGCATAACATAGTCATAGTCGTTGTTGTGATGGATTATTAGACTTGTCTGATGAACAGAGGCATCTCTTTGCTCCATGTGACAGTGGGAAAATGATCATTTTCATTAACTTTTTGTACATTTTTCACTGTTTTCTCCATCAAAGCTGCAATACATTCCAGCATCAAAGCCAACAGACAATATGTGTGTTTCCCGTATAACTTATTGCCAAGAAAGATTGAAAGATTGGACTTTCAAGTATTGATTGTCATCGTCGCAACAAATGGCAAATAAACAGTGTGATGTCAAAGACTCACAGGTCTCACATTTAATTTGACGTGGGGATGAATAAAATGTTTTTGAATTGAGCTGAACGGGTCTGGAGAACGAAAGGTTCTCACTATTGTGTGTCCAGGACTGTCTTTAACCGATGCGAGAAAAAAATATTCAAGGATATTCTGAACAGAAAACTTATTTGTTCAATCGGATTGTTTTTCCTCCCAGTAAAACTTCACTCGCATCAGCACGCGCGTTAATTTAATTTCGTCTGGAGCTTTCCTCCCCTGGCGTGTGAATAGCGCTGGACTCCACCGAGGCAACGCGCACCAATCCTCGCTCCCACGCTCAAAACGCAGCGTCTGATTCTCTGTTACTGGCAGAGCAGCGGGGGAACCCTGCGGTGAAGTTTTCTGTGCCGAGCAGGTAATTGCAGTATCTGTTTCACCTGAGCGTTAGTCATTCCGGGGCGCTCTGAACCGTGCGTGCGTGCAAAAGTTCAGCTTGCCTTGTAAACGCTGATGGCAACCCCAGCAGCATGGCGAGACTCACTTCATCTTCCCTCCCCCGCCCCCCCCGCTGAGCGTTTTGATTAGAATTTCAGATGTGTCGTTCGCTGCATTCTTCGCCCAGTGGCCCTGCGTTTACTTTCCTGTTTTTTTTGTTTTTTTTCCCCTTTGCCCACCTTCAGCAACTCACCAGAAACATCATGGCGCCGGGTGAGAAGTGACGGCGGAGGGGCGTGCACACGTTGCTGGCTGTTAACGCGTGCAATGAGGAGCAATTAGGCCACGTATTGTTTCGCTGCGTTGACGTCCGATAAGTAACAGATGGTTTTTATGACGCCGAGCGTACTGAAGGCCGAGCATATGTGCGGAGCCTCCGTATCTGCCAGACAGCTTTTCCTCTCACCTAGAACTCTGCAGAGGATTGAGGCAGAAAGGAGCTTAATGTATCCCTTTGTGTAACGGCTCCTGAAAATGGGTCACTAAAGTTTTAAATTCAGCAGATAACATTTGATTTATACTGTGTGCTAATATGTGATGTAAGGACCGGATCGCCTGAGGAAAAGCAGTTGACCTCGATTATGTCTGATCCACTGAGGATATATATATATTTTTTTCCGTTTCCTATTTATAAAGAGTGTGATTTTTAAAGCTCTGCGTCTTCTTAAGCAGCTCTGTTTACTTTGCGTGGACTTTGGTGTTAGCAGCACAGGGCTGATAAATGGGCAGACTTACTTAATTTAGCTTGATCTGCGATCCGCCGATACTTAAGAAACCAAGTTTGACCACCAGGCCAGGTCTGCATGTGTGCGGTTATTAAGTGACTGCACCGTCGCCAGCTTGGCAACTTTTTCGCCTCTAACATTAAAAAAAGAAATGTTGGAAAATCAGAATCGGCACGTCAGGCTTAAAGATCAGTGACTGCAATCGGTGCACCCCCACTTTTTATGACTCCTCTGCTCATTTGTGTGTCTGATGAAGCCAATTTCCTGTTCGTGCTGCTGAGAGTCAACTGCATTTTCTTCTTGGCCAAGGTAATGGAAAACAATTAAAGAATCGTCCTGTGCTTCTAAAAATAGATTTCATCTCCCACCCCGTCACAGAAACCAATTAACCAATTAATTGCTTGATAAATTAAAATGAATTCTATCATTTCCACTCTGGTGATTAATAGTTTTTGAACGTCGGTTTTGTTCAGGGGCGTCATCATCCGCTGCATTCATGGTCTCGGTTGTTTGTGGGTTTTGTTTCCATTTTATCGATTGCTTTTGGCAGCTGTATTTATTCTGGTTATTTAAAACGTCTCCCGGTTCTACTGTACAAATGGCGAACTTCCGTTACTATGCCATTATCACCGTATTAATCGAAAATCAGCATTAGCACGACGACATCATCGCCAATCGCAATAATTTCGGAGACAGTTTAGACACTCCCCATTTCTCACCCCTCCGCGGAAATGTCTCTTCTCCTGTCGTTTCGGCTCAGCCTGCTGCGCTTCCTCTGACTTCTTCTCCCTGACTTTAAACTAGCTGGCTGACTCTCGCTCACTTAGTGAGATCTTTCACACGAACCTCTCGCGCCGTAATGAATTGAGTGTCTCGTATCCTAAACTCTGAGTGCGCAGGAGTGTGTAAAGTCATACATAATGCATCCAACCCTAAAAAAAATTCCAAGTCCTGACAAATGCGCTCAGCTCACAGTGTGCTCATTAGTTCTGTTATCCTTAATTGAACTTGAATATGCATTTGTTCCTTTTATTTTTCCTTGTTGCAACCCCCTTGATTCTCAAGGGGGTTGCAACTAATGATTATTGGTAATCCATACTTCTGACGATAAATTAGATCATTTCTTCTTGACTTAACGTAAGTACCGTGCAGGGCTGATCTGTTGATTATTTTTTGGATTAACTAATTAATACCTAAAACTTTTGTCTGTTTTTTTTCACAGAATTTCTAAAAAACTATGTCACCTTATTTTTATCTGAATTGCAAAGTGTGTATATTATCTGTGCGGTTTTGGCTTAATTCCTGCTCTGAGAATGTTTATCTTTCAGTCAATGGCATTTTTGTTCTTTTCTTTTTTCAAAATAAGATATTTGTTATTCACCAGCAGGTGTGTATGCAACACACAATATAGGAACAAAAAGCACAAAGGAGTAAAGATCCACCAAATAATTAAGCAGATAATAGAACGAATAACAGCAACAGAAATCAAATAACCAAACAAAAGGACAAAAAAAAAAAAAAAAAACATAACCAAGAAAATATACATTGACGATTATTTCAACAATCGATTTATCGCGATTAATCGTTCTGAAAGTAGGTCGACTGTCACAGGAGGAGAAAACGCCGTCTTCTTATCTTCAACAGCTTCCTGGATTTTCATTATGTTCAATCAAAATGAGCAGCTTTACCATCAGTACTCCATGTTATAGCAACAGCAACGCGTCTAATTATGCTTCCCAGTGTGTTTTTAGAGCTGACACAACCTGAGGTGTTGATTGATTTGGCAGCTAAAGTGTGTAAATGACTAATGACTTCCTTTGTTTTGACGCCCAGTCCAGTTCATAAAGACGAGCAACATCTTCAGGAATTCTGGCAAGAATCTGTTTGGATTGTTGTCAGTTTTCAGACGACAAATAAAGTCCTTTGATGAGAAGCAACTTACCACCAGGAGCGTTCCCGTCTCTTGTTAAGCTTGGCTTCTCGTTCACGTTATTTGCCTTTTTTGTCTCTTTTTGACCGCAGAGTCCAGGCGACTAGTGTTCCCCGCACCGTCCTCGGCATTCACTTCACACGCTCTCAAGGACGGCCCGGCCGTGTCAACTCTCTCAGACGTCTTTGTCTCCCTTTTTTTTCCCCCCCACTTCTGTTATTTGCCTCTCACAATTATTTCTGTCGTTTTTCGTTTCGCTGTCACTTCAAACAGGCTTCTTGGAGTGCGTTATAATAATTTGGCATCAATGTGATCATTAAGAGCTCATAATCCCAGATTAGCCATTTCTGTTTGCAGTGCCAGCCTTGTTTTATTACTGCTTTGTGCTCTCTAAGCAAACTGCCCAGAGAGGAGGATGTCTGTACGAGCAGTTCTTCAATGTGTTGTGATTCTCAGTTGTTAATCGGAAGCACTCTACTGGGTTTGAATGTGCAGATGATTTTTTTTTTTTTTCTTAGCGTATTTGATCCAACTGGTACGTAACCTGAAGACAGAACTGCTGACAGCGTTTCTTTTTTTCCTCTAAAATTGTAAAAAGTGGATGTGGTGTTCTCATTTAGCCTTTATGTGGAGTTCTGACACGGGCGTGGTTCTGACTGGGGACGCACCGATCCACTTTTCCTAGCGGCATTCTTCCTGCCGTGCATGCGAGTCTCTCGTTTCCATCCCTGGCAAGTCTCCGAAAACCACAAACTGCCTTCCTCACTCACCGGGACGTCTTCGTATCTGCAGAGCACGTGTCCGTCCCGTTCGACGTGTCGCCTCCAGGCGGGTTTGACGATGGGGTCGCGGCGTGAATGGCGGGGCGCTTGCCTTTATCGGGTGCGCGAGGGAAACGGGCAGACTGGGTGGATGTTTTCATTCCTGAGCTCTTGACCGGCTGTCGCGGGAGAGCGTTTCATCTTCCTTTCCATTCATCTTGGACGCATGGAGCTGCAAAGGGCATAAATAATGCACTTTATGCCTCCGGCTCCAACAATGCACCTAGGTGCCGTTTATGGCTGACCTGGACACATTGTTGCATGATATAAGGATATGAGGGAAAGTCCCACGAGGTGCAGCGATGTCTGTGCTGTAGTGGGGTTGCCCTGCTGAGCTGAGCCAGTGAGGTAGCGTAATAGTGCGCCGTTATCCTCTTTAAGCCAAGAGCTTTTTATCCCAACTGAACAGTTAAAACTGGATCTGCGTGTTCCTAGAGTATAAACTTTCATTTGGAGTGCCGCCACAGAACCTTCCTGCGTCTTACTGGGATGCGGGAAGGTTCTTCACCAGTGTGGGAAGGTTCACCAGACTGGATTTTTTTTTTTTTATTTGTTATTATTGTTTTTGATGAGGAGAGAGAATAAATCAAGCTGCCATTTGCTCAACTGACAGCTTCATCGTGCCGAATGAATGGCTCTCGGGTAGCGATGATTGAGATGGACAGGCCAATTCAGAAATGGAACGGGTAGATTAGAGAGAAGAAGCATGTCCATTTGTCTTGGTTTTAGTGCATAATCTTTAGACTTTTACTGTAATTCCAACACATGCATAGGGATTTCAGCAGGCTTCTTGCTTTTTTTCATAATGAATATATCAGCTTTAATTGATGTAGCTGATATTTACCATTTGCATTATCGTCAGTCGCAAAATTAACAGCAGTCTAACAACACTCACCGGATCGCAGGAATCCTGTCACCTCGTTTTATTATTGAACATTTGTCTGCTACTACAAATGGACCGTAAATATTTTTCATGCTGCATATGTCCTTGAGGTGTTTTAGGTAGCTAAAAGGAACACGTCTCCAAACAGACTGTCTGTTTCATAGATAAAACTGGAGCCCCGTTCTCGGTTGTGTGAAGCCAGCATAGCTTCACTGTCCCACATTGTTCTGCGGCGACTGTTTGCATTTGCCTCGGCAGCCGGTTCGCTGCCGCAGGCTGATGGAACCCGACTGTTTGGATTGAAGACGGGCCTTTGGCCGCTGCGTTTGTTTTCATCAGGGACTGAGCCCACGCAATGAGAGGCGATTGCTGCATCAGACGCTGAATCGGTCGGATTCGAATGGCAATCTTTCTGTCTCGTCCCAGACAGTTTTGCCTATTAATTCGCCGTTGAGTGGACTCGGAAGCCTTTATCGAGTTTCAAATGTTTCCAGGTGAGTGGCGCCACACGTCAAGATGTTCGGTTTGAATCCTGCCTTAGTCTTAAGGCTCCGACATACTTCATCTGAACTGCTGAAATCGGCTCTCGTTGAGCTACGTTCATGCTGCCAGGAAAGAAGCCTGGGAGAGCCAGTAGAGTCTCAATAGTCTTCAGAGTGAGAGTCTTCAGACTGAGTATTCTTACATGTTTTTTTCCAGTCTACCTCTATGTTGACCCTACGATACACTCACAGCCTTTATGTACCTCACTTCCACAGTCTTCCTGGTCATTGATCGCATGTAAGCTGCACTGCTGAGTCAGTGTCTCCACAAGGGTCCAGTCATCTGGAAAAGCTCTACATGAAGGATTCGTTGTAGCCGCGTTCAGCGCTAAGAGCTGAAGGAATTTCAGACGATATCCTGACAAGTGAAAGAACGTTTATGCAAGTGTCATGAACTTGACCAACACTTATCAATATTTAATGTATATTTTATCGCTTTGGGAGTTTGCATTTTGTTTGTCTTGATATGAGCTTGTTATCTCTGACGCCAATCAGTGATTTAAGATTAGAGATTATTAATGCTGAGTCCCAGTACAATACTACATTAAAATCAGTAAATCAATTCCTGAAATGTTGCGCAGTAAAGTGACACACTGCTGCGTTTTTCATCACTGCAATATGGAAAATATTTTTATCAGCCGGTTGTTGTAATTTATCCTGCTTGTTTTTCACGACTGCAACATGCACTTTTATCTGAAACTTGGATAGAAAAGCTAACAATATTCAGAATTTGTTGCAAACAAACCGACTCTGTAGCAAAGTTGTGTGTGTGTGTGTGTGTGTGTCAGAAATTCCCAAATGGTGGCACATTTTAATCCCTGTCAATCACAAATCTGGTCCTGGATTTGTAATATTTACAGAGACGTGACTTCTCTTTCCATGCTGCAATGCACTACAAATAGAGGGAGAATTATGTTCAAACAAATTCCGAAGACAAAAGTGGACCTAGAACTGAGCCTTGGTGTACACCAGTATCACATATAATGTTGATTTTTCAAATTAAACCTTATAAATGATCCATTTTTCATTGTTCTTTTGGTATATTTATTGAAGCGGCACTTCTGAACATTTCATTTCTGGCTTCCTCTTGTGTCTCTAGTCTACTTTGGCTGCAGTACTCTGCTACAAAGAATATAAAAAGCGCATTATTAAAAAAAAAAACAAACAAACAAAAAAAAAACATTGTGAAAAGTTAGTAAGATACATAAGATTAATAGGTCGCCTTGTCTGAAAGTTCCTGTCTACATTAATCATGAGTTGCGCTCGCTATTTTAAAGGCTCTCCTGTGTACAACTCTTCATGCTCTGGTTTTGACCCACAAACTGCATCAAACGATAAAGCCATTCCGGGTTATTGAAAGTGCACGTTTGCTCTGCCGGTCGTTTCATCAAGAGCTTCGTCGATGTAAATTGTTCCAGTAAAAATGTCTCCTTTTTGTATTTGTTTCTGCCGGCTCCGGCGGGTGACCCCTCACGCTGTCGAGGTTCAAGTGATTTTACAGGCCTGGCAGGATGTAAATTGCACTCCGTTCCAAGACAAACACAGGTAATGAGCTAGATCCAGCTGAAAGCAAAGACAGAGCCTGTGTTCCCCCCCCCACCACCACCACCACCACCACCACCTGCCACCCCACACACCCTTTGTGAGTGCACTCAGAGCTTGCTTGAGTGTGTGAATGAGTCCAGATGATAGGGGTGTTCTCCATTTAATCTACCCTTGAGACATCGATCAGTGTATCACGGGGCAGAGGGGAAATTATTACAAATGGAAATGGCTTCTGGCTCCATCTCGCCGTCTCTCTTTCTTCTCCTCGGCTTTCTCGTCATTGTTCGTGGCCCGCCTTTAGTAAAAATCGGCGATTCAGACCCGGAAACGTAGTGCGCCCTTCTCCGAAATCCGTCTGTTCATCTAACAGTATCTCGGCGAATATAGGGCCTTTTTTTTTCTCTGTGCAGAAAGTACTCTTTTATTCATTCAAATGCTGTTTTTTGTTGTTGTTGTTTTTTTTTGTTTTTTTTCATGGGCAACTCATGACGTACCACAGCTGTTTTTGTACGGAGTTGAGAAGCTCCATGAATATTAACATCCAGGACCAGATTTGTGCTTGACGGTGATTAAACTCTATTTAGCAAAGAGTCAAACGAATCTCAGAAATACGATGTCTTCAGCTCGGGGGAACTGCCAGTGCGTTTGAATGTCGACCGGGGAAGTTTCAGTGTGCAGACGTCACCGCGTCGCTGTTTAGAAGAGGCAGGCCTACAAGACGCAAAATTGCAAATTGTGCAGCGTAACGTTTCATGCTTGAAGCTTTTTTTTTCATGCATTTGGCAAATGTTTTTTTTCACATTCAAGCAATTTTGCTACCCTTCTGTCTACAGATCTGTGAAGCTCATCAGACCACAGCAGTCAAAATGGTGGCTGAAAACGTCACAAACCTCAAAGTTATTTTTAGATGCTTAAGTGGAAAGGCTCGACGACCTTTTGTTCGCACTGACAGTTTTTGGTTCAGTGAGCCTCGGACCATCCAGGGGGAGCTAATCTCCTCGGGGACAAACGTCTCTCTCTGTACAGAGAGTCGGCGTCAGGAATTCCTTACCTGCAGAAGAAAAACTGAACTCAGACTAAAGCACAATGAGTGCTGGAAATCCTTGTCTTAGGTATTTTGTTGGTGTTGTGTTTCACCGACAATCCTAACGTTGGGTCATGTGGTTTTTATTCTGTTCTCGATTTGCACTTTAAACCTCATACAAAATGTTTTCATGTAGTCACAACACTATCGAGATCGACATGTTGCAAATCAGCTTAATCATGAAGGCTATATAAACTTGCGTGTATGTTAACTAACTAAACTAAAAGAAGTTGCCACATTTTTTTCTGAAAAGTGTGTCTTTTTGCAACATTGCTAGCGCTTGAAACATTTCCTAATACATTTTTTTTTTTTTTTTTTTTTTTACTAAGGCAAAGAAAACTCTGTAAAACGTGAATTATTTTGGTAGCCAAACCTCTTTCTTACACTCAGTGGTCACTTTCTTCAGTAGAGCTGCTCAGATGCTTGCAGTCGCTAACGGATAATTAGCCAATCACTAAGTGGGAACTCGTTAAAATTGACTTTTTGAGCTTTACATTGTGTTATAATGTTGTTTCCTCATCCAAAGAGCTCAAGGAATGGTGTCTTCATTCTTCCGTGCATGTTTGGGAAATCCTGTAATCTCCGGTGGCAACCATCCAGCTGTGAAAAACGCCTTGGAGATGCAAGTTTCCAAGCTTCCCTCTACCCGGCGACTCCCCCCCTCGGCTCCTGCAGACTAACCAGCAGCAATTGGCAAACACCTGGTGGAACGGCACATCTGCTCATTGTATAAACTGCTTCTCAGTGGAAGGCTGTTAATAACGTTGTTAAAGGGTTTACAGAGGAGCGATGTTGTGGCGACTTGCTGAAATCGGAGTTTAAGAAAGCGTAGAATATTCTGGAGACGATAGCCCAATTTCAACGCTGTTAAATCATGTATATGTAAACGCATAGCGTTTTCATAGCAACTAAAGGTAGCATAGTTACTTGACTATGCTATGAAATGGTACCACGTGCCTGGAAAACACATAATATCCGTTCAAGGACATTATTATGTGCCCTATTATCCTCTGCAGAGCTCTGCAGAGGATAGTGAAGGGAACTGAGGAGGCCATTTGAACTCATGCCAGCAAGCAGATGGTTGCACAACATTTAATGGCTGAACCAGCAGACGGCTGCACAGCTTTCTGCAGCGAGCTGCTCACATTCTGAACTGCTGCTAAGACTGTGAACTTTGTGATATTGCTCTTATTTTCGGTATAATAATAGTGTCAAGTCAAACTTTGTTTTATTTCAATCTATCACTCAAGCAATCAATTTCAGTTACAAAGCGCCCTTCATGTTGGAGGCAGCTATCTGGAAGCCCACAGGAAAGGGAATTTCTGAGCTGGGTTTGATCTATTCAGGGTCACAGTCTGCAGGTCCAAATGCCAGAGTTGTGAAGTAAACTGAAGCTGGTGGGATCCTCCCTTTTGCTCCAATCTTTGTGAGAGGGCTGGTGGATATTAAAAGCGATGTACCTTCATCTTTTCTTCGCTTCCCTGGACTAGCCAGGGGAGTCATTGCTATATTCTTTGCTTAATTTCTTAATAAAGCAATAATCAAAATGCATTTTTGATCGACTCAGTGTTTCACCTTAGGTAAGACTTATTTATTCCCTTAACGACAGTCATCGTACTGAAGACTTCATTCTAATGGCAATAAAATGATCTGCATTTGAATGCACATCATTTTGTTTCGTTCTGTAAATGTACACTCTTTATTGTCAGGGTGATATAGTAGTTGTCAAGGGGAGAATAATGAAAATGAATGCTTAAAAAGATTTTGTCAATAAGTATGTGTCGCGGCTCACGTTTGACACGGCTGTTTTTTGGACAGCCAAGGACAAACACGCCGTTTGTCCATGTTGCCGCCCGACTTGTGGCTTGCCCTTGTCCACTTCTGTCATCAGAAACAGTTTCACTGAATAAACCGACTCAGTGAGCGTCTGGAACGGAGCCAGACCCAACGAATCGGCTCTGATCTTCTGTTTTTTTTTTTTTTCTTATTTTAGATTCCGCTCGTCCCTTTTTGTGCTGCATGGACGCGTGTTACTTGTTCTCAGAAGGCAGCGCATACGCGCGCGCGCGTTTGTTTGAAACGATCGGTGCTCGTCCTGTCGTTCTTGACATCCGGAGACATCGTTTGCTTTTTCTTTTATTACGTGAAACACTTGGTGCTACTTGGTTTTCGATTGTTTCCAGCTCCAAAAGCCTCCTACAAACACATCTGTCTGTTCTTCCATGTTATCTGCCTTCACAGTTGTTCTCTTGCTTTGATCACGCTGCTGCCGCCTCATGCTGCTTGGAAGGCTCCGTCATCGATCCCTCTGCAGGTCTCTGCTTCCAAAATGTTAGCTATGGCTGCCTTCTTTGAAATTTTACTTGCGTCTGGCGTCTCTGAGAGACAGCGTCCTTTTTTCTTCTTTCTTTTCGTATTTTTCGTATTTCTTCAAGCAACCCTCGTGACTACGGTCGACATTACTGTGGATCCTCTCTTGGTGAGTTAGTCGGGCCCAAAGCATTGCCAAACCATGAAACGTCCCCCTCCATGCCTTGCAGCTGGCATGCAGCTGCAAGGCATGAAATGAAAAGCATGTCCTCCGTTCAGGTGTCTTGACAGCTTCTTGGCGCATCAGCTCCCAAGTTCAAAGATCGGGGGAGATGAAGATGAAGTCGTTTCTCATTAAAGTAATGAGAAACGACTGTCTTTGCAGACCAAAGTGTTTCAGCTTGTGGCCTTCATCGGGGTCATGATCAGGTGTCCAAACTACTCAATTATCACCTGTTCAAAGAACATCATTCGTGAAGTTTGGGTCTCTATGCTCTCTGTGGTAAACTTTAACTCCATTGTGCCCTAGAAAGTCCGACGGATGTTGGTTGTTGGTGACGTCTTTGTATTGCTTTTTTTCTCTGTTAAGAATAGCCCACAAACTATCGGCATTGCTTCTTCCCAGTCAGTTTGTTTTACTCTGAACTCAGGTTCGGGTCTTCAGAAGCCTGACCAATGCCTGCCTATGCAATTCTGCTGTATTTAAATCTCCCTTGAGTGCTCTGCCTGGACTTTCTGCCATTGAGCTGGATTTCTACGTTTTCCAACGGACCAATCAGCGAACAGAAGGAGAGGTCATGAACGATGATGTTGATTTTTGCACCGTTTTAGAGGTTTTAGGGACGGCATCAGAGGACGTGAACTAAGCCGTTCAGTCCGTGTTGGCCACGCTTATAAATATTGACTAATCATTTTGAACCAATTTATTTTGATATGCACTTTTCTCTTTGCGGTGTAGGACGGCTGTTTACAGCGCAATTTCCGGTAAGCTTCATAGCGCCTGGCATACATCACGGCCAATCGTTAGTGACTGGGTAAAATTCAGAACTTCAACACAGAGAAGCAATCGTTTTTCAACAGCTGAGACTCCAGACTCGCTGGACGAAGCAAAGCGTATGACAAGGGGACAGTTTTAAAAGACTAGGTCTCGAGAGGTTTTGAATAGCGGCTGACGTTTATAAAAATCTAGCTGTGTCGACCATGGAATTACCATCCTCAGATAATGCTACGTTCTGCTTTCTGAAGGCTTCGGCCTCTTCTTTGGTGCTAACTTTCACTTCAAGCAGCAGGGTCACCCAGACTGAATGCCTAATGTTTATTGAAGGACAAACATCAGACATCGCAACAGGGGTGGAAAATGTTTCTCAAACCTAATATTGTGTCAGCAGCTCAGGCTTTCAGGACTCACTGAGGTGTCTCTTATGATTCCTCGTCTTTTCTCTGCACAGACCAGGAGTATTTTTGTGTTTTCCTACCACTAATTATTGCTCTCTTTGATTCTGTGCATATTGTTGATTGACAGAAAACGGAACGTGCCAAAATAATTAACCCGTCGAGTAGGAAACGGAAGAGATACCTTCTATCTGGCAGCCGTGGCAACCAGAAGATGCCGTGCATTTTCTCTCTTTCTGATCTCATTAGTTCTTTTGAGCATGAAATGTCAAGTGCCTGCAGAGGCACTGAATGCTTCTGGGACTTACTGTCAGTCCATCTGTGGCTGCTTTTAGTCCTGCTTTCTCACACGCCTCCTCATAAATCCACTTAGTCATCTCAACATTTTCCTCTCCAAACATCAGTAATCTCACATGCAATAGGACTTGAAGTGACCAACAGGCTATTCCACCTGCATCCCCCTGCTTTCCAGATCCTCTCTCTGTAACGAGGTGAATTAAAGCCAAAGAGCTCTTTCACGACTCTTCGCTAGTCACTGTTTACATACAGTTATATTTTAAAGTTTCGCGTTTTTCCTCGTCTTGGACTCACCCCCCCCAACCCCCCCCCGGGGTTTACGATATTCCAGCCATTTATTCCCCCTCTGCTCCGGCCTGTCCCGTTCCCTCGACTAAGTGCGTCCTCTTCTCTCGCTCACTCACAGGCTAATGACTTGTTCATATTGCAAGCGTCATTTGTTACACATAATTACAGCCGAATTAAAATTTACTGCGGCTTATAAACTGCTCCCACTGCTTACAAATGATTAAACATCCAAATATAGGTTTATGCTGTTCAGGAGTGAATCTGACTGTTAGAGGAGACGGATAAAGCTGCTGTATGCTAATCAGCGCAATTATAATATCATGTGTAAGGACTTTAAATTGTATCTAGACACAAGTTGTGTTTTTTTATGGGTTTTTTTTTTTTTTTCTTCTTCAAGAGCGTATTTAAAATGTTTGAGAGAAAATGCAGATTGGCGTCCTATCGGCTGGTGTTTGTAAAGCCACCCGTCCAGTCTGTTTTACGCTTTTCCTCGGCACTGATTGGTTGTACTCTCAATTATGGCAGTAAGCCTGCATATATTAGCCTCTAAGACAGTTTCCACTGTTTTTATTGACACAACTGTAATTCGTCTTTTATTGAGTCTTGTTTGCCATATTTGTCTCCCCCGTATGGAACGAGCCTCCCTGTGCTGAGTTTTGTTTCAAACCTGAAAGCAAAAGGAACCGCTGATGATTAGTTGTTTTTTTTTTTTTTTTTAATCCGCTTTTGGTTTGGCTTTTAGCTCACTTTTAGCAATTAAGGTCATTTTTACTTGTCTTTACCTCATCCTAAATGCACATGTCATTTTATTGCACTTTGGTTTTTTTCACATTTATTTCTTAAAATGAGTATGTTTACTGTGCTTACTTCTTTTTTGTTTGTTTTGTTGCGATTAGACATTTTACATCAGTTGTTTGAACTGAATGTAAATTCCAATTCGCTTGTTTGTGTTATTTTTTCTGTATTGTCTTGATTTATTATTCCTTTTTTTTGTTATTTTAAGCACATGCTAGAGTCGATTCTTCTTTGATACCTCCAGTATCTTCCTTGCTCCTTCAACCAGTGTCATTTTCGTAGCTACTCGTTTTAGGACATTTCTGGAAAGCACTTTATATTGACTTCATGCGTGAAAAGTCCGATTAGTTGATTCATCTGAACCTCAGCGTAGGTGTTGAGTTGTCCTCCTGACGGAAGCTGAACCTCGCGACGTTTCACTTCTGAAAACAATTTGTTTCACTGAACATTTTTTAGTGGAATCAGATCGAAATGGGGGCGTCGCTTTTAAAACCGACCGTTTGACCCTGCAAATACTTGCGCGTACTTTTTAAATCGAAACCACAGTCGGCGTTGTCTGCGGTTAAGCAGCCTCTTTATCTCGCGCGCAACTTTCCCCCGAAGATCCTGACAGCTGCCACCGCGTGGAACCTGAGTGACGTTTGACAAGTGACACGGATTTCACCAGGACCGGCAGCGTTTCTTGCAACGCGCCCCCCCCCGACTTCCCACCCCCCGATGAGGCCTCAGTCGCTCTTGCCGTAAATGGCGGCGAGGGCGAGAGAAGCGCCGCGGCTCTTCCCGCCTGTCGCCGATTGTGAAAACTGTCATCTTTCGCCACCTGCGAGACGCCTGAAGAACAGGTGCAGATGCGTGGGAGGCAGAGTGGACTGCCACCAAGGTCGCAGAGCCTTTTTGGTTTTGGTGCAGAAGCGTTTTGCCTCCCCGGAGGCCGTCCTGCCACAAAGAGGGGGCAGTGCTGCGGGGCGGGGCGACCCAAGAAGTACAAAGTGACAGTTCCTTAAAAATGCCCCAGATTCCGCTTCCCCGCGCAGGCCGAGGCATAACCCACGGGTTATTAGTCGTAAAGAAGGTGGGGGGGGGAATACAGCATGAACCATATTTCCTGCCAGAGTGCTGCGTGTCAGGCGTGTAGAGCATTTTCCAGCACTTCCACACAGGCTGTAAAAGCTGTCACTTCCTTGGTGCCGCTCAGCTCGCTTTATCCTGTGAGCACATCAACATTAATGCTTTGAGGCAGGCAGGCAGCCAGATATACGAACGCGGTGGAGCCAGAGCACACTGTGTTCCCGGTTGGGATGTGGTGGCCTATTGAGCACCCACAAGCATCTATTGTGTATAAAACGTAAAGATCAATCTCGTATACGACCGCCGAACCAGACGATGATGGAGATGTCCATTTCATTTTCTCTGAAAGCTGAGAGTTGTTGCAATGGTTTGAGATCGTCACCAGCTGAAACGGAGAAATCCAAATGATTATTTTGCTGAAATAAAGTCAGAAAATACATTTTTATCCACCGGTGATCATTTAAGGTTTCTTTTAACCACTTATATGGACTATTATTGGGTATTTCTTGTGGGAACAGCATAAAGGAGCCATCTCTTCTTCTTTGTCCCCGAACTCCTCTCCTCACTCCAAGCCCCATTTGTCAGGTTTCTGGATCCGCTCCCAGGCTGCCATATTTCATCTGTGCAGGATACGGTACGTGTTGCCGCGCAAATGATTAATAATTCTTTTTCGCATTTTGTCACATTATACTCACCGTGTCTTCTTTTTTTTTCATTATTTATTGGGAATTTAGGTGACAGACGAACACGCAATCTCATAATTGTAGATGTTGAAGGCGAGCAGTCGATGGCTTATGAGATTTGTTTCACAAATAACTGAGCTGCTTTAACACAAGGATGTGCTTTAGTCTGCAGCTGAATTTGATCAATTGGAATATACATCCTGTCAAGTCTTGATTGGAAATGTAGATAACCTTTAAACAGGTATTAAACAGAGTTTATATATATATATATTTTTTGTTCTACTGGAAGGCGAATCTCTGCTCTAATCTCCAGTATTTGTATCCTCTAACAGGTTTACTATCTTCCTATATTTAGCTACATCCATCTTCCTATCAACTCTGACCAGTATCCTCGACAGGTAATGCTATCGCCACAAGTTTCATGCACCTTCACGTACGGTTTTGCATTGAGGCCAAGTGGTTTGATGTCGGTCTCTTTTGACCAGAGCACTTTACTCTACATCTGTTTACATTTCAGGATGTAGAGCAAATTAGAACCAGAAGGCCCGAGTGCTCTGGAAGGCTGATGCTATAACAACAAGTCTTTATTGTATGTTCTTCAAGTGATAGAAGACCGACTTTGTTACTGTCTTTATTTGACTCTGAATGTTCATGGAAGCATTTATTACGATTTTAGGCCGAGTTACTAGTTTCGACCTGGAACTGAAGCTGAATTTCTACTCTAAATCGTTCCTCTGTAGGGTCTCGGATGATAACTTCAGTTTTGTTTCTGAAGAAAGTTATGGCATGTTAATGCAATTTTTTTTTGTGCCATGCAGACACGTCATCAAATACATTTGATAGAAGCACGACTTTGCAACTGTCTTTGTATGTCTCTGAAGGTTCAGAGACATACAAAGGTAAATTGAATAAAAGGAGCACATGTTTCAAAACCACTGCCCTATATTCCTAAACGTGAACTACATTCTTTTTCTTTTTGTGTTATTTTCGTTCTATCAATACATTTGAATCGGTTACGATCTGAATCGGCTGGTGAGACGTTTAGGGAAACTGGAAACCACTGGTCGGGGAAACTCTCTGCTGTCTCTTACTTTGCTACAGAAATCCAACTAACTCATAGTACAATTCACATGCAATGCCGTCGGAGGCACAGCGACGGATCAGAGAAGCCGCATGCTTTGCCTTTTCAAATAGCTCTATAGAAGAGCAGCATCCGTTCTTCTCTGTGGTTTATCTACACACTTCCAGAGCTTTTGAGCTGCATCCACTCCGTCTGATTATGTGTCTGTATTTTCAGCCGCTGCCAACCACTGCTGTTTATTCAACAGCAGCGCTGCAGTGTTTGTTGGCTTCAGGTCTTTTTATTTCTTCTAGTGGCTAGAGGATACTGTTGGGAGCTTTTCGAGTTGCTTCCTGTTGGATAAATTGTATATAAGTTATCTCACTTTATTCTAAGTTACTCTTTATCCTATATCCTAATGTGTGTGAAATGTTTCTTTGTGTGCCTGGAATCTATTAGGAGTAAATTCTTGACCTTTGACCTAGAAGCTAAGGAATGGAAATTTATCAGCATAGTGTGACTGCCCGTAACCAAGAATAGAGACGTTTTGCTGTGCTTAGGTCTAAAGCAGGAAATTCCAACAGCTGCTTTGCAACCCCATCCTTTAGGCAAATGGAATGTCTCTGTAACTAGCATGTTCCTTTTCCTAATAAAAGGCGGGGAGGGCAGAGACAGCTTCAGAGCGTTTCAGAGTGTTTTGGGAGAACTGAACTGTCTCTGGGATGCTCTCACCTGCAGGTCGAAATTTATACTGATGTCTCTGTGTCTTTCTTTTAAGCAGATGTATGTTATGGTTATTTGAACCTAACACTTCCCATCCGACGGACAGCGGCGATCACACAGAGACGGCGGCGCAGTGTCTTTGGGCTGACAGCTAAATGACTTCACTGCTCTTAAACCCTCACCGAGTGTTTGATGAGCTTTGAAAACAAGCGATGGCAAAGTTTTTGTCTTGCTGTCGTCTGCTTCTAGCCAACTCCGCAAACTTGTTTTTCTACGATTGGCCACTGTGATATTTCTCTCTCTTTTGAGGAGTTAAAAGATCGTTCACTTCGAAATCCTGGGCAGACGATGCAGGAATACGTTTTAACGGCTTGTTTCCATCTGTCGGCAGGAGGTGAGGCCGTACGATTACAAACGCTGTTGCTGATCGTAACGCGGCGCTGACGCCGGCCCGAGTCGCACTAAAGAGCTAACAGAGGTTTCTGCTTCGGTTTTAGGAGAATTTGTCATTTGTCAATTACATAGAGCGGGAAAAAGTTTTCTCCCATCCAAAATTAGAAAAAGAAAGGGAAAAAAAATAAATAAATCTGTTGACAGTAACACCATTTCATCCTCTCTCTCATTCTGCCAATGAGAGGGATTTGCAGTCCCTACAAAGGGAAATTATTTAACAGTTGCTCTTAATTAATTCGTGGCTTCAGTCGCTAAATAAGAACATTCTCATTTCCATCATTTGCTCTTAAGTTGTCTTTAAACACCCTTAATGAAGCAGCTTTTACTCAAACTGAAGCCGCGTTCGGCTCTTCAGTTTTATTCCTCCGATGCGTTTAAAGCCCAATCAACTGAAGTGGAGACGAAGTTGGAATTAGTTTGACTGTGCCGACAAACTATGGCCTCTGTAATAAGTTCCCCCTCTTTCAGGGTGATCTAGTTCAAAAAATAAAACAAGCAGAACGCGTCTTAGCTTTCCTGCACTCTCATTTGAACTGTAATTAAGCCAGCGATGAGTCACAAAGAGTTCGTCCTTAAAAAACAATCTAAAAACAGAAAGGAGGGAGGGAGAGATGTTTCAGGGTGTTTGTTGGTAATTTCAGACCAGATCTTGTGGACGGAGGGGGAAGGCTGCCGGTTGGAAATCGTCTTGTTAGCCCGCAGGAGCTCCTCGCTCTGTTTTCCTTCCTCTGCTGTGAACTAATTAGTTCTCAGTGGCCTGAAATGATTGCTGTGTCATTCAACTTGACTGGCACGCAGAACTGTTTATTTATCCCTTTGTTTGCCCCTGCTGCCGCCTGCAGACACCACCGTGAACGTGCTAATGGTTGTTAGCGCGTCGTGTGTCGACTCTTTGCTCTTTGTCACTGCTGTAAAGATGCGTGTGTGTGATTTTTGTTCTCATTGTCGGTGCAACGCAAATGAGAAGTAAGCAATTCGGCAACCGCCTAGTTTGAAATACCTTCACGTTTTTGTTTTTCTTTTTTTTTTTTTGGTTTTCCTGCAAATAAAACAGGAGATTTTCCATTTGGTGCAACTATAAAAGCTGCTGGTACTGAGTAGTTTTTGGGTCAAATTGTTTTGGCTTTTGTCTGGATGTAGAAAAAAAATTTTAAAATGAAAACAAGTTGAAAGTGTTTGAAGGCGACATTCTTGAAAATCTTAAAAAGATCTGGCAAGTAAATACTTGGAAATGAACTCGCTGCATGACTCAGCCGTTGCTGACTGACTGATTTTGGCGCCACAGAGATGAGAGGGACGCGGCGCTTTTGTCCAACGCAACAAAACTGTGTTCAGTCGCCGCCCGTTTTTATAGCAGCTGTGAAATAAACAGAGAGGTGGACTTTCTCTGTGGAAATCCGTTTGAAATAAACACTGGATAACGTTGTGCTTCTGAAAAAATGAAAACGCTCCTGGGTTTCTGACACTCAGCACATCTCGGCTCACTGAGGGAGCCACTAACTGAAGCTTTTATTGTATCTGCAGCTTTCGTCTTCTTCTCGAGGGACAATGAAAGTCATTTTTCTGCTCCCGCTTCGCCCAAAGTCGGCCTGCCTGCACAGTCCGGCGTCCTTCTGTCTGAAAAAGCAAAGGCTTCCTCCTTGCAAAACACACCGGCTCTCAGACGCTTGGCCCATAAAAGGAGCAGGCTGCTGAAACAGGTGTGAAATATATGTGCATATTTAGGTGCATTTGGTATTACTGAAGCAGGAGGTTGCAGCATTTTTAGACATGGTCTCATATATTCGAGAGTTTAGCCGTTTGGAGTTCCTAAAAAAAGACAAAAAAGAAAAACAACCTGAAATGAATGCGGTGACGTTTAAGGCAGGGCTCAGGCAAAACGCGTAAAGGGAGAAGAGAACAGAACCGAGACTTGATCTGTGGGGAACTCCACAAGAGGAGCAAGAGAATGATGAGCTGGCTATACATTTATCTCCATATAGCTGTGGTATGAGCCTCACCCTTTATGACCTAAGTTTCAAATGTCCACCTGGATATGGTTTGCTTATTTTAATTGTAGGCAGTTCTTTAAATGTGCTGCAGGTTAATATATATTTCTCCATCTATCCATAACTACTGGAACTTTCAGTATTTTTGCACTTTCACTCCCTGCTACGGTGGGGAGTGAAATTACCGTTGGAACCCGATATTGGCTGGCAAGCGCAACGTCTCCGCTTTCGGAAAAGGGGAATTTTTCAGATCGCGCAATGTAGGACAGATTTGCCATACTGTTAATTTGGCTTTTATCGCTGCCGCTCCTTTGTGCCTGGAAGGGTTAAAGGTCAGTGATCGGCCAGAAACCTGCAGAAAACTAAAAATGCAGCTTGCAACTATTTCAGCTCTCGTTGGCCGTGGCATTGTGAGGGATAGACTTTCTCTAAGTGAGGGAATCTCATGAAAAACAACAGAGAAGTCTGATTTCTTACATCTTGGTGATAGTCTGCTTGGGCAGTGTTGAAAACACAGTGTAAAAAAAAAAAAAAAACAACCGCATGGATTTTTTTCTTTACAAAACCGGAAAGATTCTTAGTTTTTTTTTTTTTTTTTTCCCACCATTAACAACTCTCTGATAGTTGTGCAGTCAGCAGTCAAGGATTTCCTGAGAGACACGGAGATGAATACGTTGCATTCAAGTGACATTTTAGATTAAAGAAATGATACTAATAAAGCATCAGCCATTGAACTGTAAGACTATCAGCTTGACACTCATAATTCAAGGAGCTTGACAGAGAACGTGGAAACGAGGACACTTATTTGTGCTACCAACTGACTCAGGCTCTCAGGAGTTCTCAGTTTATTGTCAGCCTCTTACCTTCAATAGTCATCGTGGTTTTGTGCTGAGCTGAAAGGAACTGGCTTGAGTTCTTTGATTTTTATTTGTACAAAATACCTTAATTAAACGAAAAGTGCTTAACGAATCACTCCCTTGATGTCATTTTGACTTGTTGAATTCGCATGGCTTAAATCCAATTGTTTGCGTTTCTTTTTTAATAAAAAAAGGGGGAGGAATTGTGAGTGAAACGTCGCTGAATTCTTCCTGCAACCTCATTGTGAATCATCCTGCATCCCCTCATCTGATCACCGTGTCGGCAGAGCGTCTGCAGCTACAGTTGCAGCCTCTCCTACTGCATATGAAAGATGCACCAATCAAAGAGAAAAAGTCAGCCGTGTTCTTAAAAATGGCTCGCTTTCAGCCGTTTGATCTCAGAATGCTTAGGTGCGAGGAAGTCGCGGCGATCGCAGCAACTCGCCGGCATAGCAACAGCTCGTCACTCTGAAAACTTCATTATGTGAATTGAACTCATGTTTTGTTTTGTTTTTGTTTTACACAAACCTCCTCCTCCATTGCGTGAGATAGAGATGCTTTTCTTGCAGGGATTCTTGTTACCTGTGGACCGGCATGTCTGCCTGCCATCTTCCACCAGGAGCTTTAACGTCTGCAGGCGATAAATAAGGCAGGAATCTGCAGCCTTCAGTCTTTAGTCTTTATAAAGGCAGGAAGCGGAGTCGGCGCTTCCTTCATTGATTTAGCGTAACGGTGACTGAAATGAGGTAATCTGTTAAGCTCTTATGAGAAAACTAAATAGCTTTTTTTTTTTTTTTGCTGTAACAGTAACAGGGGAAAAGATTTATGCTTTGTTTACCATCATATTAATATCCAGTTTCATTTTATGTCTTATGGATCTTTTCTGTTCATTTTCTTTATTTTTTTTTACCAGTGAGAAAAGACCCAGAAAACTTGCTAAGCAGGTAGATTTCCAAGCCCAGCAAGACCTTTTGTGTTGAAAAATGTTAAAAGTTCACAGGAAATATGACTATAACGATGCGCTATTGGAGGATATCACTGGCAGTACTTGAAAACCATCTCAAGATTATTTAAAAAAATGAATACAACTGAAATAAATGTAGTTTTTTATTGTGAGGTAATCAGTGAGCAGAGTGTAGAAGACGCTGTGTAATGCCGGTCACATACATGTAAAGGTTACATAAATTAAAATGGACAACACAGAGAGAGCGCATTTGTAGGCTTCATTAAACTTTCTTAAGATACAATGTTCAACTCTTGAGGTTTTCTTGTGTTTTCCTAAATACTTCCATTTTGTTTGGTAATGCTCTGCTGGTTGTGATTGGTTACTTACACAAACAAATTCAGTATTTGGAAGGAATACATTTGTAGAGATTCGTGTGTCAAGTGGTGAGGCTTTTATTGTTGATGTGTAATTTGGTGCATTATCATACTAAGAAATTATAAAAATTGAAACGTCAAAAGTCCTCCTACAAGCTCTTGATCTTTCCGCTCCATTGCAAATGGAGGTTGCTTTTTTTTTTTTTTTTTTTTCCTGTAGTTTAGTCAACTTTCCTTTTGTTGTCATAAGTTTGTTTTTCCTCTGCAGAGACCTGAACTTTCTTCCCTTGGTTATTATTGCCGTAACAGTTGGAGATATCTTCCCAATCAATCTAAATATGTCGTGCAAGAACTCAGAACCAAAGGCGTTTGGATGAGTGGATGAGGAATGCGACCCAAGAATGACATCAGCATCAGGTCACTGTTGGATCAGACCGTGGCCGTCTTTAATGCTAGGGTAGAGTTTACCTGACCGACTTGAAATGACAAATACAGTCACTTTAAAAGACCATGTCGCAAGTTATCATAACTTCATAATGATCACTCCGATCATTCGGACGCTCGGCTTCGTCTGACAGCGTATTTGCATTTGCTGCGCTCGGGGCCAACAGCTGCACAGACGCCAACAAAGAACTCAGTGAGCGTTGGTCCAATTTAATGATCTCGCTCTCTCTCTCTCTCTCGCTTTTTGTTTTTTTGTACCCAGTTGCTTAGCAACATGGATCAGGACGTCTGAAGCCTTTGCGTCCTGACTGAAACTTTGTGTCGTTGATCCGAGGAGTTCTGGAATGAGAAGCGGTGCCGCACAGAAAGACGTGTGAAGCCAAACTGTCTCTTCCCGCCTGTCCCGGGATGCTGAGCCGACCTGACGCGTTTTCAGCACCACTTCTGTCCGAATTAAAAGCAGAAAGTTAATAAGATGAAGTGTGGCCAGTTTGGGCTTGACGGAGACATCAGGCTCCTATTAGCTAACCGTAGTTAATAGTTAATGAAACTATTTGCTGTGACTTTTTCTTTTCTGTGTGTAAATCGCAGCTTCAGGTTCTGACGGCGTGTTGGGAGAAAGCTCTCAGGACTAAAGCACTCCCTGCTTTTCTCTCCCTCCCCGAGTCAATTTTCTGCTGTAAATCATAGTGGCAGAGGAGGGAAAAAAAAAAAGAGGAATAAGAGGGAATTGGGAGCTACAAAGACACAGCTTGAATAAAATCAAGTATTTCTGTTTCACCTGACTCCAAATCTCAGGAGAGAGCTTGGTTTTTTTTTATTTTATTTTTTTACTGACAGTGACGGTTTCATTTAAGTCTGTGTGTTTTATAAAAATTTGATTTGTTGATGTTGATTTTTATCCGATTTCTCTTGAGGTCATGCAGCACAAGAAGACACAGGAGCAGCAGCAGTCATGCTATCATTTTTCTGTCGTAAGTTTTAGCATTCTTACACGGAGGCTGCTTCTGTTCATCACCATTAATATTTCTCATTATTCCGACTGTTTGGCTTGCTGAGTTCAGCTCGTAAAGGCTCCATTGATCTCCGAAGAGAAAACAAGTGTCGCCGCAAATGGAATTAGTCAAGAATGGAGAGTGAGCCGTCATCTCAGGACGGCTGAACGAAGGGACGGAGCCTCCTCGTTTGTCGTCACATCTGTCAGCAATTAGGCGCAATTGTCTTGACCGCGGAAGACGGCTTCAAAGGAGACTGCCGGCTCTTGTTTGTCCTGAGTGGATTAGAAAACCTGGCGCCTGAGACGTGCTATTTAAGAAACTTTACCTGCGTGTCCCGCTGAAATGACGAACGAGAGCGGCGTCGGCCTCCATGTTTGCTCTGCCAGCGACAAGCCGCCGTGTCTGCTTTGCTTACTCAGTGATAACCACGAGAAAAAAAAAAAAAGCTAAAGATGACGGTCTGCGTCTGCTCCTCGTCTTTGTGTCATCAGGGTAAATGTTGTGGCTTCTCATCGCCCGTACTGAATACGTTTGTTTTTCCATTAAGTCTCGCGCTCGGCGGAAGGAACTACGGACTCGCCGTTCTGCTGTATTTTTTTTTGTTGTTGTTTTTTTTGTTTTTTTGGACCCAAACACAAGGTTGTGTCGTCAACGCAGACGCACAGAGGCACGTTTCTTCACGTTGCTTTCGCCGGCACAGAGTAAATCGGAAAGCAAAAAGCGACGTTTTTTCACGTCGACGGGCCCCGGCCGTTGCTTCGTCACTCCCTGCGCAACCTCGCGTTTCCCGCCGCCTTGCCTTCGACGCAGAAAGCGTTTGCCGGCGTCGCGTTGCTTTATTTCGACGAGTCAGTCGTGTTTTTACTCCCGCTCTCTGCCATTACTCCAGTCAGCCTGAATCATGTGTGCGCTCGGAAAAGCGGAGCGGTGCCAAACACAACAGATGTTTGTCGACAGGATAACCCGTTTCGCTCAAGTGCTGTCAGTACAACGGAAACTACAGCCAAGAAAACAATCCAGGTTTGTTTGTTTTTTTTGCATATATATATATATGTAAGTATATACACACCAACAGATGAAAGTGTTCAATTAAACATTTATGAAGCAGGAAGGATGTAATTGCTCCTTGGTTTGGATTTCTTAAACAAATCCCTATGCAAGTGTAAATACTGTGATGAATGCAGTATTTTCATGTGTGAAGTCGTCCTCAGGGAAAAACGGCTGTATTGGTTTATTTAACAAGCGTGCCGTAATGTGAAGTCTCCTATGGGTGGATGTCATAGCAACATATAACGAGGAATAGAGTAATGTAGTATGAATTAGTCCCGCAGTAGCAAACAACATGATAAAACGCTTAGAAAAAGGATTGAACAGATATTAACCTTCTTCCTGTGCAGTAGAGATATATTCTGTTTGATAAAGATTGTTTTTGTAGGGCGAGATGGTTTAAAGTAGGTCTGCCTTCTCAGAGTTCTCCCAGTCCTAACTAGCAACAACCAACTCAGGGTAAGGAGGACGGTCTTAGCGCTGCCAATCAAGCTCATGTGCACGCTGCTCATCTTTTTCCTTGCCTCTGCCCCTTTGCTCTCTGCTACATTTCGGGCGGAGATCGATCTTTTCACAAATGATCTGTCTCATCACGACGATTCGTTAGGAGATGCAGAAATGTTATTTTTTGTCACTACACCCGTTCTGGATTGATGGAATAAATAACATATTTACTGAATTATTTTACATAAAACATCATTTTAAATAGAGCTGAAGTCTTTCAGTTCCAAGGAGAACTCCTTGAACTGAGTCTGGAAAGCTGTCTCCCGATCATTTAATTAATTTGCATTCATTCATTTATTTATTTTTTTCTTTATCTCGTTTAATTCCTGTTTCATCTGCAAGTGTAGCGAGAGATGCTGCTTAGGACCAATTTTTTGTTCTGGACAGATATCACTTTGATGTTTAAAATAAGTTAATGAGCCCTCACTCAGGGCTCATAATTATGCATCTATCCTGGAAAAGGCTAGCTTGTGTACGCCATCAGCCGTTCCTCGGTTACAGGAAACAAGATTGAAGTGTTGAACTAAGATAATGTGAACACACTGAGAGTGCAATCCAACAATTAAGCCCTTAACCTCAAGTTGCGTACCAATCTGTGTGTGAGTGCATGAATAAGTGCCGCGGTAGGATAAAACACTTGTAGGGCTATAAATGCCTAAAGGACTGTAAATAAATTTCATTCTGAATTTTCCGTTGAAACAACGAACCCTGTCTCCAATGTACTTTGATTAAAAAAAAAAAGGAAAAACAAAATAAAGCCAGACCTGGACATATAACTGCAACTGTGCTACCTAATGGAAACGCACCCGTTTATAAATAAAATTAATGTTTCAATAAAAAGTTTTGAGGCTAGGATGAGGTGGTTCTTTTTTTGGTTGTGTCGGAATTGGTTTATTTTGCAAAACTGCAGTGGAAACACTGTTTCGCATCAACCGAGTCACGCGATCAACAAATGGATGTTGCCACTGGCGCAAACCACGAAGAAGACGGCAACAGGAAGTAGTTGGAGGGTCATGTTTTTTGATGACATTTCAGTATGAACAAACTTATTCGTGCGAATAAGTAATTGGGTTTCTCATTTAATGGAAACAGTTGCGAAATTGACAAAATACTACAGCAGTAGTAGTAGCAGTATTCTTCAATGTATCGGATTCTGGGAATCTGTGTGTGCAGTGGAGGGGACAGTGGACCCTCTACTCACACAGTTCATCACTAGTTTTAACAAGAAACATCCTTTAAAATAATGGAATATATTTTTTTGAACCAAAAAAAAAACCCAAAACAAAAAGGTGAAAACATCGACTTACTGAGTCTAATTCGAGTTCAAATTAGAGACAGGACCACCCATATGGTTGGTTGGAGTAACATGGAGCCACTAATTCTGTCGAGCTTAAAGAATCGTGACGTTTATACTGTTCTAAGCCCTTTTTCTGCCCACCGACTCTTACGTTTTCTAAACCTTTAATCTGTCAACCACACAAAATCGCAAAAAATAAAAGATTTTCATCCTCTATATTGGTATCTAAAAGTCAATTCTACACACTTGCAATCAAGGCTTGGGCTCAAGGGGCTACGAGAGACGGAGTCGGTGTTTCCTGCTCAGCGAGGTGTGAACCCTTACACACACAAACGCGCGCACACGCACACACATGCAGTAGTTCAACACCCCGAACTGAACTTCTAACTGATTGCATCATGGGAAACAACTCCGGTGAATTTTCTGATAATGTGTTTGACTCACCACTTAGAGTGGGCTTAATGCTCTTAACCACGGGCTGGAAATGTGATAATCAGGCAGGGACTCTGAGGCATTAGAGACAATTCACTGCTCAACAAGATGGTTGAAGTTAACACACTCCGCTCTCCACGAGGACCTGACACATTTATCCACCTTTATCAGTGTATTTATCTTTGATTAGACAAGCGCTTGAGGTTTTTTTGGGTTTAGTATTTATCTCCTGTAGCTTCCTCGGGAAATGTCCTTAGACCAATAATATATAGCTTTGGTGTTCAAACTTGGAGTCACAAGCTAGCAAACGGTACAGAAGAGCTGTTACGTGTCGTTTTAAATCTTTGGACTGCGATACCAAGCACAAGCGTTTCTGACCGTCTCTATGAAATGCCGAATGTTAATGATGACGGTTCCTCCCAGACGTCAACTTCAAATAAATTTCTACATCCTGTCAGTTTACGTCACACGTCTTATTCGCTTTGCTCCCAACCAACCGATTCTCTAAAGCGGAAAAGCCAGAAACTAGAGCTGCGACACTTACGACTATAGTGGAGCATGAAAAAGAAATGAACAAAGAAGAGTGACTCGATTTAAAAGCAGTTAATCGTGGTGACGTTGATTGCATTCAAAAGTGCGCAGCGAGATCTGACCTGGGGAATTTTCAGCCTCCCAAACAAAACTGCATTGAAGCCTTGGTGACCAAATAATACCAATAATACCAATACATGATGACGATACCGTAGAAAAAAAATAAAAATACAAATCTGGTAACCAATCACCTACGTATGTGTTTGAGATTTTTGTGTCTTAAACATGTATCCTATCAGAATCTAACGTTTTACACAGACTCAATTTTTTCTTATTTTTTTCATTTGTATTTCCAACGTTTTCAGTGACAGACATGCTGGGTGTTTATTGGGGGGGGAGGTTTCTGAGAGGCAATAATTCACTCGACACCTGGACACACGGACGCCGTGGGCATGTCTGCTGACCTTTAGCGTAATTACGTTTATCTTAATTTAGCCTCATAGAAAAGATAATTAAAAATCCGTCTTTTCTGGCTTTGTAGTTTGTTGAGGTTACCCGTAGGTAAACATCCAGACTAAATGCCACCAAATATCGTCTTTGTGCACGGCTGCTGCTGTCAGTGTCGGTACTGAGTGATTCTTTCTTAGTCCCATCATATGTTTTCTCTTATTTTCTGTTCCGACAATGCATGTCATGTTGCATTATTTGCCTTGTATGAGAGTGGGCGGAAAGGCAAACGAGATTAGTTGATGCATGCACTTGTTTTTCTATGAGTGAATCGAGGCTTTCAGAAATGATTTCATGAGTCAGTGTTCGTAGCACGCCTTTCAAACTCGCTTCTGTTCCGTGTTTTCTTTTTTTTTTTGACAACAGTAATGCTGGTGAAATAATGCTCTGCAGAGACACAAAGCATACTTCAGGGTGGTCTGTCAGTGAGCAACTGCTTGTTTTAGAGTGGCGGAGGATTTATTCTTCGCTGTGTATAATGGAAAATTGGCTGTGATTTCTTTCCTTATATGTACCGTCTGCCAACTCTGAAGTTCACTTTGGGCTATGTGGTATAATTGCTGGGCTAAAGGTAGGATTTGATGAGACTCTGGCTCATCTTTCTTTTTTTTTTTCCTTTTTCTTTCTTTGCTTGTCCAGTAAATACAGAGAAGGAGTGATGTTCAGATGTAAAACAGAAGGGAAAAGTCAAGTTTTAGAAATCTTTTAAAAAATAACTGAGTATTTAAATCAAAGCAAAAAATATTTTCATATGATGTTAAAAAGAGGGAGACAAAGTCAATTGTCATTACACTTGATATGTAATCATTTTTAGTCCAAGATAGAAATATAGAGATTGTATAAGAAGATTGCATCTAAAAATATGTTAAAAATAGATTAAAACACGAATTAATTAACTTTATATATTAGCTCTCTCTCTCTATATATATACATATATATATGAGCTCTATAGAGTATTTGCATCACGGTTACTATGATGTAGTATTATAATTTTTTTTTTCCAAAAATCAGACAGTCGTTTGTAACCCACGTTAAAATCTGACATAAATAGTTGATTAAAAGTCTGTACACAGAAAATAACGTCGCTGCTCCTTTAAGGAACCAGCGTCACCGACGCAGCGCCGTAGTGACGCTGCAGCGCACAGGCCGGAGGGAGAGAGCAGAGGAGGAATCAGAGGAAAACAGCGGTGATTAATTAACAGCGAAAGTTAATATTATAGTTGAGAAACACAATCTACCTGGTCGTGAACTGAAGAGAATTTTATGAGAACTAAGCCACATCGGTTTTGGTGAGTTTTATGTTTATTTTTCTGCACTTTCACCGTGTTGTACTTTTTCTTTTGGCGGAGAGCTAATGCTAAAAAACGTAGCCGTTACGAAGAAATGCTCCGTCATAAAATGTTATCCGGTTAATGTATTGGGTTTAAGAAGAGTTTATTTGTATAATTTGAGGATTTAAAAAGAGTTCTATTGTGTTTGTGACCTGTTATACAGGTCAGGTTTTTTTGCTTGGTCGGAGCGAGGATTGGTCTGCCTTGTGCGGCGTGCACGTTCACAGACGGGATTCAAGATGGCGAGCCAGACCTTCAATTCGACTTCTCCATCGCATAAGGAAGGAACTCTCCTGCGTGTGGTAATTCGCTGCCAGGGCTGTAGGAGCATCAGGAACTAGTTCGAACAGAACTGAACAGAACTGAGAACTTATTGAATTTTTTTTTTTTTTTTTTTTTTTTTTTTTTGGACTGAGTCAAACTGAAACTCTTTATTGAACTGAGTACCTGAATTCATATTTGGACTTGAACTCGAATTTAAAGTGCCATACTTTAATTTTCATATGTTATGTCTTTGAATGTGATTTGAGTGATTGTGGTCCACTTTGATTTAATTGTGTTGAAGGTATTTTCTTACTTGTAAAAGAAAGAAAACGAGTTAACTCAGGAAAAATAGGAATCTTAAAATAGGTGCAACCTATGGAATAAAAGAGACTGGTCTAACTAACTCAAATTAGTCTGTCTAAAATAACCTAGGAGAACGGAGATCGGTCTAATTAAATTAGATTAGTCTTATTAAAATAAACTATGTAAACTAAAGAGCAAAAAGAAAGAGTGATATACTCTTTATTTATTTTTTTCTGTTTAATTTTTATTTACCTCCTTATTAAGAACCTGCAGAGTATTTTTTTTGTTTATGTATTGCATCTTATGTGTGTGTTTCGCATTCAGTAAATTGCCGGCCTGTTTCACTTAAAGCAGCGGTCTCTGGTGTTGTCATTCTTGCTCCCCACTCCTTAGAGCCGTTAGTGGTGTGATATCGGTGCTACACGTTGTCTAATTTGCAGACAGAGCACCTGCATAGTGTAGAATAAGATGAAATAATTTTATTATATTTTTATAAATTGAGATAAATTGCATTTGTTAGGGGATCATAGGTTTAGGAAGGTGCAGCGTTATTTACATAAAACTGTGTTAGGTATAGTGTTATGTGATAAGGGTTTTATTGTCCACACATTCAGCCAAACCGGACTATTGTGACTATCAGACAAAGAATATTGGTCATAATCTAATAAACTGGATGCCTGAAACACTCAGGAAACCCAGCTGCCATTCATTTTGATGAGTCAAACAACAGAACAAAATTAGGGCTGTAGGTGGTGGGAATGCATCGATCAGATATTGTCAGTATCGGTCCTAATATTGGAAAATGTTCTAGATTGGGTATTGGGGGAAGTTTGCTGCGGTTTATTTTTACACGTTTGACTAAGATAGTGAACCGGGTCACAGTTATGGACATTTCCTCAACTTAAGTAAGTTACTACTAGCATATCTCTCAGCCCGTACAGTGCTGCGAGTCCAAAAATGACGACTTCCTGTCTCGTATTTGATCAGGTTATTGATATTTTCCTGCCGCCATCGGCTCCCTGAATCAGATTCAAGTCGTGCTGTGACTGTGAGGTCGGCATGCCGCCGTCTAAATGAAGTCAGATTGTTTTGTGCGTCTTCTCTGGTGCTCCACTCGGTAACATTGCCGCTTCCACAAGTCGGTTCCTGGTCTTCTGACAGTCCATCAAACCTGCGCTGTACAAACGTGTTTATCAAAACCGTTTCACCTGCTGCTGGATATAAGGGGCTTTGAGTGACAGGATGCAAAGGTGGGAGTTTCGACATTCACATGCGTTCTGTGATCTCTTTTCCTTTCCCCCTGATTCAGAGCCATTTGTGGGACTAAAACGTAGCATTTATTTCCCACATCCAAGTTTAGTTCATTAGTTTAAAGAAATAGAACAACGATTAGACAAAATTGTCAGACCACAACTATTTATGAAATTTAACGTCCCAAAACATGCAGGGGCAAAATCCTTAGTTTGCAACTACTCCCCTGGTTTCTGAAACAGAGAAGTAGTTGCTCTGTAGTTTCTGCATAAAGGTGGCTAATTTACAAGCTATACCAGCGGCCTGTCACTCGGCTCAACAGTTGTGCCGTTTTATTTATATTTCGAAAAGGTTGACATTTTTAAAATCTACACAATTTAGAGAATACACACACAATATTGTGCATTCATTAATGCCAGCAGCTGCTTTAAGTGCTAATGTCAGTTGCCACAAATGGGTTAAAATATAAACTGTCAGTCTTTAAAGCTGGCGCTAAAATATCATCACAACTGGCACGATGTCACCTCTGCTTCTAATGTAGATAATGACTGGACTGCTTCCACTGCTGTTATTGTACCTCCTTATCATTCTCAGTTCTGATTGGTCCGTCTCTCATCCTCTCATACTGATATTAAGAATATTTGTCCACAGATGCTTTTATTTTTTCTGCAGTCGAAAATGAATAAATGAATTTCAGCTCAACGCTAACTCATCATCGACTCCCGTGTCGTGTACAGTGAAAAGGCCAGTCCTTTGCTCTTGTAGTCAGTGTTATGAGCCTGTTCATGCACGTTTTAGACCTTAAATAACTTCAGCGTCTGCAGATCGCTGGTTTTTATGCGTTCACTAGCAGCTCAAATGCAATAAAGCTGTATTTCTCACAGTGTTGCCTGGCCATCTGTGCTAATTAAAAATGGTGTGCGAGTGGCTAAGTGCGCCTGCTGTCATGGCTTGATGTTGGCTCACCGTAGTGATGCCTGTCAGCCGTCGACTTAAGATGTTGGCATCGTCAGCTGGTTTACATCACCGACTACTTTTGTACATGGAGACGACTCGACGGATACTCACGACAAAGTCCAGGCGGTTACTTTGACAACAAACTCTGATGTCCGTTGTGAAATTAACATAAAACGAAAGCTACGTTTGCGATTCCTTTTTGTGACACTGGTAAGTCTGACAAAAAGTAACTAGATTTCACTCCAGCAAGTGAATTTCAAGGGATTATCATCCGCGCTCCTTTCAGTACAGTTTGTGCAACAAAATGTGATTCGTAAAACTAAACATGTACGATTTATGGCTGATTTTTCTTTCATTATTGGTGTTCAAATCTAGTTTTTCTACATTTCCTGCCGTGAGTGCTCATAACTTATTTTCTGGAGATAAAGTCACGGTGAATGTTGGAAAGCATTCGCAGTAAAACGGAATTATAGTCACATATTAAAGCAAAATTACTACAGTGCACGTTTTAAATTGCATTTAGCATCTTGTCTTGAGAATTAGAATAATGAGGGTGATCTGATCCTTAGATGTGGCTGAAAATGTGCAAAGGTTTCACATGTGAAGGCAATCAGAAAGGCTAAGTTCTCTGTTTTATTCTGCCTCTGCACAGAAATGACTTGAGGCACAAAAGAAACATTTCTTTAATGTTTTGTGTCATTTGGCTGAAAACTGTATGCTTCATATCTGTTCGTTTTTCTCATTTTCAATAAATAAAAGACTTTGATCCACGAATTCCATATAGTACGCATTATATGTTTCTTTTTCTCATGTAGGTCAAGTAGACTTTGACTCAAAACAAGGCTTGTTTAGTCGGAACCAGGGCAAAAATGGTTCTTTAGATTCTGAAGGTGGCTGAGCTCTGCCCTGGAGTGTGCTGACCTTTTCCTCAACTCGGAGGTTTCCACGCAGCTGCCTGCATTTTAATTCCAGCACCTTCCTTTACAGAGGTCAAACATTCAAAAGAATAAAATAAAACAACTTTCCTATAATCCATCCAGCCTTCGCTACAGTTGGCTATGAAGTCAGAAATACAGCTGCCTTTTAACACTCCTGCAGTTTTTAAGAGTCGCAGGAGTCATTTAGATCACTTAAGTTTGTTTTGGGGGTTTTTTTTAACTGTTTTTTTTTTTCTGGCAAACCTTTGTATGCATTTCTGGCACCAGCATTCTGTGCACAAAACAGAGCAATGAAGTGAGCTGCAATAACTTAAAAGTGAAGGTACTGCCCCTCGTTTAATTGTTTTAAAGTCTTAAAGCAATTCCGAAATTCAGCTTGTTTTGATTTATGACATTTAATCAATACTGCTCAGTCTGTGCGATTCCCAAAGGAGAAAAAGTACAAGTGATTCCCTGGAATATGCATTTTTCAACTAAACACGGTAATATTTAAAACTTTTCTTGACTGTAAACATTGCTTGCCGGCTTTATTCACTTATTCCTCTTCAAAATGGTAAGTAGTTGCTTAGCAATTTTGTGTAAAATATGCAACAATATTGCATATATTTCAGCTTGTCTGTAGCTTATCAGACTATGCAGAAAAGTGCTTAACAATTTTACATTCACAGTGAACCCTCAGGCACCTCCGCCCTTTTTTCATTTCACAAATTTCTCCATCTCTCCTCCGTCAGCTCTGATCACCCGTGTGCCTGGCATCACAGGTTACGTCTTCTTCTGGGCTAAATACTGTTGATTGGTGTGAGCACTGCTGCCACCTGGTGACCTGAGGCCCGTTTACAGTTCCACCACTAAAAATGACCACTACAAATACAAAAAACAAAACAAACAAAACATAAAATCTCCTGTCTCATCTCATTGAATTCCTAAGCTCCACTGTTTGAGATGTACCGACTCAGCACGACATGGTACGTAGGTATAAGGCATTCATCATTTTTGGATTTCTGAGCGCCGGTGGAGACGAAGCCTGGCCAATTCTGGTCAGCGTCCGATGTTTGTTTTGTCTGCATGGACAGTTGTGGACAGGAAGTGATTTCCACTGCAGCTAAACAAGCTCAGGAATCCCTTGTGTATCGTTAGAATCAGGTTTCACGCTCAGTCGCTCTGCTTTAAATGCAGCTGGAGTCTCTTTTTCCTCCCTTTCTTTGTACAACCAATGGGGGGGAGAAATGAGGGAAAATTGATGAAGGACGTTTTTGTGGCTCCCCTTCTCTGCAGGAGAATGTCCTCCACTCTGGATCTAAATCCTTTCTGCACCATAAATATATTTTAGAACAAATTTTACGACGCTCATTGGAGACATTGGGTTTATGTCAAAATGGATTTTTATGAGTTTTCCTCTGTCTGCCAACAGGTTTCTCTGATATAGAAAAACGAATCACCAACGACTGCAGAGTCTTTTAAGGCCACCGTTGCGACTGATTCATGCCGTCGCGCACATTGCTTTTGTGGAAAATCAAATCTCTTTTTTTCCTTCTTCTTTTTAACTTAGCTTCCTGTCCTCTTGTTTCTCTTCATAGAAGAACATGACGTTGGCGCCCCAGGAGAGCAGAAACGGTCAAGCCGGCCCCCTGCACAAGAAGAAACCTCCCAAACTGCCCAACGGCTTAAGCCTGGAGTCATGCAGGAACAACCACCACCAGCACCAGTCGTCGGACCAGGAGAACAATCCCCGCCTGGCACACACACAGGGGAAGAGGAAGAAGAAACGCCTGAAGAAGAAGCGCACGACGGTGAGCTCAGTGCATTGATGCGTAAACATATTTCCATGTGGATTATAGTCTAGAAACGAGAGCCGCCAATTACTTTTATGGCCAGCTATAAATAAGAGGACGACTCACCTTGTCAGCTAATGTCTAAAGTCAGATTAGCGGCGGAGTTTCAGAAGAACTTTCCACGAGTTGGCTCATGTTCTGGCAGGACTTTCATTTTCGGCGTCATCTGTTCCACAACTGCAAGTTTATGTTGTATGTTTCACGTCACTGTATTTGACTTGGTGTCTCCTAAGTAATATGAGCAGTTTGGGCTGCTAGCATTCAAACGTGTCGGCGGTGAACGTGGTTAATCACGCGGTCAGACATGTGATTAATCTGAACATTTTAAAGCCTTAATGTTACATAATGCAGATTAATTGAACTGCCTATTCTGACCTGAACAACACACAGGGAGCGACAAACGACAGAGAAAGGTGAAAGGTGAATGCTGCTGCCGTCTTGTGACGGCAGACGGCAACAAAAGTTGGACGCTTTGCAACTTTCTTGTGTTGTGTCGCAACACATTACCTTGAAATTTCACGTGCACGAATTTCGCCGGTCGCTCATTTAGCATTTTAATTGTGTGGAGCGAGACTGAAGGAGGGACGTGCATATTTATATTTCAGACTTACAGAGTTAGGCATGGGGATTAATCACATTGTCAGTGTGTCATTAATGTGATGAAATATTTTAATCAGCTGACAGCACTGCTGATATTTCAACATTCTTCCGTATGGATACGACGATATTGATATTGCCGTTGCAGCCGGGAGCTGACATGTATAAACTTACTCTTATTTATTTAGTTTTTTTTTTAAATTTGCGCAGCCACATTGCTGCGATCGTGTCTCCACTTACGCCATGCGTTGCTATTTTTCAGACAAAATCTTGTGATTTATTCATAAAAGCTCTTCAGTATTTCTTCAGCAGAAGTAATGGTTGCTGTTTTGAGAACCTGCTGTGTTGATTGCACTGAAGCCATGTTGCTTTAAGTTGCATGTTGCACATACACGTTAAGCTGTTTCACCCTCAGGAGCATTTAGTGTGTCGACAGTGAACAGTGCTTTCATCACATACACAGCAAAAAAATAAAATAAATCAAATTACATTAACATGTAAAACATTGGCACCCCACTTTCACTTTTTGTCACATCATAACCACAAACTTCAATGTTTCATTTGGGTATTGTGTGATAGATCAACACATAACATCAAATAATCATTGTAGTGATTCATTTTTTTATTTTTTTTAAAGGCATTTTTGTTTACAGAGACATTTTATTCCATTTTATGTATGGTTTCAGTTGTTTGTGGTTTTTATTTCAGATTTCTTAATTGTGTTTGGTTTTTTGGGGGGATTTTTATCACGAATCACTTTCCTTACAATCTATAATAATGATCCACTTTGTGTTGGTGTATGATAACGCAGTCAATCAGTCAAGTTTATGTGTTTGGCACATGTCAGCAACAATAAAAATGCAACAATAAGAAGTAGTAAAAAAAAAAAACAACAATTGAGAAACCATTAAATTTTGATGGATGAAATCATTAAAATCATCAACACACATCAAATACGTTGGTCAATGTTCCATTTTCTTTGGTTCAAAATCAACTATAGATTGTGGGTTTTTAGTCTTGATATAAAGGAATTCAGTGTTTCGGCTCTTTTGCATTTTTCTGGAAGTTGGTTCCAGATTTGTAGTGTATAGAAGATGAACTACTGCTACTCCATGTTTGGTTCTGAGTCTGGGGATGCAGAGCAGACCAAAACCAGAAGACCTGAGTGGTCTGCCAGGTTGAAAAAACAACAACAGATTTGTAATGTATTGTGATGCTAAGCTGTTCAGTGATTTATAAACTATCAACAATATTTTAAAGTCTATTCTGGGAACTGGGGTGATGTGCTCTGTCTTCCTAACTACGGTAATCTTATTTTCTGTAATAACCCGAACATATGGATATTAAATGAGAGGGGTCCTAAGAGTGAGCCTTGGGGTACCCCACATGTCACTTTTATCCACTTCCATGAGAAGTTACCTATTAAAACAAAGAAATTCCTGTTCTTTATGTAAGATTCAAACCAACTGAGTACTGAACCGGAGAGTCCTGCCCACTTCTCCAGTGGTTTCAATAATGTATCACGGTCAACAGTGTCAAAAGCTGCACTGAGGTCCAACAGAACCAGCACTTGTGGTTTTTCCGCAGTCTGCATTCAAGTGGATGTCATTGAACTCTTTGACGAGTCTCATTGCTATGGTGAGTACAGAAACCATGCAAAGTCGATGCCTCCGTAAGCATCAACGTTGCATCCTTGTTGTGCGAACAGCAACGCGTCTGAACCACTGTAGTTCTGGGTAGCAATAGAAACAAAAAACAAAACAGGACCCTCACATATAGAATTCTATATGTGAGGGTCCTGTATATAGAGAACATATATAGAACACTGTTCTATATGTCGCTTATAGTGGTAAAAATAATACAATAAATTATTTCTGTCATCACTTTGTTTTGCATTCCTTTATTTGCAAAACACTGCCAGAACATGAACCTGTCATGGCTTATCAAAGTAGAAAGCACCGGTTAAATCAATATAGAAAAAGTGATCTCCGTGTGAAGTGTACCTTCTAAGTGATGAGAATTTACAAACGAATCTGTTGACGCGGATTTTTGTTTTTTTAGCGTCAAAGTAACAAGGTCATAAATGCAGCGGTAAATTTCTGCCAGCAATGACTTTTACAGACGTTCCTATGCTTCCGTACAGTAAGTGCACACAGTCCCTCATGCACAGAGAGAGCCTCTGAGGTTCAGCTCTGTTGTCTCCCTGGACGAAGGTCACTCTGTTTCAGCTGTGAACACAAGAGCTGCGTGAGTTCCAGCAGAGAAAACAGGTACAGTCACCGACACACATGTGCTACTCAAATGTTAGAGCAAAGACATGATGACAACTTGACTGCATTTCATGCTGGACTGTGCAGGAAGAGTCTCTTCCTCGGGTTTGCTGAAAGCTTGGAAGTGGCTCCAACAGAAGGCAGCCTGACCTACATTTTGTGATCTCTTTACAGGATTCTGTATGTGAGGGTCCTGTATATAGAGAACACATATAGAACTCTGTTCTATATGTGTCAGTCTACAGGTGCTATGTTTCTAAAAACCTGAAACAAGACCATAACATCTGCCAAATAAATTACAGTATATGTGCACTGTACAAAATGTTTGCATAAAAAGGAAGCATAAATACTTGAAGACTTAATGTTTAGTAAAATTAACCCTAATTTGTTCGCTGATCGACCCGATAGAAAATCTACCGGGCAAGATCCAAATGAAAGGGAAAAAGCCTTTGCTAATCCAGTCCATGTGTGTTTTGTAGATTCCTACAGTCTACAAAACACACAGTCTTATGATTGTGTCGCTTCAGAAGTCTTCAAATAAAAACTGCACGTTTTTAGTAAATTCCTTTTGTGTTTCTTCCAGTTGTATCAAATATGGTTTTGATGACCTAATGAGGCAGACTCCTGCTGCACGTACTCAGACCGTTAGAACCATGGTCTTTTTTTTTTTTTTTTTGTTCCTTTCAACATGCAGATGACCCTCGAACCTTCATGCGCTCTGCAGAATTTCTCTGTCACGCTTAATGACATTTGCATAATTGAAAAGCTCGTCGTCTTTGGCTCCTGCCGCCTCCTTTTTTGTTCTCGGAGCTAGCCAGCGGAGCGGTAATCTCCTTGTAGGCTGCGCTGAAAATAAATCTTAAACTATTGTCCTTATTCAAGGTTACATTATAAATATCAGAAGTCTCTATCAAGGTTTAATTCTCCATTTTTTTTTTTTTTTGGAAAACCTGCAGTCTGAAAGCACAGTGGCTGTTATCAACGTTGTCACCGGCTCCGAAGCACAATGGCAGAACAAGAAAGGAAAAAAGGACATTTCCTGTTGAATAAAGAAAGAATTACATTTCCTTCGTTTTGATTCCTCTCCCAGTGTAGCCCGAATGTTTCTGTTGTCTTTTTCGTTTGATTTCTCTCTTTGACATTGACCCAGCGTGCCGACTATGGGATGCGGCAAATGTTGCCTCCCCTCTGAGTTTACAGCCAACTCTGAAAATTGAGCCCAGGTAGGGGTTAAAACTGAATACACATAAGGTGGTTAGTGATAAAGAATAAATCCAAAGCGTCCCCGGCCTCTCTCTGCTATTGATATCATTTCATTAGTTTCTTGTCTCCAGTGTCCTATGAAGTTACAGACAGATTTTCTTGAGATGACCTTCTCAGACCGGAAAGGTCAAAGACTGTTGCATTAAATTAACTTTGCTCAGCTTTTTCAGACAAGCTCTACAGTTCTATTGTTTTGCTTTTGGGGTGACTCATGACATGTCTATCCGTACAAAAACAAGAAGACGCATTAAAATGCAGTGAGCTGTCATGTCATTAGCACCACGTGTAATATTGTGTTGAACCCGACCTGTTGCGTCATGGATCCTGGCGGCTGCGGTGTGGCTTTTGGCACCAAGAAGCTCGCTAGCAGCAGATCCTTTAACTTGTTCGAGTTAAAGGTGGGGTCCTCCACAGATTTGACTTGTTTTTCCAGCACATCCCACAGATACAGTCCATCTGGAAATTTGTCTTAAACTAAAAATTTCAAACTCAAAATTCTGCCACAAATGTGACAGTGTGAAGAACCAAGACATAATATTTCTGGAGGGATTCACAGCATTTGTTTCAGACGTTGTTGATCCACTTAGACGGGAATTCAAGCCTCAAGTCTTTTTGAACGAGATAAAAGCTCAGCTCGCGTGTCTTTGGCCAGTTTGACCCGTTCTTCTTTGCGGTTCTTTTCAAGCTCTATCAGGTCGAATGGAGACGTTCAACAGCCATTTTTTTTTTTTAGACCTTTCCAGAGATCAATCAAATTTAAGCCCAGCCTCTGGTTTCACCTCTCCAGGGAATTCAAAGAATGATTCTGAAGCTTTCTCCTTTGAGGTCTTGGCCATGTGATTTGGGTCGTCGTGCTGCTGAACTCTGAGATCCAGATGGTCTTGAGCAGGTTTTCATCGAGGGAGTCTCTGGACACTGGTGGAATCATCTCCGCCTTTATCATTGACTAGTGTGGCAGTCTCTACCAGAGAGTCCTTCAGGTGCCTTTTGCTAAACTCCGAACAGGATGCCATGTTCTTATTTTTAAGGCGTGGCTGCTCTACCATCCAGGCCTGATTGGCGGGTTGCTGAAGAGACGGTTGTCCTTCTACAAGGATCTCCTCTCTCCACAGAGAAGCCCTGGAGTTCTGACAGCACAATCACTGGGGTTTTGATCCCAGTGATCCCAGTGATGACTGAGGCCCTCCCTCTCATTGCTCATTGTTTTGAAGGCCGGCCAGCTTTAGAAAGAGTCCTGCTGGTTCCGAGCGTTTTCCGTCGACCAGTGATGGAGGCCGTTGAGCTCATTGGACCAGTGAAAGCAGCAGAAATGTTTCTGGATCCTTCTCCAGATTTGTGCCTCAACACAATCCTGTCTCAGAGGTTTACAGGCCATTTCTTTGTTTCCATACTTGGTGTTTGACCTCTGACCTGGCCTGTCAACTGTGGGATCTTGTATAAACAGGTGCGTGCCTTTCCAAAATCAAGCCCAATAGCTGATTTTACAGCAGGTGGGCTCCGTTTAAGCTGCGGAGACATGAAGATGAGCAGTGGAAACTGAATTTTGAGCTTGATTAGCAAAGTGTTAAGCAAAGGCTTGTAAATACTTCTATGAATCTGATGTTTTCGGTTTTCTATTTTCAATAAACCTGCAAGAGATTAAAATAAAGACACTAAAATTTAATGTAGTTGAGAATAAAGTGGAGCGCTGTGAGTATTTTCTGGATGCATTGCAAGTTGAATATATGGACACTGTAACCGTGGCAACAATATCAATTTCTACTATTAATCAATTTCTGCCATCGCGTCAGAAACAAACACGGCGAGTTTGCGCTCTCACTCTCATTCCTTATCCATCATGTAAATCCAGCATTTTGTCTCTTAGGTTGTCGTGTTTTTCTGAGGAAGCTTTGTTCTGCTCGCTGACGGAGTGGGAGCCTGAGGTGGCTGCTGCTTTGTACAGTCGCTCTGGTAAACAGAACAGCGTGCTGTGAGGCCCATCTGCTCTCTGGGGCGATGATGAGAAAAGGATAGGTTGGATCTCCCTCCTCAAAACGCCTCAGAACAACCACCATCCTGTCTGTCTGCTGGCCTGCCTTCTTGTTTGTCAGCAGTTGAGGAATAATAACATAAAAAAAACCCAAAAAAACATTTGCTCAATGTAAACATGCCAATTTCAAAAAAAGAAAAAAATATATGTATTTTTTTTTTTTTACGGTTTTTGTGCTAGAATGCTGTGCAAAACTGCAATGGAAGCACCTTTTTTCGCAGCACGCCATCAGAAGCCGGATGTTAATGCTCTTATCCTATTTCTACATTTGCGTTACCAGAAATGTCACATTCATTTATCCATCCGTTCATCCAGCACCCTTGTCACTAGAGGGGTCAGGAGGTGCCGGTGCCTCTACAGCTAACGTTTCAAACGAGAGGCGGGGTTCACCCTGGACAGGTCGCCGGTCTGTCGCAGGGCAACACAGAGACAGACGACCATGCACACACGCACAGTCACACCAAGGGAGAATTTAGAGAAACCAATTAACCTCACAGTCGTGTTTTCGGACTGTGGGAGGAAGCCGGAGTACCCGAAGAGAACCGACGCGTGCACAGGGAGAACGTGCAAACTCCGTGCAGAAAGACCCCGGGCCGGGAATCGAACCCAGGACCTTCTTCCTGCAAGGCAACAGTTTTTAAACAGATTTATTCATGAATATATAGTAGCGCTAAGTATTTGTTTATTGGAAAACACTCATGTTCTTTCTGTATGGAGTGACTCAACAGCTTTATCTAATGCCAAGTGAAACATGTCCAGTGCTGAAAGTGTTGTCCAGCTCTGGGATTTGAAAAAAGCCTTCGAAGAGAGGTCTCAAGCAGGCCAGCCAGTCAACTGAAGGGCTCTGAACTCTGGCTCTCTGGGTATTTTCACTGGCTGGGATCTCACTCTGCCTGCCTGATGGAGAAGTCCTGCCTTAGGACTGCCAGCGGCTGTGTTATTATCCAGCGTCAGTCTCTTACCTACACTGAACTTTCACTTCAACCTGCTGGAGGCCACATGTAATGAGATCAAGCTAAAAGCACTAATGGCAGCTCTCAAGAGGTTGGTTTATATCTCTTATATATATATATATATATATGTGTGTGTGTGTGTGTGTGTGTATGTTTTGTCTCTTGTGTCCTTGTCTAAATATTTGGACTGAAGCCCTTATTGTGTCAAGATGGAGGCAAACTTGCATGGTTGTCAATCTCTATTGAAGATGTAATGCAATGTTCAGCTCTTTCAGCTTTGTGGGTCACCCTTAATAAGCTTATCCTTTAAGCCAGTAGGAGATTTGAAGAAAAGCATTGTCCTGATTGTCAGATAAGATGCCAAATCCGTCCTGTGGGGGATGATAACCGTCGCTGTCACTGCGGCTCGTCATGCAGCGGCGTTGGATCAAATCATTATGGCTTATTCGGAGACACATGCCCATAATGTGTGAACACGGTGACGCCGCTCTGTGTTTTGACAGTGGCCTGTGGATTTACCGAAGGGAATATGTGATTCAAGGGCGCTCTGCGATCAAATCGCCGTCGTCGTCACAATTGGAGCAACTTCCTTGGGCGTAATAGTATTTCAGGATCATGCATTCAGTTTCAATGCAACTGTTCAATTGGTCGGACCCAAACAGTCCTTCTTGCGAAACCATGATGTGTAGCTGAAAGACCAAGAGTGGTGTCACACCTGGTAGTCCGGCAGACTTGGTTCGAGCACAATTGGAACATGCGCTGCAGTTTTTAGCTGCTTCCACACTGCAGCTTTAACTAGTGGGACACATTGCAGCCGGTTTCGGTTCCACGCCTGAGCGCAACGTGTGGTCCAGCCAAACCTGAGATGACACGGTAACAGATTTTCAGCAGCACTAATGGCGAACCATTCGACATTAGTGCAAACAAAGAGACTGGATTCTGACTTTTAAACCCAACGTCGCGAATCGTATCATCTCGTGCCGGACGTTCTGCCACGCCCCTTTGACCTGACCTGTGAGCTCCTTCCACAGCAGGGTCGTCGTGTCGGTTCCTCCGTACATCTCTGGATCTTCGTGTTTGCGCGTGTCTCTGCCATCACACGTATGTAGCGAAGGCACCGACGCTTCATAAATTGCTCCCTCTGACTTTCCGCGCTGTCGTTCTTTGCTCTGTGCTCGAGCTCTTCTGACAGCACACTCACACCTCGGTATCAGTAACTTCATGCTTCCGCCCACTCCCCACTGCATCTCTTACGGACGACTCGTGCGTCTGTGTTGTTCCTACTTCCAAAGGCCCGTCTGTAGCAGGAGCCCCCTGATGCTGTTTGACAAGTCTAGGCCAGCATGTCTTTGAAAACGGTTTAATGGGTTTTTTTTTCTTCCTCTCTTTCTGCTTGCCTTGCATTAAAAGAACGTGCTCCTTTGAAGTGTCACTCCTCGAAGAGAGGACAGCAAAGAGAGGGAAAGGGGGACCTGCTTCACGGCTGACTCTTTTTCATAGCTCTCTCTACATCGGCTGAGTAAAGACAGGCAACATTTGCTCTCGCTGGTCACCATCCAGCCTCATGCTGGATCTCTCTCCTGACAGCCCCCACTATCAGCTCATGAAAAATTAAGTGGCTGTACTTAAAGTGTCAGCCACTTTAAGCCCAGACCCATTCCAGCTGCCAGTCAATGCTGGCCAGTGGGCTGTAAGTGTTTGAAGAAGCTTTTTGTCGTGGTTGTCCAGCCCCGTCGCAGTCAAACGGGGCTTCAAACCTGCTGTCCTTTACGCCGCTCAAGCTAAAGATGGCTTTCGTCCTTCTGGATGGGAAAGAGATTTTTTTTTTTTTTTTTTAATTCCCCAAAATTTACTCCAGCAACAGGAAACTCAAAGCAGTGTGACTGAGTTGCCGGTGCAACTTAAATACTTTGTCCTATATATTTACATCCGGCCCGTTGGAATGGCGACGCATAATATTGGTGTGAAATGAATTCGTCAATATAGAATAGACTTTCAGTTATACAACAAATATTGCGAAAAATTAAAGGCCTTTTCAAAAAAAAATCTTTTTGTTCTAACTAGTTCTATAATCCTGTAAAAAAAAAAAAAAAAAAAACCCTGCATAAATTCCATTACATCCAACTTCAAGAACGCTCGTATCACCTTCACCACATCAATTCAGCTTCTTCATTTTTTTCAGCCAGGCTAAAATCTATTTTCACTTTAAAGTGAGTGGTAACATAATAATTATAACTGGTGAAGGAGAAATGACAGATTCTTAAAGTCTCTCTAATCGTCATGTTGTTGAAGTGGAACATCACAGAACGCAGATAAAACTGCAGACGCTTCATCCTTTCAAAAGATTATGAACTCGGTGGCTTTATTTTTCTGTTTGAGCTATCATTTATTTTACAAATCTAACGGCTCTGTTCTTTAATCTTGAAGCTTCCCCCTGAGGATTCTTTTTTCTTCTTTCCTCCTTTAATCATCCATCCAAAGAAAATCCTCAATGTGTGACAAGCAGCTATAAATAGCTGCTAAACTTGGAAAATGAGCGCATGATGAGCACTTGAGGTTAGCAAAAGCGGCGCTGCTTCACGGCATGAAATGAGAGACGGTCTTAAATGGCCTAGAGAGGAAGAATATCTGAAAGCTCATATTTGCACGAGTTGAGTCAGAACTGGAAAATCCTCTTTATTTGCTTTTCATCACATGCAAAAAAGAAAACTTCTATTATCCTTTTCCTCCATTTCCGTCTTTTTAGAGCACAGCGGACTATTTCCTCTGAGCAATTTGTGCATGTAGGAGTTATTTCCAGTCAATTCTCTGATGCTTGATCACTGTCAACCCAGTGGTGATGTAGCTTTCCGTAGCTCAATGAAGCTGTCAGGGCTAATGTCCGTGCAATGCCTTCCATGTTGCATTTGAAAAGGACTCTGTTGTGACTATTGTATATAATCAGTACATTTCCCAGCTGATTTTGTGTGTGAAATATTTTGTGTTTCTTGTCACATGACAATAGATCAAAAATTTAGCTGGAGAAAGGAGACTTTCCGATATTCAAAACCCATAATAGTATATGTTTTTTTTTTTTTTTTTGGTTCACATAAAAATCTGTAAAATTGGTGAGAATTTATATTCGATCCCTTTTATTCGGAGACCTTTCAAAAACAATCCGGTGCAGTCTAATGCTAAATAGGTGATACTGGCTTGTGTGTAATTTAATCTCAGTCTAATTCCAGGTGATCTGTGAAGGTATCAGAGGTTTGTTGTAGGACATTAGTGTGGTGGCCCAGAAGGGTCAATAAAATGCTAAAGCCACAACACAACAACAAAAAAAACACAACAAAAGCCACGCAAGACTTTTGTCTTTTGGCCAATTTGATGCTAAAACGAAAATGAGCTCAAACGGAAGTGTTGCCACAATGGAGTTGTTGCTATGGAAGTTATGTCAAAATTAAAATCATGCTAAAACGGAAGATGTGACAGAACGGAGCTTGTGCTAAAATGGAAATCATGCTAAAATGGCATTTTGGCTAAAACAAAAGTCAGCCCACCCTAAAACAGAAATGATGCTAAAGTATAATTTATGCTAAAACTGAAGTTATGTGATAGAAGTTATGTCAAAATAAAAGTCATGCAAGAACAGAAGTTATGTTGAAATGGAGTTTATGCCAAAACAAAAATTAGCCTAAGCTAAAAGAGAACTTATGCTAACATGAAAATTTTGTTAAAACTAAAATTATGCTACAGAGGAAGTTATGATAACCTGTTAGCATTTTTGTTGTTGTTTTGCTGCCGTGTTATGTTGTGGCTTTTGCATTTGTTGGCCCTTCTGAGCCACCGTACAGAAGAGAACAAACTACCTCACGAACACAGCAGGCAGCTCAGGTAGGACGAAGTAAAATGCAAGAGTTTAAAGCAGGATTGTTATAAAACAACATCCCTTCTTTATATTTCTCACAGACCTATCACATGAAATCCCAAAAAATACATCTGATGAGATTTGATTGATGTTGTAGTTTTCGGAATATAATGGGATGCTGACATTTCTTCTCCTGTTAGATCAGAGTTCCACGGTCCATAAGTTAAGTTGATGCAGATGTAATGTTTCACATTTGTGGAAGGGAACTGTGAACCTCAGCTTTAGACAGAGATTTAAACCAAAGAGAAACAGCCTTGGATTGGAGGCAAAGCCAGATGCTGCTGCATGAAATTTGAATTAGAAATCAGTTTGTGTGTACTTGTGACAGAAACAAGGACTCACTGTTGTTGCTGGTCCAAAAATAACACCCAAAATAACAGACTGCTTGTCAGGAAAAACAGTATCGTACATCTTGGATCACAACTGGCCTGCATGAGTGTTAGACAGGCACTGACATGGAGCAGAACGGACGAAGTTCTTATTTCCACCAGAGGAAATACAATGTACAGTATTCACAAGAGAGCAGCAGTATACGGTCTATTGTGTTGATTCACTCAACTGTATTAAAGGTTTTACCTATTTGAACTTGTAGGATTCTTCTGCTGCTGATTAGCAGCCTGTCAATGCAGCAGGATGCCACAGAAAAAGCAGACACTCCAAATCATTGGCATTTCAGTGGAGATTTTTTTTTTTTTTTGTCAATGAATACAAAGTCCCTTCAAATTAACAGCTTGCTAACACGCTGTTGTTCTTTTGTAAGGCTGAACATGCCATCGGTGCCTTTAAACTGCGAGCGCCTTGCAGACAAAATGCTTCTCCGGTTCCTATTTAGGCTGCAAAGCAAAATGAATCAATTTGCGGATGCATTATTCATAAAAACTCTTCGTCTGAATATGTGTAGAGGAGTTGCTGATGTGAGAAACATCGCTGACAAGATGTTCATTTTATAGATGAACACCTCTCAGATGCTTATAATTTCTCACTGAACTCCTGCTTAGCGGAGCATGAACGCGAGTCGGAGGTAACGTGTTTGCAGGCCTAAAGGAATTCCCTCTTTTCCCCGCCGACTGATTTTCTCTCTTTTTTTTTTTTTTCTCTTTCTGGACTGTATTTCCGTTCTTGAATGATGATCAGAGCCGCCCGGCAACACACCAATGTACCGGCAAGGGACTGATATTGTTCTCTCTGTGCACTGGTTGGATTTCACGGTGCGATTGAACAAGCTGATACATTATTGAGTTTTAAGCTCGGCCTGGATCAGACAGAATCTGATCGCATTCCTTCTGTTTTATTGCTTTATCTGTTCCCAGAATGAAAACAGCTGGCAGTAAATTCTTTTTTTTTTTTTTTCTTGCTTTTTTTTCTCATTAGCATAGTATTGATAAGTGGATTAATTTGTATGTTTGCCTGCTGTTTCAACTCCACCTGTTGAAGATGAAGAAAAACACATCCAGAGTCCAGAAGCCCTGGGCTGACTTGCCAAGTCAATAACCAGCATCGTGGCACTGTGGGTGAATGGCAAGGAGCGGAGGCAGGAGGCAGGCATGGGAAAATAAACATTATTTCAACAAAAAAGAAAAAAAAAATAGAAAAATTCCAAGTCTGACAAAGAGGGATTTACAGTAGGATCTACTGGGCTGCTAGACAGGTAAGTTAATGAGCAGAGAAGAGATAGATGGGGAATGAATGGAGCTGCCACGCCGAGGGAAGGTGATTAATTATCACAGACAATATAGAGATTATTATTACTATCTACAAACAAAAGGGAAAAGTCCCTGAACCTGACACGGAGGTTTAGATCCACAATAAAAACTAAGAAAATACTCAACGCAATATGGCAGCAATAATAATTAACAACGCAGGAATGAACATAAGGAAAGTGAAGAGTGTTGGATCCCCAAATAGAGAAAAACAAAACCCAAAGGTCAAATGTTCTTTTCTTCTTCTTACTTTTGAAGTCTTCTATTTTTATGCTTCTTTAATCGCAATTAAGGTAATTTTTATGTAAAGGGGCAGCATTATGTAAAACCTACCTTTTTTTTTCTTTTAGCTTTACATCATGTTATATAGTTATTCCTTTAACAAAAACAGACATGGAGTGTTGCCTTGAAACTTTCATGCATGTTTGAGAAATCCTTTTATCTCCCATGGCAACCATTCAGCTGTGCAAAACGCCTGAGCGGACCTTGCACCACCTTTTGAGACGTAGCTCCTCCTCTTATACGCAATTTCCAAGCTTCAGAGTTTCCACCTCACGGCGCAGCCCTCCAATGCAACACCACCACTCAGCTCCTTCAGACTAGCCAGGAGCAATTAGCAAACACCTGGTCGAACTGAGCTCGGGATACGAGTTACTTCTGAGTGCAACACTAGTGAAAACGTTGTTAAAGGTGGAGCAATGTTGTAATGAAGGGTAGAGTTTCTTAAAGAGACAGAGGACCGATTTCAAGATGTTAAATTATGAAGTCAAATTTCTTTTAAGTCATATTTGATACATAAGAACATTTATAAGAACTGATGGTAACATAGTTACTTGATTGTGGAGTAAAATGGCAATATGTGCCTGGAAAACACATAATACTGCCCCTTTAAACTCACTTAGATAAAAAAAAAAACATGTTTTCCTTGCAGCCCTAATCACACACATAACAAGTACCAGTAGGAAGTCATGGTAAACAGAGGAAAACACACTACGCATAATTGATCAAGTTTTCTAAGAGTTTGGATAAAAAAGATCATAGGTGATGAAACATGTTTGCGGCTGTGTTTGCGGTAAAATCTGAAACGAAAGAGTTTTTTTTTTTTTGTCAGAATTGATGAGCAGATGGGAGACGGTTTCTTTGGGGAACCCGCTGCGAGGGGCCACGCTCTCCCCTCGGCCCGCCCTCCCGACGGTGCCAGCTCTCTGCCGCTGCGTGCCGATGAGGTGGCGCTCCCACCCTGGGCTTTCCCCATCAGCACAGGGCGGAAAAACAGAAAGAGCCATCTGCGATTTACCCAGACGCTGGGCCTCATCTGCCCCTGTCAGCAGGCCGAAAGAGGCGAACCAAATCTGGCGTAATCGCCTCAAACCCGAGTGCATCCCACAATGCAAAGGGACAGTAATAACTGAAATACTGACACATTTTTCACCTCAACCACGCTGACATCGTTTCCGCTAAATGAGACGGTTTCCTGGAATAACTCCGACATCTCCACCCTCGCCTGACGCCCGCAAAAGTTAGAATCAGTTTGGGAAAGTCAAAACCGCCACACTTCTTCTTCTCCATCTTTATTTCTGACATCTCTCAGCTGGACTTCAGGCTCTGGTATGAGCGTCCTCCTTGTGGCGCTTCTGTGATGTGCTGGCACCCTCTGCTGCCAGCTGGAGAGAATGCCTTTTGCTCTCCCTCTTTCTGTGTTTTTTTTTTTTTGGAGAGAGCTCATTAAACGAGTGCTGCTTTCCTCCTGCAGCTGTTCCGCAACCACACGATGCACAGACTGCGATGCCTTGAGTGGCCCCTCTTTCTGTTTTACACGCCGCCTCACAGCGGAGGTAATGTGTTTTATAGCTCCACAGGGCAAAAGCAGTCGGTGGTGTAAAGAAAAAGGGTAACTGCTGCTGTATCTATTGTAAGCGATGCACATTTTACACACGGAGTCATTTCTTTTCGAGCAACACGGTCGAGGAAACGTATTTTTATTTAGCAGCTTGGTTTTAACCCCCCGGAGCCAATCAGAATTTTCCGTACCCCTTATTTAATTTTGGCCCGCTCTGACAGACAGCCTCGCACGCGATCTCTGCCTCGCTTCCCTATTACAGTCCATCTTAGAGCCAATTTGCTGTGATATTTCGAAATGCAGAGGAACCAGCTGACAATAATGAAGCCAAAATAAGTCGAGCTTATTATACGGTGCAGCAGGCGACCCGTCCTGGGTTTTCTCCACACAACAGTCATTTCTCAGGTAAAAATATGCCAATCTTGGTGGATTGACTTGCTGGGATACATCCTTGTTAGTGCAGCAGGGTTGAGGCATGGTCTGCGTGTGTGTGTGTGTGTGTGTGTGTGTGCGTGCGTGTGCGTGCGTGTGCGTGTGCGTGCGTGTGCGTGCGTGTGCTGCTGAAGATTCTCGTAGCTCATGTGTCTGAATGACACACTAAGAGCTAACACAATATAATAAGCAAAAGGAAAAAAAGTTTGCTGGGAAACCTTTTTACAACTTTATTATTGACATAAGGCTTTCAATTAAGAGGTCATTTCAAACATTTCAAAGAACCTATTAAGAGATGTATGTGTGTGTTTAAAAAAATTCAGTTTGAAAAAAAAATCAAAATGTGTCCAGCTAATTGTGGACGAAATGGATTCATGATGAGTTGAACATGTTGGCCTCAATGCATTGTAATTTTCCTATTGTCTAAAAAATGTCTACGGTACATGAAAATCCAGTTACTTTTAAAATTATTAGGGAAAATACACAAGTCTGACTTTTTCCAAGTCAATTAACCAAAATAAGTCAAATGTTTGGTAATTTCCCAGTTTCCTGAGAAGCTAGGAAATTGTGCTTAGATCCTCGACATGCACTCGCTCCACTCTGTGCCGAGTTAAAGACAGACGAGAAAATCACACATCGCCCTTTTCGCTCAGAAGGGTTGGGAACAGCGTTGGTTATGTTTGAAATACGGACTCGTCTTTGCACAGAATGTGAGGTGTCCGGAGGTCAACTACGGTAGTTGCAGGAGGATCTTCCTTTATTCCTTTTTACTGTGCTTTGGATACCTTTGGTAGCGCTTCTCTCCCCCCCCCCGGCCCCTCGGCTGCCGTTAACCTCGATTCAAGAGTCTTTGAGTTGACCTGCATTAACAACTGCAGTGGAAATGGTTCTTTGATGTCTTTATGCCTCTTCCGGTCCTTCTCGACTCGCCTCTAGCTGTACAGCGTATCCCGACAAAAGGTGGCCTTAAGTCAGCGGTCGTGTTCAGCAGATCTCTTAACATTTTCTCACTTAATATCGTCATTACCCAGCATCCTCTGATGCATCTTTCCCATCAGTGCTGCACATTCAGTTCGTATGTTGCAGTCAGTATTTGTGCAACCAACCCTGAGAAATCCACGTTTATGCTTGTTGCAACGTACAGTGTTCATCAGAGGTGCGTATTGAGCTAAATCCGATTGTTAGTGGTGGTTTCCCAGAAAATTGCGAGAGTTTTATTTTGCCCTTTCTGAAATGGGTCGGCTGAGTTCCTGGCGAGCTCTCATTGAACATCCAGCCGTCCTGGACAATTGACTTACAAGCTCCCTTGCACACAACCAGCCCTTCGCTTAGTTACTTCAGCCTGCGAGCAATTAGTCTGTGTTTATCTCCGTTTCCTCCTTTCATTTGATCCATGCTCGGAGAGAGACGGGGACAGCTGGGGTTTGTAGGCCGCTTCCTTTTGTGAACAGACAAGAAAAGGTCGAATGCGTGCGAAGGCATATGGAAGAGAAGGTGAGCTGAAACGTCGTGGCGCAGACTCACACATCTGAAAGTCATTGGAACAGGAACATATCCCCTCCTCGCTGCCTTCTCGGTTTCTCCCTGGAGCTCAGTTCCCCTGTTAAACCATGGCCTGCTGACATGTATTTGGAAATTAGTTCCAAATGAAACCCTGGTTGTAGAACTGAGGCAAAACTGCTGGGTCTGGGTTTTTCTTTGGTGCTTTTGCACATCAGCATCCAGTTTTTGTCATCATCGAATACTGTTGGAAGACAATGACGTGTACAGTCACTGTACACATGTGACTGTACACGTCACACAGGTCAAATATCTTGATATCCAAGCAGCTCTGGTAATCGGTTCGGCCTTGCCGATGACCTCTTTGCCTCTATCACCGCCTGCAGTCAGTCTCCATGGTTACCAACTGCTTTCCACGCTTCTGGAGGGATTATTTGTTTGTAAACACGGCGGAGCCGCGCACAACTTGACTACGGAAAGTCGCCGGTTGCCATGGTTACCTGCATTTATCCTTTTGCGTCGCCGTTAGATTTTCAATTTGTTGTTTTATGTTGCCATGTAGATGAGTGCAGAAATATTTAGTTCATAAATTAACGTTGTTCATTGCCCCAAAATCTTTGGAAGCAAGTTGTTTTATTTTCTGTTCAACATTTCCTTCTGAAATCTGTTAACCTTGCTGTACAATGAATTAGGCAAAACTGCCGTTCAACATAAAGTGAGGCTTAATTTAAAATGTCAAAAAAAAAAAAAACAGCATTTCATAAGAGATATAAATTTATGATTTTCATGAACAGACACCCTAAAAGACAGGATTCCCATTGTCGCAGCTCGTGAAGGATGTCAATTGAAGTCGCCCAGACGGATTGGAGCAGAACGTGCTGCATGTGCGCCTGGTGTAGTTCCACGTTTCCCTGCATCAGCAGGCAGAGAAGCTCTGGATAACTTGATTTCCTGGCTGAGGCCAGGATGGGACTCGGGTCTCTTATTATCTGACAATCAGAGTCGGAGGTACAAGTCTAATATGTGTGTGGCGAGCAGGAAATGACCTTTGTGTTGCTGCACTATGCAGCAGCAACACAAAGGAACGTGATCTGTTGTGGTGTCAGGCCTTTGACTCCTGCTGCTTCCACCAGAGTGAAATAAATAGTTTACCAGACAAACATTTAAGGAAACTCGGTCCTTCCGTCATCAGCTGTCTTCATAAGAGCAAAGCAACATTTAACAGTTTTGAAATTAAGCTTTTCTTTGCTTTTAGTATTACTATCGGGTATCAGTGACATAAAAATGCACAGGAAATACACATATATAAATATTAATCGTATATAATATCTGTTGCAGCGTTATACCAGTGGTAGATGACACCATTTAGTGACTTGTAATGACTTTTAGAACAGCCAACAGCTACTTTCCTTACTGAGTGAAAGCTGAGACCTGATCTAGCAACAAATAATAGTTCATTTATTACAATATGTTTGAATAGCAAGCTGTCTACATGCAATATTTTGTTTTTATATTGTTCTTGGCACCGATATCACAGCGATCCGTTTTCTGCCAACCGGTTCGGTGCACATGTGCGGGCATTCGGAATGTAAACCTCGACTGTTGCAGAAAGTGGAAGGTTTCCATGTTTCTCTTGGCATGCCCGGCATGCTTTTTTTTTTTTTTTTCCGTTTTTGAAACCGAGCGCTTTGGAGGTGTTCCCTGGCATCGCGCGCATGCACCGATGTAAGTCGGTAGGAGAGCTGTTGAGCTAACGCTCAGACCGATGAACACAAAACATTCGTCGTCTTGCACTCAGACACCCTTGGCAGGATCGTCCATGACGGGCACCGTCGTTTGACAGACGGAGGCATGTCCGTTCTGAGCAGACCCACTCGGGTCTGTCTTTAGCCTCGAGAGCGATGCTGCCTCCACTCGTGGCGCTCCGGGGCCTCCGGGGGCGTCTTCTGCTACTACTCTCTTTGATCCTGCGGGAAAGTGGCATTGAACGAGAGAGAAATCGGAGTGAGACTGCGGGAGTATTTCAGACGCGATGCTGCATCATGTTTCTGTCCAAAAAACCTGGAGGACTTGTCATCCTCCAGTTTTTCATGTATCCCCCTTTCTTTGTTCTGGAAGCAATTCTCCTTAAACAAAGTTATCTTAAATAAATAACCGTCATCTATTCTGCCTGGTTGAAGGAAGCGGTTCAAAAGGAACTAAAGAAAAACCTTCCACCTGCCTGTCCTTAATGGTATTATCAGCAGGCCCCTAACTTAGCCTTTTCAGTTGTGCTCAAGTCTGTGTGTTGTGTATAAATACACTCCAGGCGGTGATTTGATACCCCAAACTACTTGTTTCAGTTTAGTTGGATTTGGTCCCTGTAAGCTCTTGAAACTCTGCTGTCTGGGCAAAGCGATGGCCATCGGGGACATGGCCAGGCGTAGGCATGTGTGTGGGAAGTGAGCAAGGCAGGCAAGCTGTCACTTAGCATTACAGCACCACAGGCTCCCCGTGGGTGATATGAGGAGAGAGGGAAGTGATAAGACAAGAGAGAAAGAAGGCTATGAAGGAGAAAACAGGAGTGAGGCAAAGCAAATACAGCAGCCCACACAACACACACACACACACGCACACGCACACACGCGTACACACACCCGGCCCCCAGCAACAAAGAGTCTAGGAAACCTGCTGTTTGTTTTTCTTCTGATTAGACCAACCACAGAGGATAAGCCCACCTGACAAGACCTGACTGCTGGCCCTCTGAAAGGAATATCTAAAGAAACCGAACACAAAAGAAGGGGTTAAAGACGTCTGGCTCATGTCGGGAGATCACCTCCACCAAACTACATTTAGTTTGTATAATTACTAGTTTCTTTGTGCATGTTCAAATATGACAGCAATTCATGAGATTTCGTTTCCGTAATGACACTTTTTGAGATTGAACTTGGTTTAGAAGTGTCCTTTGCTCTTGGCCATTAGCTTTAGCCTGACTTCATTGCAGCTCAGGTTACAGAATCTAATTGGTCCAAAATCGGCTTTGGCTCTTCACTTGCAACAGTTCTTCTGAAACATTGGTTCTTACCTCATAGTAGACGATGGAATTTAATTTAATGCTTTACATAATGTGCTTTTACTGAATTTTTAGTTGATATTCTGTCTGTTCACATGAAAAAAAAAAAAAAAAAAAAGACCATAAAAATTTGATCATGGCTCAAAAGGGGCCCAGCAAAACTGGAGTTGTTTTCGGTGGCTGTAATTAGTTCCTAAGTAGGCCCGGGTCTGACGCGGTGTTTCCCTGACTCCCCCGTCGTCAGCTTCAGGTACCTGCAAACCGAGATTACCACCACCCATTCCAGGCGACACGCTGACTACTAAGAATTTCAATTGTGCTCCAGAAACACAAAGAAGTAAACAAGTATAACGCAGCAGCGGCCATTGCAGACGCCAGTCAATCCACTGGAAACTTCTGCTCTAAAAACAAGCATTATGTTTTTTGTGCCGTCCTCCCGGTTGTTTCAGTATGGCAGTGCACTCTGCCAGACCGTCTCCTGCACTGGCACTGGCTTGGGGCTAAAAGTGTTGCTAAGCCAATTATGTCTTCATGGATGCGAACACAGTGGCACTACTGAGAGCAATTGCCTTTGTTTATAAGCCTCTGTTATGCTATGATAGAAAGGTTACCTCTGTTTAACTCTGGAGCTGCCAAATTTGGTTAAATACTGCGGGGTACAGGAGCCCATTTTAGTTGGCAGCCTTCTTATGCCCTTGTGAGATGTGACATAATTATATACACACAAGTGTTTTCTGTTTGGACTTCGGGTCCTCTGTGCCGAGGGGAGTGGCAGAATGTAAACATTGGCTGGGTGGCCCTCTCTTTGTGCTGGGCTCTAGCCTTTTTTGTCTGCAAGCACTCACATTTGGTGTTTAAAGGTCCGCTTCGTCCTGCTCACTTTCTCCTGCAGAAACCTTTTCAAACATTTCGCTGCTTGCTTTGCTCACATGTTCGATATTGAACTGAAATGCTTCGAGGTCAGTCTTAATAAATATACGGCGTCGCTGGGAAACTGAGTGGTCTTCTCGGGCCGTTGATACGGTAAATGAGCTTTGTGGCCGTTTACCGTGCATAGCTCTTTATCAAGTCCAGACTCCAGAGCGACTGCATTCAGTCATTCGCACACACATTCACACGCTGATGGTGGCAAGATTCTGGATTTTAGCCACAGCTACAGTCTGGCCAAAGTGAGGCTGGCTTACATCGCCAAGCCCTCTGACCACCACCAGCAGCATGAAGCAACAGAATTAAAGCCACATTGTGCTACAAAATGGCACTATGAAGCAACTACGTTCCCTCCAGATGTTACAAAAAATATGTCAAATTTGAGTTAAAAGAAATTTGACCTCGTGGTTTAACAGCTGGAAATTGATTCTCTAAACTCCTGCTTTTCTGAATCTCCGCCTTCAGCAAGTCGTCGCAACATCGCTCCTCTTTGGCATCGTTTTTTTTTCCCGCCGTTTCACTACAAAGTAGTTAGTATATTGAGCTCAGCAGATGGGCTGTTCCACCAGGTGTTTGCTAATTGCTGCTGGCTAGTCTGAAGGAGCCGAGTGGGGGACTTTTCTGGGAGGGCTGCTTTGCAATGCAGATATCAAAAGAAATCGTACACAAAAGAAGGGGTTAAAGACGGATCCAATGCAGTTCCTCCTATGAACCGCAGTTCATAGGAGGAACTTCATCCTTTAAAGTGACACTCTGTTCCTCCTGGCATTTTGCATGGCTGAATGGTTGCCATGGGAGACTAAAAGATTTTTCAAACATTCATAAAACAAAGCAACACTGCAGGTATGTTTTTTGATTACTGGATAACTTTGCATCATCACAATATGGTGCAAAGCTAAAAAAAAAAAAAAAAAAGCTGATTTTATGTAATGCTGCCCCTTTCAATTGCAAACAAGTAGACCACTAATTAGATGACTTGTGAAAGAAATTGGCAGAACTGGATTTTTTTTTTTTTTTGCAGTGGAATCGAATCACAGAGGACTGGATTCAAATGCAGATCACACTTTTTAGATTTTTGTCAGCAACAAGTTGAAAAGCATGCATCATTCTCCTTCCACTCTACAGTCGCGTGCTGCTTGTGTTGGCGTACGGCATGCTGCACGTTCAGTAAAATAAAATATAAATAAATAACTATTGCTTTGGTGTATAATGGTAAAATGAAAGAAAGAAACAAGCATAATTATACGGGTCACTCTAACACTTAGGCTTCAAAAACTTGCTGAACATCTTTTATGCATATCCAGTCTTCTCCTGTTCATCAGTCTATCCACATAGCATCTGTAGTCTGTGTTTTTTAGACAATTTTCTACATAAACTGTTGCAAAAACAAAAACAAAAATTCAGGTCCAAATTCCAGATTTCTCCATGCAGTTTACTCTATTTTCAAAAATAAGAATAAAACGTCAATGCAGATTTATGTGAGATATTTTTGCTTTAATAAGAGTGTTCATACGGCATAGTCTCATTTCTGCAAAAAAAAACCCCCCAAAACAAAACAAACTCAGGGAACATAAATATTCATTACTTGTTTTTATTATTTTAAAAAAAAAAAGGGAATTTTACTTTAGTTTTTTTTTTTTTTTTTAGCTAACTTTCTTGTGGAAAAGAGAAGTGTTCATCTTTTTGCTTTGTTTGGACTTAGTTTGGACCCCTGACAGCTAAAATGACATGGATGCTAAATTGAATCAACTATTATGCGGGTCAGGTTAGGTTCAATTTAACATCCGATGTCGAGTTGTGCGAGACAGCCGGAATGCTCCACGGCTTTTCCCTAGAACCGTGCCTCACCTGAACTCGGGAAATCCTAATTTATTCAAACAGTTTGGAGACAAATTTATTCAGCAGTCAGAACGCGTGGAGTCTCTGGCATCTTTGAGGTCGGACCGGCATCGGGGCCGCCGTCTGTGCGAGTCGTATCGCAGGCAGCCAAACTTCAGAGGGCAAAGAAACTGACTGAAACAGATAGAGAGCGGGGTTGAATGGGGTCAGGCTGAAAGAGCTTACCGATGCATAAAACGGAGCGATAAGAAGCAACCGAGAGGACACATTGACTGGACAAAGGACTTAAAGGGGGAAAATGTTCAGGGGGAAAAAAGAACAGCCCAAGAGACAGGAGGAGGACAAGGAGAAAATAGACTTTGAACAAGAGAAGAGGGAGAGAGGTGAGGTTGCTCGAGTCTTAAGAGTTTTTCTCTCTGAAGGAAAACATCTCTGCGCTGCTTCTCTGCTGGCATCTGCCAACACCGCTGAACACAGCTGAAGCCCATCTGAGGAGCTCTGCTGTCAGGCTTCCAACCCTGCCTCACACACACACACACACACACACGCGCGCGCACACACGCACACACACACCACCCGACCGCACACTACCCTGCACCACTAAGTCGAGGGAGTGAAACAAACAGTACAGCAGCAGGCTCAGAGGCTTGAAGTCGAGAGACGGAGCGAGAAGGAACCCACACAAAGACCTGCAGGAGAAAGAAAGCTGAAACATTTCAGTGCCACAGCACAGATCATTAACCATCCGCCGTGTTCGGAGGAGACTTTTGACATTCTTTGCTTACCGGAGCTTTCACAAACCGACGGCAGGAGGATGATCAAGTCAAGTTGGTTTTATGTCAAGTTCAAGTACAACGAGAAGGTGAGTTCTGTGCGGTTCTTTTTTGCTGTACTCCACAACACGCCGTGGTGAATACCTGTGCGTATGACCGCTGGACATGTTGCGCTCGCTCTCTGCAGCTATGTTCGTCGGTTTGTTGACAACCTTTGTTTTTCCTTGGCACTTTAGCCAATAGACAATATTAATGCCTTGCTGTTTAGCTTGCTCGGTGTACCGGTACTAATGTACTGTGCTTGTATTAAATGTGTTACTTCATGACATTTTAACCGTCCTGATTTAGTGATGAAGTAAATGAACGTAAAACCTTCAGTTTTATGAATGTAATATTTCGTCCACATTGACCCCCTCCCTTCTTCCAGTTTAGCCATGACGCGTCCTGATGTAGCGCAGCGATAAAGTTTGACTGCTCACAGTGACATCATTGTCTGGACATTCGATCCTGCACTGTGACGGAAACATCTACAGTTTCTGCAGCCAGACATCATCTGGATCAGCCGGCAGAAACCATCTGGACTGTGTTCCTTGTTTTGTCTCTCAAACGGTTTTGACGCTAACTGATCAAGTTCTGCATTTAGCATCAGGTGTCTGCCCCGTTGGCATCGTCGGAGCTATCTCATTACATCAGACGCAGCTAAGCGGCACCCGGCTCAGTGCTCGTGCAACTGTACCTCTTTAAAGCCAGTTGAAACGTGCATCATTAAAAAATAAAATAAAATAAATAAAATCCTTAGGAGATGCCATGTGGCCACATGGGAGCATCTGTTGGTGCCCGAGGTGCTTTCTCTCCATCTGGTCTTCCATTTTGTACTTCGGCAGCTTTGAGGTTCAGAAGCGAGAAGATGGCCGTTGTGTTGTTGCGACTCTGATCCGTTTCTATGCTCTCTATGGCGCTTTAAAAACTGCTACAAAAATCATGACACCTGCACCGCCATTAGGCCACGGTGTGTTCAGAGTCACGTGCATTTTAAGTTGACGACACACGCAGAACTCTGTACGTTGGCCAAAAAGTTGAGTGTGTTGGATTTTCGCTTGGTAATCTTCATTGAGGTCAGATTTGTGAAAAGTGTGTCACCGTAGGCTGTCCTGTCAGCAGAAATCCCTCAACATCTTGGATCTCTGCAGCTGCGGCCTTTGCTGCTTTTAAAAACTGCAGAGCACTTATATACTTTTAGACCAACATTTAAAACAGGAAACTGTTTAGTTTATTACTTTTAGAAATTGTGGGGTATACTCATTACCTTAGCTTAACATGTAGCTCCTTCTATAAACGCTGGAGTACTTTAGACCAACATTTAACTTTATACTTTTACTATCGGAGCAAAACTTAGAGAAACACCTGTTAGCTTACAAATCTAGTACAAACTTAGACCCTCATAGAATCAATGGAGAACCGACATCTGCTTTCATCCAAACAAGAATTCAGAGTAACCTCAATTAGTTTCTAAATTATGGATCACTTATTCTTATTGAACCTGGGGAACCAACATCGTAAAGGTTTTTGCACAGATACTGTGAATTGTGCTGTTTAATCTTTTATGAACGTATCGTTGGCATTTCTTTAGCTTTAGAGTTTGCTGAACCGAAAACTGAAACAACAGTGGAGACAAGTTGGGGTGTTTCCTGGCTGTGTCTAGTGTAAAAGTGAAAGAAAAGAGTTTAGTCTCATACCCGAGACGCTCTGCAAAACAGGTGAGAACATTTTCTCCTCACATTTGATTAAAGGAAGGAGGAGGAGGAGAATAATGGAGGGAACTGAAATCGAAGAAGGTGAGAAAGGATTGTTTGGGGGATTTTTTTTTTTTTTTTTTTTTTTTTTTTTTTTTTTTGTCTGTTCAATTTTAGGTGTGAAGATATAACAATATTTGTTGAGCAATAATTAGCACCTTCTGGATCAATTGCCGGAGCTTGAGAACGCATCGACAGTGCTGTGAAAAAGTCTTTGCACCCCTTGCACAGTTCTTATGTTTGGCTTTTATCTGTCCCGCTGAAATGTTTCACTTGATCAAACAAATTTCAATTGGAGGGGAAAATGCATCCAAACCAATTACGTTTTTAGTTTTCCTCATGTTGTCAGGCATGTTCTGATTTAAGTGATGTCTTGATTCTGTAGATCAGGGCATATTCAGATCTGGGTGTTTGTAGTAAAAAAAAATGAACCAAAGTGTGCGTAACGACAGCTCATTCGTGAGGACATATTTTCGCCCCGTTGCGATTCTTAAAAGACGTGCTGATGATCCGAACCTTTTCAATTTGACAGAAGAGCAAAAACCGAACGCGGTTAGAGGAACGGTACGGCGGCGTGTCAGCGCAGGGAGAACCTAGCCAGAATATGCAGTGCTCTGCCTCCCTGCTCCCAGCTGCACCGCCTCAGGAGCAACCAGCCACCGTGCGATTACGTCTGACTGACAGGCTCGCTCTCGACAGAATGAGAATAGGAAGTGACCTTAAACAAGCGCTGCCATTTTTGAGTGCCTGCCGCCCCATCAGCTCCTCGGCTCTCTCGAGCCATGAGGAGGGGCGCGGCGCTTTGTTGCCTCTGGGTCAAGAGCACCGGGTCATCCAACGATGGGGTAAGGGTAATTGCTACCCCTGTGTGTGGGCTTGTGTCCTGAAGTGAGAGTGGGTTGCGGCGGCTGGTGGGAGGCTGGAGGTGGGTTGTATTTCTCTCAGTGGAAAGAGAGCACAGCACCGAGGTCCTGCTCTGTGTGTCTGTTCACTGCTCTTTGTCTGCTTAGGCAGTGCCGGGAACCCCAATGGGCCAACTCTGGGGCCACAAAGGGCAAACAGCGACCTGTCTCACTCTGGACTAATTCAATTTAGCTCACACTGTTGTGTTATTGAAGTGGTAACTCTGGCCTATCTCTGGGCCAGATGGCTGTTTTCTGAGATAAAGCTTTTTATTGTAAGCCTCTTTGTTGATGGTTGATCTAAAGTACATTGGCGAAAGCAATACATCTAAACTGCATAATAACTTTATTTAAAGTGGATGAGAAGTGAGATAAATGCTACATATGGTAGTCTTTGCATGTCTAAGAGAGCTATCTGATCAATGATCACTTATCAAAGGGTTAGCATGTAACTTTTACAAAAATGTATGTTTGTTAAAACTGTTGCCATGTGACGCTATATTAACAGACAGATAATCTGTGAAAATAAGCTCTTGCACCGCCACCTAGAGCTGCTTTTACAAAAATGCGCCACTCCTGCTCAAAAACAACCAATCAGAGCCAGGACGAAGATCGTAGCCCTGTCAGTCAATCTCGTGTATGTGCTGCTAAATGTGTCAGTGGCAGAGAAACAACTTACCGTTACAGGAAAACCGTTTCTCCACCATCATCGGCCACGCTGACTAACCTCAGCATTTGTGGTGGGCTCTGTCGTGTAGCAGAAAGCGATTGTCAGTGCTAGGCCCTCCTCCTGGCTGCGATTGGCTGTTTCTTAGTGGTATATTTCTGGAGTTAATTCTAGGAGCACCAGGAGGATTTCACAGATTATATGACAATGAAAATCTTAACAAATATGTAAAAGAAAGAATAACTTTTTTTTTTTTTGTAAACGTTACAGCTTTAAGGTGTTGCTGTGGCTTCTCTTGCATCACAATTAGGTTAAAAATCATGAATACCAGTGACGTTTCTCAGGAGGAGGTTTCTGATGCATTCAAAATAAAAAAAATAAAAAAATAAATAAAACACTCACTGAGAGTTTTCTGGTTTCAATAAAAGAAAATTTTCTTTACTTATGAAAATAGCAGAAATACTCACCGAGTCAACTTGATGCAAAAATTCAGATATAAACATTACTTTTGTGTTGGAAAAACGGTTTCACTCCTCACTCCTTCACCAAACAATTAGACGAACCACGGCAGCAGCTGCTGCTGTTGCTGGTTAATCACAGCAGGAGGAGGAGGGCCTAAAAAAAAAAATAAAGAAATAACAGTAGATCTACCATTACCACAACTTTGGATCAATAACAATAATAATTTAGCGAACAGTACATTCGTTTAATTCTTAATAGGTTCCAACAGGCATATAATTGTGTGTCAATGTAAAACTGTTTCAGCAACTCTGCTGCCCTCAAACCTAAAAGCGCTGTTCTCCTCTGAAAACTGTCTGCAGCCGCACGACACGTCAAAAACAGCTGAATAAGACGTCCAGCACAAACGCAGCAGAGGGCCTGATTAGATTATGTCGTGTTTTTCTTCTTCCCGTGCCGACAAAAGGGTTGCGCATTGACTTTCTATTTACTCTAGTTACATCCAGGGCTTGGCTTGTTGAACGTAGCGGGTGAAGATAATGACCATAATGAATGTGAATGATAGGGAGTGGGATGAGGACTGTCATTAAGAGGTTTGTTGCACTGAGGGATGATGCCACAGTGTGCAATGATATAAAAGAGTTGCCCTGTGCAAATTCCTCCTGGGTGGTATCATCCGTCGCAGACATAAACCCGGAGAGTTTAAACCACATATATACATTCCTGTGGGTCTTTTGGCAAAGAAAATAAAACTCCTTCGGTTCTGTGGGAGTGTGTTGTTGGGTGGTTTGCCTCCGTCTGTAGTTTGTAGTTGAGCGCTTCAGAGCACTTCTAATATGTTGCCGTCCCAACTGAAAGAGCCGTTCCCATTTTCTCAAATAATTTATGAGGTAATCTGCATGAAAGTTTTATCCCCCTGCCTATTCATTCATGCTTAGAGGATTTTAATGAGAGTTTATTGGAGTCGTCTCAGCCAAACCAGTTTAACTTATTTATGCTTAAGAGCTAAAGCACTAAGAAGCTTACAGAACTTTTGACCTCTGCGACACTTGACGGAAAGCGGCCTGTTTTTTTGTTTTTTTCTTCTTCTTCTTCTTCTTCTTCTTCTTCTGTCCCCAAAAAAAAGCATTCCTGCTACACACACTCATTGAAATTCTCAAGAAGTACCCCACAGCTTGCTGAAGGGATTACTGGTAAATCCTCACAAACTCCAGATGTTTTCCCAGACAGCGCAGAGCAAGAAAACACCACCCATCCCCTGTAAACATCTGTCAGACAAAAGCCTCCACCACAGAGTAGACAACAGAAGCTTAGAGCGAGTAAAGTAGTCCGATTTTTACTCCTTTAAATCTATTGTAGCTCCTAATGAGATGAGTGACTTTGAACAACATGTTGTTTGCCCGTTCATGCCTGGCTTCAAAGTGTGAAGCATACACACTATAGATGAAAACCTAAATGGGCGAGAAAGCGCAGGCCGATTGTTAAGTCTTAGAATCAGTGTGGCTTTTGTTCTTGCCATGGAACAGTGGATTAGATCTTTATCCTGTCTGATTTGCTCAGGGGGGCCTTTGGAGTTTGGTTGTCTGCTGTGCAGTTCTTTAGAGAATCTGGAGAAAGCTTATGACTGCGTTCCCTCCGGCATTTTGTGTGGGATGCTACAGGAGTTCAGGGACAGAGATGCTTTCAAGGGCTGTCAGATCTGTGAATTACCAAAGAAGGAGCTGCCACAACATTCATGGCAGTGAGTCGAGGTTATTCCCGTTGTGCGTTTATCTCCACCTGCCCTGACACTTGCCAAAGAGAAGACCTCAAGCTCTGGTCACGGAACAGAGAACCTTGGGAGTCTTGCCTTCGCTCTTTTGCAAACGACGTGGTTTGCCTTTCAGGCAATTATCTTCGGCATTTATTGCTTCATAGTCAACTGTGAAACAGCGGGGACGAGAGTTAGTTCCTCTAAATCTGAGACCATTCTTCACAACTAGAAAAGCCCGGACGACTCTTTCCAGATGAGGCATAAGTCTTCCTCAAGTGGAGCAATTGGTGTCTTGTTCATTTGTGATGGTAGGAAGGCCAGGGAAATGGATGAACAATGGATCATGACTAAACAAACCATCCCTTGTTACCGTCGTTCCAGAAGAACTCCTGCTGCTCTGCATAAGAAGGAGTGAATTGCTGTGGCTCAAGAATCTCATCAGCATCTCTGAAAGATCTGTGCCTCCCCTTTGGAGGTTTTCCAGGCGTGGCAAACTGGGAGAAGACGTTGGGGCAGACCTGGAACTTGTTGGATGGCTCATGAGTGCTTGAGATCTCACCAGAATGAGCCGGAGTGGGTCATTGGTATTCCAGATCGGAAGCTTGGTTTCCCGTTCCCTCGCCGATCCCTTCTTTAAAAGTGGAAAGCAGTGGGTGGGCGGATGAAAAGACAAGTAGAAATTCATCAAGTGTCCCTGAACCCATAACTGTTCTTGGCAGATCAATTGCAGAAATACATTCGAAATGTTACTTAGTATGGTTTTAGTCCAAAGAATCCTCAACAGTTGACAAACCACTGTATCTCTCACTCCTTTATTTGTGTAGTTGGTGTGTGTGTGTGTGTGTGTGTGTGATGCAAGTAGCAGTCTTCCCTGGGGTCAGGCACTGGGCAGGATCTCATATTCCCCCACTCTGTTTGTGTTAATTCGCTGGATGTAAACACCGTGAGTGGGCTGTAATAAGGCGCTGCCTGCCTCTGTGTCTCTGCTCTCCGGCCTCCTCAGCGGGACACAGAATAGACAGAGGGAGCGACTGACCACCGTCTGGATCACTGAACAATCGCAGACCAGAGAGAAAGCAGGGGGAGAGCGTGGGCCCGCGGCGCGGCCGCTGGGGACGTGCCTGACAGATGGACGGAGCGAATGACTGGATGCTTAGCCAACTGGAAACACAACTTTAACCCACACATGTTGGATGCCTTTGCCTGTCACCTTTTATCTCTATCTTCAATACATAACCCGAAGGAAGAAAACAGCGATGGTTTATACGACAGTGACTCAAGCCTGGACGTAAACCAACTTTAAAAAAAAAAAAAAGGAAAACGGTGGTTCTTAGCAAAGTGTAAGGCCACCTGCCGACACAGCAGCCTTGCTGTAAATTGACATGTTTCTGAAATGTTCCTGCGAGCTGTATAAGCCGGAAGGAATAGATGGCATCAAAACGTCGTAACGTTAACTTCCAGGGGTTTCTGCTTCCCTTAAAAGACAGTGTAGCGTTGTTCAATGGATGACGCTGTTTAAGGAGTGGCTCAGTTTGGTTTACTGCGAGGACGTCTGATCCAGTCTTTGTTCAATAGTTCCCATGTTTTTCCACTATTATAATGCATTAGTTATTAAATTAAAGCTTTTAGAGGTCAGTTTTCTGACCATTTCTGATTTACATTTTTGGAAATCTCTCACCTGTAAACAGTGAAGTAAACTGATTCCGACTTCTCCTGAAGTACCATAAAATAGCAGAAATATAGGTAAAAATGGATTTATATATACACCAATCATCAATGTAAAACAGGGTTTTACTGCTACCTTTAAACAGTGCAACGAGGAAACTTTGCTGTACTCTGTAAAGCCTTAGTGTCATCTCTTGACTGCCTTGTCTAAACACGTTGTAAAACATATTTATTTTAAATATCTTTGTGCTGCTACTGACCTCCTTCTATAACTCTTTGCCTAGTTTATTGACATTACCAATAAACTAGGCTGAAGAAGCCTCTGGCGATGGACTTTAGCTGTCCTTACATGCAGCAGAGATGATATTCCACAGTAACATCTCCTGGATGACATCATCGGCTCCTGGCAGCACTGCTTATCCACCTCATTTGCTTTTGCCGCTCCTCTTTAGAGCTCGGTGTGGTTTGCTAGTTGAAAACCAGGCAGAAAATATAGTCAGGGATCTGCAGCACCTTCTCAGGAAAGCTTCATGCTCATGCCAGCCAGTAAAATCATCATTTTTGTGCTCGCAGACTTCATGAGCTTTACTTCCCTCCGCCCGCCGTTGGAATGCTACGCCCTGCCTGGCTTCTGCTAACTGCTCCTGAGCAGCTCCGGTTTCGGCCTCCTGGATGACTGGGCACATCGGTGGTTCCCACAGCTCACTCGTCTGAGCCACATGGGCAGAGCCCGGTACTTTGCCTCAAAGAGCCCTGTGTTGCCTAATGCACGCTTCAGTGCCAGGCCGGGTCACTTCACACAGACGTACACATACAAGGGAGGCGGCCAGGCAACGTGAGCTGTGGGAATGTCACAGATTTATGGAAGGGCGGCTCACATGCTACTCGTTGTGAGAAAGCCGAGGCCAACAATAGCGTTTTGTCTCGTGTGAGTGTCTGGCAGTGCTGCTCTGCCCTGGCATCGTCCGCAGACACGGCCTGGTGGTTTCTTCTGCGCCAACCCGTCCACTTAACCTGGATCCCACTCGTAATTCAATGTAAACACAGCTGAGATTCTGATCTCTGCTGCCTTCTTTTCTCCAGACTTCTCACACATTTTTGTGATTCCTATGACTTTGTTTTTGAAGACCTCGCTGACACTCATATGTACCCTCTCCTGTCGCGACTTCCATTACAATCAGTGTTGTTCTGCATGTGATGGGGGCGTTGTTTGTTCACCGATCGAAAAAAAATCCCCTGGGATTTTTACAATCCCAGGGGATTGGCTGACCAGTGCCATTCAATTGCAAGACAGGCTAACTCTAGTTAGCTGGTGTTTTCTGGTGCTTCTTTGGTAATTAGTTTTTGTTGTTCAAGGAGTCGTGGAGGATCTGCTGGCCCTCACCTTGTTCTAAAGCAAAGAACGTTTTCTCGGTGTGATAACCTAAGTTTCTCTTTTTGACAAATCTGCTTCACCCTTAGCAGCAATTTTCCCCTCAGATAACTTCCACCCTGCAAGATGGGGAGTGTGGGCAGGGATCTGTGTGTGTGTGTGGGCGCGTGTGTGCGTGTGTGTGTGTGTGTTGGTGTGGACCAGACGAGAGTGCATATCAAAGAGAAGGCGCCATCTGTCAGCACAGGCAGCAAACAGCTGGTAAAACGGATGCAAGATGTCTGAACAAAGACTGACAAGATGGAAGATGACAGGAAACAGATTTGCCTCCCTTTCTAGCCCTCCTGCACGAGAAAAGGTTGACCATCAGGGCTGTGAAGTCGAGCAGTCTCCAGCTGCTGGCTCCGTTTCCTCTCCTTTCCCTCTCCCGTCTTCGTCCCTCGCTTCTCTCCGTCTTCCCCTCTTCCTCTCTCTGCGACTTATTGGCGAAGATTTTATTTCATTTCTTTTCCTTTTTTTTTTTTTTTTTCTGTCAGAGTCGGCTGCGTAATTAGTTAATTTGTGTCTCTCTCAAGAGCGGGAATTTAAAGCAAAATTAAACCATTGCTTGTTTTAGCGCCTCTGAAATGATCCCATAATAATTAATACACGGTGTGCTTTTAATGCTAATTACGATCGCATTCACTGTAAAAGTGTTTTCAGAACAGGGTTTTCTTTTTTGTCAGACCCAAATACTACATTTTGTGAATTATTAACGTCAGTAATTGACCTGCTGGAGCTTAAGTAGATACACATCTCACCACTCATTTGCTCGGATAAATGAAGCGGTGTGAATTGTGTTAAATAAATTTTTGGGAAATGAGCGCGGGGGCCTTGTGTTAATTAGTGCTGCGGCGTCAGCCTCGTTACATCAGGCCTCCCTCTTTCTCTCTGCCTCTCTCTGCTCTCTGCTCAGCACAGCCTATTCCCCTTTGTGCCTTTATCCCCTGCACTGTTAATTTGAAAGAAAATGTAGTCTGTTTCTAAATAGAGCGCTGGTGCACACTCGCCGAAATCATTAAGTCCATTTTCTGCCAGCTTAAAGCCGCTGAAATGCCTGTAATGGAGAGGAAGCGGGAGTGTTTTTGCCTGTTCTCTCCCAACCACAGTGTGATGTCTGACATTGGCCAGTGTAATACATTAATGGCTCTAATTGTCTAATTGCTTTAATATGCGCCCGTTGCTCTTAGAAATGATGAGGGGGGGGGCAAAGTGAGCTAATAAACTGTGATTACTGTCACTTCGAATGAGCGCGCGGAACAAAAGTGGAAATGTTACAGTGGTGTGAAGGGGAAAAAAATCGTGTTTTACCGCTTGCAGATTTCTTCTGTTTCCTTTAAATCTAAACCATCAGGTGTTTGGATTCCGGTGTTTTTCAGATGCACTCTACGTTGGGCCATGATTGCCACTAAATCTTGATTATCTTGTGCTGTGTACTCATTCAGTGGCGTCATCTTTTTTTATTTTGTATGCATTTGTTTGTTGCTATGGCTTGGGTGTGTTTTGTTTTGTTTTTCTCGCTTTCTGCAGGAGTAGAAGCAGACTTCTCGCTTCTTTCTCCCTTTACATGTTTTCACCAACGTTCTCTCTCTCTTTTCCACAGATGTTTCATTATATTAAACAATAAGCCCAAAATATTTTTAAATATGGACCCAATAAGATCTGATGTTGTAAAATGTCCCCACAGAATTTCACACCAGAGGTGATTTTTTTTTTTTTTTACCCCTATGCTTATTTAATAGTCTGCAAGTTAAACATTTCATGTGGGTGGTATCATTTTTTTTTTTTTTCATTTTCGGAAGTAAGAAAATGACTCACATAGCCTAAAAAAAATCACTAGATTTTTTTTTTAGCTCATTTAAAAACTATTAAGCATTTCTTTGTACTAAAATACAAAAACAGAAATGAGGATTGTGTTTTTATAGCGTTTATAATAAAATGAACTCAGCAGGAAATGTTGTAAAGCTCTGCAGGGTTTCCGTTTTCCGCAGGCCCAGAAGGTTTTACGGTTCCTGACGGATTTCGTTTAGCGGGAGCAGGAGCAAAACTGGCTCAGTGGACTTTAAAGGTTCCTGACCTCTGACTTCGACCTAATTCCTGCTTATGGCACCGTTGGCTGCAACACCTGACTTCAAATAATCGGATTGAATATTTTATGTCGCTGTGGGGATTCCAGTTTAAAAAGCCTGTTTACTAAATTAGATTTAATTCCTTACTTTGACTTGCCTTTCCTTTGCTCTTTGTTTTTTTTTTAACCACACATTTAGCCGTATTTGCTCATTCTCTATAGATCCGTGTTCCTGCTGCATCGCCCAAGTGAACTGAGCTTGAGGTAATAAACTGGTGATGTTTTACTTGCCTTGAGCTTTTTCTGCTACGGCGTTGAATCAGCTGCAACAAGTTGCTCAAGCCCTCAGGCAGCAGAGCAGTCTCAGAACATCATACTACCACTACTAATATTGCTGTAAGCATACTTTTTTTCTCTATGTATTGCAAAATCATGAACTTTGACCCTAAGAGAGGTTGCCCTTGGTTGTATTGTGACCTCCTGGATGAATTGTTGATGTGCTATTAGAATGATTTTGGTTGGCTGGCCACTCCTGCCACTTCTGCTCTTGGCTTTCTCCTTCAGTGCATCGTGGTTCACTTTGGTTCGGCAGAGCATCTCTGCAATTATTTCAATAATTTGAAAATTATAAGGCCTTAGTACATTTGTGATGTTTTCAAACCATTATTTCTATTGGTGATAATAATTTTCTGTTTATAGCTAATGAAAACACGTTTAAAGTTAGAATATTACATCAGACAGATAAAAAAAAAAAGAAACAATTAATGAAAAACAATGTCGGCTTAAGGACTAGTATGTTTAATTTCTGCTTAAAGGTTTTGAGGTACTTCCAATCTGACAAACTACATTCATCTGAAAGCATAATTTTACTTTTTATAAAGAAAAGAGAGAGAAAAGGTAAAGTTATGACTTAAGAAGGGTGCAGGGTAATTAAGTTTTCACATTAGAATTGTTTTAGCTTTCTTTCCTTCGTAAAGTACGTATATTTACTCACGTTTGATCCGATACATCGAGACGCAAAAGCAGCAGGAATCTGTCGTCACGGTTTTCCCGCTACGTGGGATGAACACTGATGTCGTTCCTTCAAGCTTGACTGACGGGAGGAGGCTGGGTGGCGGTGGAAGGTCGGCTTCGGCTTGCCCACGAGTGATGAAATGACAGGGAGAGAAACATGAAAGCAGGGGAAGCGGAGAGGGAAAGAGCTGTCATCTCCAGATCTCGTCCCTCTTCGGTCGGTTAGATTGACAAGCTGCCAGCCCGGCCGGCTCGCTCTCTGCGGAACAAAAAAATAGTCACGGTGGAGCTTTCGCTTTCCCCGGCCATCTGCCTCTTCCTTGCTTCTGTTTGAGAAGAACAGCTCTGATATGGAATTTGACGTATACACGCCCTTGTTGAGAACTGCGAGAGCGAGTGCGAATCCCTCTGCTGACTTGCGATGCATCTGTCCACACAGATGGGAAAGGTCGAGGTTCACTGAACAGGAGGAGGTGAAGAAACGTTCATGAGACGTTTTCTCACCCCTTTGAAGTGTGTTTGACTGGGACTTCATCTGATATACACGGAGTTGTGCAAAATGGTGAAGTGTTTTCAGAAACTTTTACGAGTAAAAAGCTGAACATCTCGACATAGCTATCTATTTAACTCCCTTTTCTCCGTTGTGCCTAAATCAGAGGTGTCCAAAGTTTGGTCCGGCGGCCATTTGTGACCCTTAACATTATTTTTGTTCGGCCTCTGACCAACAAGTTCAAGAATGGGAAAACAATTTGGCCAACAAAATACAAATATATGACACAAAAAAACTGAAATTGTCTGTTTTTCTTTTCATGAGGACAAAGCCAGCTCTATATTTTGGATCTTTAACGATATGCAGATTTCACAAAAACCCGTTTCTTGTTGAGCAAGTAGAACTCACCAGCACACGACGGATTTTAGTAACGTAGGTCACAAAACCCATCAGCTTACCAAATGAAAACAAACTGCCAAACGGTCGATGCTGTTAATTATTGTAGCTAGTTAGCTTCTTCACCGGCCATGTTTGCTAAGTCATAAACAGCTAACTGTGTCTGTTGAAGGGAGAGCTGAATGTGCTTGTTGCTCTGAGGTCCGAATAATATTAATTAATATTAAATGAGGCAGACGTTGCTCGTTATTGGTGAAGCATTTCAAACAGCGCTGCAGGGTGAGGGAGGGACACTTTTTATTATCTTATTGAACCAAAAGCTACCGTGGTTCATTGAAACACAGCAGTTTGTTTCATTTGTGATGCAGATCATATCAGTCAATGTTGACCTTCTAGCTGTTGATTTCTTTCTTTGGTTTACATCACACCATAATTACGTACTTTTTGGGTTAATAAATATAGTTAAAATGGGATCCAGAAAAAAATCTAAAGTGTAATGGGGGTTGGGCGGAACAGGAATCTGGAAAATATTAAATCAGATTTCATCAGGTCCTGGTGGAGGGTCTGCTTCCAGCCTTTCCTTGTTCTCCATTGCATCTGGACATAAGGTCAGAGAACGTTTCCCTTCGAGTCGTTTGTACGTTCCGACTTGAATGCACTTGCGTGTTTTTTTTTTTTTGTAGGGTTTTTTTTTTTTTTTTTTTATGTTTTATGTTCCATCCCGACTCCTCGCTTCACGGCTCCTCAGAGACCGGTTAGCTCCCTCGTTTCCTCTCCGGGGAGCATCCAATAAGGTCCACATGTGTGCCTGCACATGTGTGGGAGCCCCTCGCCGTATCTTGTGCGGAGCAGACTTTGTCTACAGCAGTCTGGCACTCCGATAGCCTCCATTTATTATTCAGTGCTACTCCAGCTGCACCACGCCCCCAAGCAGCCCAGAAATAAAACAAGGTTAAGAACTGGCATGAAATGTGTCTCGGAGGATCAAGTGTTGGGGTGGGAGGTGGAGGAGGGGGCTGGGGGGGGGGGGGGGGGGTTTCCTCAGACCGGGGGGGGGGGGGGGAGGCATTGGGCTTTTATATGTGTGCCATCTTTTATTAATTGCCCTGGTGCTTAGAATGTGTTTCTCAGTGATCATTAATGCATGCTCGGAATAACGTATTTACATGTTCTCATGTTTTAAACATGGGCAGAGGGGAGAATCCGCCTTGTGGAAGACCCCCAGTTGCACCCGGCCCCCAGTCCCCCCCCCCCTCCCCCCTCTGTCTTTCAGCTGATTCACCCAGATTGTAAAATCTATTGGCAGCCAGACTTCCAGGGAACGCTATGGAGCAGAGACAGCAAACACTCACCACAACCCCAGAGAAGCCGCTGGAGCTGTCAGAGGCTGACAGTTGTCACGGTTACAAAAGGACCTGCCCCCAGATCAGTTCGCTAGACAGCGGATAAATGTATGGTCTATTTGCCCCAGGAATTCTATCATCCGTTTTTGCTTTTACGTCGCACTTAAAAGTTTCAGATCATCAAATAAATTGTAATCAACCAAAGCAGCCTGGCCCCTGCTGCTATGGATATATACAGTATTTCATCAGTTGTCATGAAAATATTGTATGTATCAAACACAAGTTAAAAGTAATTTGACTTTGCGTCATCTGACGCCTTGGGATTGCACTCTGTTCCTTTAAGAACCTTCTTCTCTTTCCGACACAACCTCTTCAGTTCAAAACAAAGCTTCTCCATGCCTTCCGTTGATGCTGTTTACAACCGCTCTTAGGAGTGTTGTAGTTTGTATGATAAGCTCAGCAGACACGCCGTGTTTGCTAACAGCTGCTGCTGCTAGTCTGGTGGATCTGAGAGGGATAAGTGAGGAGAGGAGGCTTCCGTACGGGGACTGAAGTTCCTCGGAGGAGCTTTGGGAAATAGCCAGCACATATTGGGTCACCCCGAATGACTGGAAATTCAGGGATTTCTCAAAGCAACACTCTGGGAATGTTCTTGATGTGGGAAGGGCATCATAACCAGATGTAAAGCTCAGAAAAGTTTCATCGTTTTTCAGTACAACACTCAATGTTTATGATTGGCACAATACAAAATGCCTTTTCTAATCTTTCTTCACCTTTGACTTGACTGGAGTCAATAAAGCCAGTAATTCTGCGACGCTTTTCACCGATTAAGCAAAACGAAAGCGAATAGTCTTGCCCCCATGAAAATCACTAGAGAGCGATCAGGTGCTTTGGAAACCAGTACATATTTAAATACAATTAAATACAAACACTATTCTGCAAATGGAGCTCACACTTTCCCATGTCACACTTCACCGGTACACATGTTAAAAATGCACACCTTTATTTTAAGAATCACTAATAATTTATGCAAACAGTTTTCACTTTCCCTCATTGTGCCAAAGAGTCCCACAAACACACACAGCGGTAACTAAGTGCCGGCAGTCACAAAGCAGAGATTTAACAGTGCGATTAATTAAATTCGAGCTAAATCGATTCTAATTATCCAGCGGGGTCGCCTCTGATGCAAGCTGGCAGCCGGCACAGTGACCGGCCACAGGGGCAGCTGTGGGATAAAAGTCCCGACTTGCAACGCGTCGCGATCGGCATGCACGAAACACAACCAACAAACTCGCTCAAGTCAAACGGGGAGGAGTCGGAAGCGGCCAGCAGTCGATGTCGCGCGTCATAACTCACCGTGACGCAGACAGACGGCGCGGGTCAAGTCAACAAATATATGAACAAAAGTGAGGAGAAGCATCTCCAGTTCAGAGAGCCAGCTCTGCGAGCCACAGGTCGGGCGAGTGTCTTCCGAGTCGCTCGGTGATCGATCGCGGAGATGAATAGGTCAATGGGGAGCTGCGCTCTCGACACGATCAATCGGAGCACCTGCTGGCAACAGGATGGGAAAATGTTTGGGCTGAAGCAAGTAAAGACAGCTTTACATCGTCTTTTACATCACGTGTCTATCAATGCGCTGCTTTCTGCTTGAAGCTTGAGCAGAGGCCAGGCACTGTGATGGAGGTTTCTTCCGTCGCTGTTAAACGTTCGCCACACGTTATCATCTGACGACGACGACTTGAGTAAATACGAAACAGTTTTAAAACAGTGATTTTATTAGTCGGAGAGTAAAAACCTACTTAAACCATCTTGACACAGAGAAGAAAAACTAACCGCTCCCTAATGAATCATGAATTAACACAGACCTGTGGAATCAAGAACTTACAAAGAAAGGTCTGCCTGACATCATGAAGTAGACTATAAATAATTAAGCCTACATAAATATGCGAACAATACTAATTACTTTGCCTTGTTTCAGTCTGGAAAGGGTTATAAAACATTTGTAAAGCTTTGGAACTCCAGAGACTCACAGTGAGACGCTTTACAAATGAGGAAACTTGGAACCGTGGTTAAGTAATGTACTTTGTCTATTACTGATCTGATACCATAATTACACCTTCGTTTCTTGCATTGTCTCTGGATTTTAGACGGGTAGATGATCACCATGTGCTGCTCTTTTCATTTTTTTTTGGGTAACAAATGTTGACTTGCGTCTTTGTTGTTTTAAGTCGGGTGAAATTCTAACGCGTCCTGATACTATGGACACATTTGGTCAAACTATAATAGTCAGAAAAGTGTTTTTGTTGTTGTTGCCAAAATCTCTTATGGTAAAAAAAATAACCTATCTTAGGAAGGTGACAAAATGCAGTTCATCTGCATCAACATAGTGGAAGATGTTGAAGTCCTCCATGACCTAAACTAGTGGAAGGTGTAGATGTAAAGTAGTAGTGGCACAAGAAGTGAGCCTTGAGGAACCCCAAGTCACAGGTTTGTTCAGATTTATGTCATTTACCAGAAAACTATGAAAGAAAGTTTCCTCGCTCTACCAAATAAAAGCTGAGCCTGTTTGCAATGGTTTAACAGACTAAAACATTAAAATTTTCATCTTAATTTGAATTAATATTAAGTTAAAGATGTTGGCTGGTGCTGTCTCACTCATGTCTGGGTGGCATGTAGAATAGCTGCAGAAGACATGAGGATTTCTGCTTCCTGCTGCCCTATTCAGAAGTATTTACTCTACAGAAACACTGAATTCGGTTCAGGGTCTGCATCTCAACATGAAAGAAAACAAAAAGGCCCTTGATGTTGCTGCTTCTCACTGCAGCCATTAGGATGCATAGGCGCTCCCGGTATGATGGGGCCTCTCCTCAAGGGGATTCAGCTTGCATGGCTCTACCGCTCGCCTGTTTTTAATAACAATTATCTGAAATCACTGCAATAAGCCCGAAGCTGGAAGGAGACGGAGAGCCAAAGATGGAGGGGCGGCGGCGGCGGCGGCGGTGGAGGGGTTCTGGCTCCTGTTCGGTGAACCTTTTGAATGTCGGCTCCTCTTTCACATGGAAAATTCAAGAGGGCCTTTGTGTTCATCGGTTATCAGTCATAATAGTTCAGAAAAAGAAGCTCCATTGTGTAATTCAAGCCGATATTTATTAGGGATGTTTGATCTGACTTGGCAGGGGAATATATTACAGCTGATACCTGAAAGGAACCAACCACCAGCGTCTGAGCAGCTTGAACGTAGATCGCATTATGCAGCACTGAAAGGACCAGAGACCCAGCAACACTTTAAAAACTTGAAGTGCAGTTTGGAAAGTACAGAAAAACCGTATGAGAGAGAAAACTGAATTGAACCACTTGACCGTTCAAACAGGACAGTAAGGCGGGAACCCAGTAACATGAGTCAAAATGAGAGTTCCTCTAAAAATGCTTGTTTTAATAGTTGTAACACCAAATTTGCCTTAACATGCTTCAATACAGTATATATTATATCAATAATTATTTCTTTCTTTCTTGTGTTATCTACAGTTTTCACTCCGCATCTTTCTTTATTTTCAGGCAGTTATGACGAACAGTGGCAAAACCTGAATCCGCTGCTGCGCAAGCTACTCAACAGATTGTTGCTAGGTTACCATCAAGTTAGCTGATGCCACCAACTTTGGTCGGTTGTGGGTAAACGCTTGAGAGCCGACGTCTCCCAGAATGCTGTGCGGTTCTGGTTCAGTGCTCAATGGATATTCTGAATTCTACATGTATTATCTATTGACATTGATCAAATGTCTATCGCAATAAATGTTTTTGTTGATTTATGGCCCAGCCCTATTGCAACATAAACTGTCCAGAAACATACGTCCTTCACTGATGCTCAGGCTAATTCTGTATCACAGCTGCTTGGGTTTTCAACTCCTGACATGAATGGAGTCATAAATCTGATGGTGGAGAAGAAAATAGTCAAATTAGCTCCACAGGATTCTCCTTGAGGCTTGATGTTCGGTTTGGTAATTAGAAGAGGCGGACGGCTACATCATGCAGAAGACGGGATTGTTGTTTGACATCGTGTCTCCTTTTGTTGACTGCTGCTTTAAGGACACATCTGGGCTTCATGTCTTTTCCTTTTAACCCAAACTCTGATCTCTTGTTGCTATCCGGGATTTTCACTCCAACAATCCTGTTATCCATTTGTTCATGCCTCCACCGCCTTTCCACTCTGCGTCCTCCTGATGTGCTGTCATGTAGCACCACCCACAGGTCAACGGAGGGGTGACAGCCTGGTGTTGTGTGTCTTTGTTTGAGGGAAGAAAGGCAAAAAGCTCCTGACTGAAGCTGCAGCAGCAACTCTGAACGCAGCTTCAAAATGTTCTCCCTCTCTCTCTCTCTCTCTCTCTTTCTCTCTCCGCTCCAAAATAATAATAGTAATAACAAAAAAAAAAAAAAAAAAAAAAAAGCATCAGAATTTTTCCAGACGCAGACGGGAGAGCAGAAGTGCCCCAGACTTGTTGTTGCTTCTTGTGGGACATAGAAAGAAAGTGCAGCGTTCACCAGAGAAGCCGGTACACTCTGCTAGACTCAGGCTTTTGTTTTGGCTGTGCTGAATTATTTAGCCTCGTGTTTAAAAAAGGCAGCTTTGGGGAATTTTCCACGTAACGTTCTGTTGAGGTTGCGCTCACTTCATTCCAACACACACACACACACACACACACACACACGCGCGCGCACAGAAGAAGAAGAAGAAGAAGTTGCCAACCTTTCATGTAGTTTATATATGCAGCTGTAAATGAGGAGTTATCAGGAAACAATCGAGAGAAGAAGTGATGATAAAATGCAGACTTGAAAGTGAGCTTTTGAAGGCGGCGGATGCTTGTTTTACCCTCGTTCTCTGGCTCTCGCTGTACTCTCTGGTGAGACCACACAGAGGCAAACTGCACTTCTCACCCAAACCCCTTGTGCTCTGCGTATTTTTTTTTTTTTTTTTTTACCACTTCACGTCTCACTTCTTTGGAGGGGGAAGTGGGAATATCAATCACAAAAATACTTTGTACAGTTCACGTTTACGTTTTCAGAGCTGCTCTATAATTTATGATGAATTACCTTGATGCCTATTTCTTCTGTTTGGGTGTTTGTTTTACACTCTCGTTTAGTATCTCAGTAATTTAGGATGTAATCAGAAAGTTCACTCATTTTTATTCTAATAGATCATGTCGGCCATTCATATTTTACCCAAAATTATTTTGGCCAAAAAAAAAAAAAAAAAAATTCCCCCTTTTTTTCTTCCAAAAAAAAATTTTAAAAAAAAAAAAAAGGAGGGCTGGGAGGGGAAAAAAAAAAAAAAAAAAAAAAGATTTAGGCCATAATTTTAGAAAGACTAATTTCAAACTCAAATTTAAGTTTTTCTGAAAATTGCAATATCCCGTATTAGCGATGTTACAGGAGAAACACTCCACCAGGACAGTAAGGTCATTGCTAAAAAAAAAATGCTGGCTGTTCAGAGAGAGTTGATAGAGCCAAACATGTCACTGGAAAGTTCAGTGGAAGGAAAAACCATTAAGGACATTTCATTTTAGATCTTTTTAAATAAAGGTTTGGGGGGTTTTTTTGGTCGGAAAAAACCCCCAGAGATGTTTTCTCTTCAACATCTCTGGATGTGGATCCAACGTTTTCAGCAGGAAGTTTCCAGAGTCGGCGCTGATTTGTAGGAAGCCATGTGATCTGCTGCTGTTGGTCCACTGGGTTTTGTCGAGACAAAAGTCAACACACAGAGCTTCTTGGTTTCCTATACTGACGAGCTTTATGAAAATGCTGACTAAATTGTCCACCTTCGTTTGGCGTCGCACTGAAGCTCCATAGAGAACCTATGGAGTATTGTCAAAATAAATAATTGAGACACCAGAGCCGTCAAAGTCAAACTTACTTCTATCGCACTTTTAAAACCAGGCTGATACTGCACCAAATGATGCAAAACACAAACAACACGACGGGAAGTCACTGGAGGGTTTTTCACAACTTACAAACTTCTTCACATGTGATTTAAAATGCCATTGTGAAATTGCTGTTGTCGACATTAGCGAAACATCGACGAAGCCTTGCGCGCACTGGTGATGGAAGCGCAGCTCTTGATGCTCTCATTTCGATTGAATTCACAAGGTTTTGCTTCCGTTTCATTTTGAATTAAAAAGAGAAATGTTTAAAAAGTCTGGATTAGTTTTCAGTGCAGGGCACCTCATAAAGAAGCAGAAATCCTCATCAATCATCCCTGAAAAGCACAAACTAAACTAAAACTCCACACTGTTATCAGTGGAACGCGCATCTCACATCTGTTTGATTCCAAAGTCATACTCAGCCTTATCGGACGGCATGGGGTTCTGCTTATTGCTCTCTCTCTCTTTTTTCTTTCTCTAATTGCAGTTCTGTAATATCCTTTCTGTTTTTTTTCCCCCTCCGAATCGCTTTCCGCAGGTCGCCGTTGACGGCGTATGTAGTTCAAAGCCATTTTGACTGGGAAACTTTCACAGTGGGAACCAGCAAGCATTCAAAGTGTTACGGCTCACGTTAGTTTGTTCTGCGTCTCTTTGATTAGACCTCTACGGATGTTGTTTTTTTGTGGCATGGATAAAGTCATCTTCCGGTCTATTTGAAATGATTACTCCGGTTTTGTTCCAGTAAACGTCTGAAGTTATCTGTCATAAACCCGCAGACTGAAAAACCCAATTCTTTCCCCCCAGTGTTCTCAGAAAGCCTCAGGCAGGCTCCCACTCCCGCGGAGACAGCCTTTTAAATTGTTTTATTCAATTTTTTCAGTGCCATTCACTGAAATTTCCACACTGAGGGTAGCAAAACTAATTTCCAATGTTTCCTCAGGCGGGAGGTGGAAAATCCCCCCCCCCAAAAAACGTCGTCTGATTTATTATTTTATATATTTTTTTAATATATATTTCTTTCTTCCACGGCGCAACCGAGGGGTAAGCACAAAAAGCCAGACAAAACGACTCGGTATCAGCCGTGATTTCCTGAATAGCCCAGTGGGAGCACGGGAAGTCGGGGTGCACGCAGCAGATCGGCGCTGCCCTGAAACAGCGGCCATGCTGTGAGCGAGATAGCTTTTCTCTTCAACAAGCCCGGCTGTGATGAGCGGCTCTGCAAATGAAACAGGGTGGGGAGGCGGAGAAAGGAGGAGGAGGAGGAGGAGAAATGGATGGATGGAGTCTTTACAGTTTCAAGGCCTCTGTTTCCTTGCCGGGCATGTCTGCTGCTGCTGCTGCTGCTGTGGCGGCGGCGGCGGCGTGGCTGAGGGAAATAAAAACAAGCAGCGGATAAACAAAGAGCTGCGGATAATTCCGCTGGAAAGACGAGGATGCCGCTTCCCGCTGTTTTCGAATTCATTAGGCCCCATGCTGGGCCACTGGTGATTTCTAAATATATGCAGCTCATCTGATGTGGATGTGTAAACTGTGCGTAGGAAATGGATGGCTGTGCAGACAGACTGTTTGCTTGAAGCCCTCTGTGGTCCTGGTGGGTGGGAGCTGTCAGCAACCGTCTTACATTACTTTCCACATGAGCTTTTATAGAGTTCCCCCAATTACGATGCTCCTTCTGTCTTGGGCTCGTCGCCGCCGTGGCTGAACTGACCTTGCGATTTTTTTCTTCTTCTTCTTCTCCTTCTTTTTCTTTCTTTTTGCGAGAAAATTCTGTTGTGTATTCCAGCCAGCAGGCAGTAAGGCAGACAGACTCCCTTATTTTCACCCCGCTCTTAAGACCCCGCTTAACAGGCATCAGGATTACGCTCAGGAGGGGAGAGCCAGCGTAGGTTTTAGCTCTTTTCACAGCTGGCATTGTATCAGGCTGCAAGATGAGGCCAAAGTGCTGCACTCTTATTAGCCTTATGTCAATTTGCCTTCCTTCAGTCTGCTACCGTCGCTGAATGGGAAAAAAAACCAAAAAAAACACTGGAATTGAAAATGGCGAACCCACAGGCTATGTTTTATTTATTTTTTTAAATTCTTTTAATTCTTTTTTTTTTAAATTCTTTTGCCTTTTTCACTATGAAAATAGTCTTTTTGACAACACAAAGTAGACTGAATCTCAAGGCGTAGGGCTTGTGCCACAATCTATTTAAATTTAACATCAAATAAGAGAGTCAGTAGCTGGATTTCCTTTACAAACATGGGGAAAAACATTGTCGATATTCCGCTAATTTGCAATTGCGACGTTCCCATCAAATAAGAAACGCAACTAATCTCACATGTTGAATGAGCTTGGTCACTTGATAAGTCGTTAAATAAGCCACAGCGTCATCCTCCTTCCGTTTCCTGTTGACTTCTTCGTCTGTTTGACGGTTGCAACGTTGGTGACTCGTGTGCAATTTTGCAAAATACACACATTTCAATATGTCTGAAAAACCACATCATACTAGCACAAAAACGTTTGATCAAAAAATGTGTTTTCTTCTAAATTGCTTTTTCCACTAAGCAGATTTAGTTCTGTAATTCCAATGTATACAAGCTACAAGCCACTGACACCTACCGGCGATTTATATGAAGTCATTTTGGAGGCTTTGAGACCCCAGACAACCACAGGATTGGCAGATCTACAAAAATTACTCCAAGAAAGCATTGAAGGCAAATCCAGGAGGTCACAAATGAATTCAAAACCACATCTAAAGCACTTTAAGGCGTCACTAAACCAGCCTCTTGCACGTCGGTCATCTTCGTACAGAAGGCCTGGACTTCGGTTATTGAGAAGTGATCGCTTCCTGAAGGCGTGGACTGTTGAAATTTGAAGCAATTTGATATGATTTGACCCAATCGCTAATGTTGGGCCATGAGGAGTGCAATGTGATCTTCAGTGAAGCTTACCGGGAACTGTGTGCGCTGTAAACTGTAGGTCGAAAGGCCACCAATGAAACGTCTTGGTCGTTGCTGTTGTTTCGCGTTTATTTGCGCAATGTTTGGAAGCTCGGCCAACAGGGAATCCGTTGCTTTTGCCAAAGCAGGTGACGATTCTAACGGCGCAAAAAAAAACGTGACACAACTAGGTCTTCCACTCTCTGACTGGCCCGGTTAAACTTCAACCAGAAAAATGTAGCTCAATGGGAGAAATCCCAAATGGAGCACTGCAGGGAGATGAGAATCAAGCAGGCTACTAGACGTCACACACACAGTCACACATGGTGGTGTTAGTTGGATGGACTGGGCTTGTTATTCTACATCAGAACATGGATGAGCATGCATGGGGTTCTCTGCCAGAACGCCGGTTTCACCACCAGTTTGAAACCTAACGTTCAAGCATTCGTGGGTTATTTACCACGAATGTCCGCTTCTGAATGGCTCAAAATGAAGGTCTTACAAATGACCTGGTCAGAGTTTTAAACTTGACTGAGATGCTATGATGTAGCAATAACAGGTATTAGGTTAAGGAGGCAATTTGTTTTCACATTAGATTCAGTAACATATTTTTCTCCCTTTAAAAAAAAAAAAATTAAATTATTATTTGAACACTGCTGTTTTTGTTTGTTTGTTTGTTTTTCCTTATATAGGTCTGACATAAAAAAAAAAACAAATAATGTGACAAAAAAGCAAAAGAAAGGGGGGAAAAAAAACAAAACATCTGTTTGGGTACTAATACTTTTTCACTGCACTGAGCTCGACCGTCTGCCTGAGCAGAGGAGGACAGGGTGCAGGGAAGGCGCTTGCAGTAGGTGGAGCTCTTGTGTTGGGTTTTGCCGTCGGAGCCTGATTCACCTGTTTGTGAAGGACACCACAGCACTGCGTGTGCTGCTGTGTTTGTGCATGCAGATTTGGCTTTCAGAAAGCGGCCTATCCGAAATCCATACGTGTTATGTAGCATTTACGAGCCTGCCCCTCTCCCCGGCGCCAGAAACATAAACCCTTAAAAGTGCATTTTTAGTGCCAGGCTAACTGACGGCTCACTAAAGGTGCTACGACTCAGCCAACTGCTTGTGTTTATGTTGGCGCTTATTAGAAAATGTAATGTTCTCCTATGTGTCGGGCTTGTAATACTTTGTGTCTGTTCGATAGTGTGCAAGCAATTTGCCTAATTCACACATATCTTACTGTCCTGGCTCGACATCACACGTGGCGGAACAGGCGGAACCCAACCCCCATCCTCCCTCCTCCTCCGACTCCCCCAACAGTCCTGTCCTCTGCTTGCATTCCCTCCCCCCTTTCCCTCCTTCTCCATCTTCTCTCTCCCTCTCGCGCCACTGCAATCTACCGCAGGCCCTCCATCTCTCTGGCCTGTCAGCATGCTTTTTCATTTGGCTTGTTGCTACAGGGGGCTCGACGCTGGCAGATTACAACTCGGCAGCCAGTCATTTTCGATTTATCAGAGGCACCCTCCCACCCTCCCTATTTCCCACTCTCGCCCCCCCTCCCCCCCCAGCCCCTTCCACACTTCCTACCCTCACCAGAGTCAGTCCAGACACACAGCACAATTCCTCATCACTTCCAACGCCCTCCCCTACTTCCCTCCAAACCCCGCCTTATCTTCCTGCTTTCAATCAGTGTGGAAAATTTTACTCGCAAGACACAAATACGTAGAGGTAATATATATATATATATATATATATATATATACAGAGGGAGAAAGAGAGAGAGATGGTGGAAGGATTTAAGTTAGAGAGGCAGCTAGAGCTGTATTATTACTTAGGCCTCTGTCACTGGTGATGACCCGGGAGAGTGGAGAATATCGATTGCGCGTCACTCAAGGCATTCAGCAGATTGCATTGACAAAGCTTGTCGGGCCTTTAATAGCAAGGTTAGCAACCCCGGTTGGGACCCATGAGAAAACTCTAACTGCGCCTTATTTCATGGTGGCTTTTAACCATTCTCCGGGTCCAGGGAGTGGATTGATAACAGTCGGGAAGTAATTTTACTCTTATAATAGCTTTCCTGTGGTTGACATTTGTGGCCCTTAGTCCCCGCGAAAGTGCCTCTCCAAATGCAAGCTGAGAGTCGGCCGGCATTGTCTGGCCGTCTTTGTGTTTTTTTTTTTGGGGGGGGTGGGGGGGGGTGTTGCGCAACAAAGATGTGGTACGTTCACCAAAGCATGAAGAGGAAGAAAGAAGTTGAGGTGGGAGGGGGCGGTAGAAAAATAAATCAAAAGGAGTGTACAAGTATGATTTATGAGAAGAAGGAAGTCCATTACGCGCTAGAGGAAGCCCAGACCAAAACACAAACAGAGCGAGGGCATGGCTTGCAAAAGAGGGTCATGGTGCAATTCATTTGCCATCACGAGATCACTGATAGCTGCTGAAAATATTACTCGACAGAAAAGTCGAGTAATGGCGGGGAGGAATCTGACAGCATTTCAATCTGGCTGTAATTCTCAACATAAATAAGCACCTTAAACAACCTAAATAGTCTCTCTTTAAGTCAAGTCGTGTGGAACTTGGCTGAAACGTAACGGGTCCCCTGTGCGTTGTAATTTGCCTTTCACACATGAGGGAAAGCTATTTCTTCAACTAAAGTCATTGCTTGATGCTGGAAGGTTCTTGTGTGGTGGTTGGTTATTATCACGGCTCTGGGGGACGTCAAAAAAAAAATAAGATAAAAATGGTTTGGCTCTGGGTTTTTTTGGTCAGTACGCAATATTAGAGAGAGACTCTTGTTGTACGTTCGTAACTGTGACGAAATCAAAAGAAAGACAGTTGTGTTTCGTCTTGACAATCCGTTTAGAGAATGCGTTCACTTAATTTTATCGCACAGAATTGTGAATTTTTTTTTTGTAATAAGCGGAAAATGTCAAAGCTGTTTTTAATGAATGTGCATTGCCGATGTGCATCAGCAAGTCAAGCTTTAAGGTTCAGAAGCTGATGGAGAACAATAAAAGTGCGATTGTGATGAATAGCAGAGTAATCCGACATCAGGGGAGAGACAAGGCAGCACGGGCCGTATTGACTTTACAAGAACAAGACAATATTTGAGCTTTTAGGGCCTGGGGAGCCAATAATTCCCAGTGTATCGTTTTCCTAAATAAGGAAAGGAATTTTAAAGATAATGCCGAGCAATCTAATCCAGGTTTGACTAGCTGTACATTGATTGCATTATGTCATGCTTGTCTAAGGGTGTTTTCACGCTTGACAGTCTCGTAGACTTGCCAAAGTGCGACTCTTACATTTTCAGTCCATTCGACACACCCCACTGTGGCAAATGATCCAACCCTGTCCCTGCCTCGCCTGTGGTGGCGCTATACCAGGAACTACTGAAGGAAACAGCATGGAAACCTCCGAAGAAGACACTGAGCGGTTATGAGATCTCTCTTCTGTCTTTCTCTCGCTAACGCTAGACCCGCCCGTTTGATTTGGTTGTATTTACCCAGAATGCCCTGCGCCATAGTCACTTCCTGCTGCTGCAGCCGTCTGCTTATATTCACAAATTGGTTCGTATTGCGCCAGAGCTCGCTTTAACCGAACTGAGAGGTTTTCATTCTCAGGTGATCCAAATGACAAAAAGACCTTGGGAATGCATCCTTCAAGTCTTAAGAATAAACGTTTGTTAAGGAATTTTGTGCAAAGTTAACTTTATAGATTGCATTCTAGTTCCAGAAGAACATGGGCTGCACATTAAGCAGAATTATCACAAGCAGATGTTCTATTCTTCCTTACTTTTTTTTTTTTTTTTTTTTTTTTTTTAATCAAAAAAACATACCGATAAGGAGACGTTGATGCGTATAACGCCTTTGCACGTCTCACTATCCAATCCACTGCGTTTGTAAAGTCTGGCCATATTTTCTGCTTTGCTTAGCAGCTGGAAAGGAAACATAGGTTAGCAAATTTTGATTGCTTTAAAGAACTTCTCTCATTGTGCCATAGGAACAAACCCAAGTTTGGCATTGGTGTTTTAATGGCCACAGCCAGCGAGACGTCTGTAACATTAGATGATAAATGAAAAGCTGTTCCACTAATGCTAATGGATGGCATTGTGCTGTTGCTATGCGCGTTTGCATCGGCCGCGCTGTTATATTGCACCAGGGGAATTTCTGGTCTCTAAAATCCTAATGTCTGCATCTCCGTTTATGTTATTTGGCTTTATTCTGGTTGCCCTTGGCTGTTTTTTTTTTTTTTGTTTTCGTTTGTTTTTTTTTTTTGACTCCCATTATCAATCTGTTGAAGCCTTCAGAGCAGATGTTTGGCAGACTCTTTGCAGGCTGAACAAACTGCTGCTATTAATATAGTGGGACTGCTGCACTGTCTTGTTTTATGACTTGATAACGATACACGTGCATTTTAGGAAGGCGTGCAAATGAGGATCTTTACAGCAGCAGCAGCAGAAGCCGACGCGGGTGATAACAGTGCTGGCTTTAGGCGGACACCTTGGGTCTGCCAAATAGAAACTGTATATCTCGCCGTCAGATTTTACTGACACTTCTAATCCCCAAGTTGCAGCACAGATGGAGCCGAATGCTGTTAAAGTTAGGTGCTAGTTGCCTTATCCCAACGTACAACACCGATGGATTGGCAACGGTAAATGGAAACACCTGCCCTGTTCCTGACATTCTGACTTTTTTTTTTTTCCCTTTTTCTTTTTGTTTCAGTTTATTTTTAAAACCTGGAACAATCTCCATTGATATTAGATGTAACATTACGACCACCTGCCTAATTGAGTTTTGCGTTCCCTGTTGCTGCATGGACTCCAGCTGACCCGTATGCGGTGGTATCTGGCACCAAGACGTGTGCAGCACATCCTGTAAAGGTTTGGCTTGACTCCTCTGCAGCACGGTTCTGTACGGTTTAGTAATAGTTTGCTGACCTGTAGCAGAAAGATGCCAGGTCAGCCTGAGGTTTTTGAAAAGTAGTCAAAGGTCAAAACATTTTAGATTTTTTAGCGTTGCTACAGTGTTACTTTGATATTTCTGTATCTCTATATCAACAATTGTGTGTTTTTCCAGGCAACTGACATCTGTGTTACTATGTGGAGATACAATGACTGAACCTCCTCGTTGTATTTCTCTGTCTTGGCCAATAAGTTGAAGGAGAGTGTAACCCAGTGATAAAAACATAAGCCAGAATGAATATTGATTTAATATCTTTTTCTGCAACGAGATTAAAAAGTATAAATAAGTAGATTACATGTTGGTGATATTTATCTGCGATGACGTGAATAACATTGTTGTACAACATGGGAAAACCTGAGAAATGATGAAATATCCCTTTAAATTTGAGCTTTATTTATTTATTATTTCAGAAAAAGCAGGAGTCAGAGACCCAATTTCAAGATGTTAAATTACAAAGTCAAATTTCTTTTAAGTTCTATTTGACATGTGTAACATTGTTATAGCAACTGAAGGTACAATGGCTACTTGGTAGTGCTATAAAATGATATGATGTGGCTGGGAAACACATAAAGCTGCCCCTTTAAAGTATATTTAGCATTTGAACTGTTCAAATAGAAGAATTTTTGTGGGGATTTCAAATGTTTGCAGAGCTTAGCTGTTTGCGTGCGGACACTGGGCATCCACTGCATTCGCTTTTCACTATATACATTCAGCTTACATGAAGTAGTAATAAAAGTAAAATTAAGAACAGCGTATTTGAGCTAATGGGTTTTTTTTTTGTTTGTTTTTTTTAAAGGACATTTTGCGTGCCGGAGATGATGTGTTTTGATTGCAGAAATGCTGAACATCGATTGCTTCCATCTGCTTCAATCTCTAGTTTTTTGTCCGCGTCGTCATGACAGCCGAACAGACAGCCGCGATGGAGGCTGAAGTATGTCCCTGCAGCCGCGTCTCAGAGAAACACAAAATACTAATATTCCCCCTGCAGACTTATCTGTGCCACATTTCCATCAATTTCTATTTCCCCGAGAGCTCACGCCGCTGTGAAGGAGGGGAAAAAGTGGTTTGTGCGTCCCCGTCGACCAGTCTCTGATTTTAATTTTTTATTTATTTTTTTCCCCCCCTGCCACATCACCAACCAATGTATGGGATTCGCCATTTTGCAGAAGCACCTATCTTCCCCTCCCAATGAACACTCCCCAGTTTATGTTTTTGCTCTGCAAAGAGTGTCAGGGAGAGCGCATTACTGCTATTCCTGTAACACAAATAGAGCCCTCTTTCCCTAAACTGGAAGCACTTGTCTATCATATTACCGCATGAGCCTCACACACAGCTTGACCCAGTGTTAAGTGTCCGCGCTAAATTTCATTGCCTCCATCTCCTGGAAGGCCTGCCAATATACTGGCAGTGAATTCCTGGAGGAAAATAAATGGCAATAAAAAAGAGAAATGATAGCCCCTGCAAGCCGATAGGAGAGGAGCTTTTTTTTTTTTTTTTTTTTTTTTTTTTTTTCCTTACCCCTTTTTTTCCATACCGCTCTTTATCGAGGCAGTCCCGTCAGTGTTGGGAGCTGCGATTTTGGCACGCCGTCGGGCCTCTTTAGTTGGCTCGGAGTTTAAAAGCCAATATGGAAGGAACTACACCGAAGCATATATGGGAGGAGCAGGGGATTCATATAATTAATAGAATGCAGATTTTCTCTGTGCGGTTATGCGTTGATGAGCGCTCAGCCGGGGCAGCCATAAGTGTGATCACTCTCGGTTTTTGCCGCCCTTCTGGGAAGACGTCATGTAACAATATCCGGTTGGTCTAGTTTTTTTTTTCCTGGCCCGCACTGGGAACGTTGGGGAAACGTCACCCGGGGAATTAGCGGCATGTAAAGTGGGCTGCAAGGTTATTTTACTGCCACGCTGGGCTATTATAACAAGTTGTTCGAATATGATCTGAGAGAGTAGAAGTCCCCCACTGCTCTTATATTCTCCCAACCCACCACCGCACATTTTTTTTTTTTTTCCACCTGCCCAGTTCATTATTAAATCAGGGAATTGTCCCCATAACTCAATCCACTCCACTACTACATTATATGACCATTTGTGAGGAGGGTGATTGCGACGCGGGGCGCAGGATGGATGTTAAAAGCATATTGATTTGTCTGTAATGTCGTCATACATCAGAGATTTATGGCAATGTATAAATGCAGCCGCAAGCTTTAGTAGCCTCCAGCCTGGGGTTGGAGGAAATGGAGTCCTTAGTATGACTGATGAGATAAAGACAGTGCTCTCAACCGCGTTTACCCCCCGCTCTCCCTTTCTTCCCCCTCCCGCTTCCCACCCTCGTCAGCCTCCATTTCCCCAACGCCTCCTGCTTTTCAGGATGCTCTCGCCCTGCAGCTGTGGGTCTGCTCCTCATCGGGTCCATGTCTGTGGCTCCAAATTCCAGCGCGGCCCTCGTGAGAGCCTCTTCATTGGCTTGAGAAGGGTTGGAGTGGGTGCATGTTAGCAAATCGTCACTCGTAAAATGTTTAACAAAGGCTAGCTCGACGCAGTACGTCTGTGCATACGGATGCTGCAGAATTAAACAGAATGGAGGTTCGTTTCCTCACATGTGTAGAGTTAAAAACTCTTGATTTGTCGTCCTAAAGGTTATTATTTGAATTCCGTGCAAACTTTTTGACAAGATACGGAGAAATGCATTAGCTTTCATAGGACTGTCTAAGAACAGCATATACTGTATGTGCATTATATCATCGTTATTTAACTAGAAGAGGAGCAGACGTGACGTCACACCATGTGTGGGAGAACAGTTGCTGCAAAACAAGGTTTCACTTTTACTTTAAAAGGCAAGTGTAGCTGTTAGCAATTAGCATAGTTGTATTATCTAAAGAGCAAACCCATGCATATTGCCTATCTTTGTTAAATGTCCAAAGCTGTGCCAACATTCTCTGGTCCAGCTTAGTTCATGACAGGAGGTCATGAAATGTGTTTTAGCTCAACGGGTTGAAACAAAGCAGCTTTGCTGACCCTGTTCAGCCTTCCTGTTAGCTGCTGAAAGTTTTGCTTTCACTCAGACAGTGAGAAAACCTCTATTTGAAGGCACTGAGCGCACATTCCATTCGATTGTAAACCAAAAAGAAAGAGGTATCCAATTTTAAATGGTTGTAGGACTTCTCTTTTGTCTTTGTTAAAATGACCCTGAGCCATTTTTCCCCACCAGCACCAGACTTGTGCTTTTGCTTTGGTTGTTTTTACCCAGAATGCTCTGTGCTACAGTTGGTTTTCCTGACTTTCACATTTATTGTGAAATAAAATAAAGAAACAAATCGTGACAGTATGACATGGAAATGTTTTTCAAGAACTATGAATGATGTCATGCGGCCACAGCCATACAGTTGCCTAAACAATGACTAATACAGAGTTTTTCTTTCAATCAGTCTTTATCACTATAGTAACACAAAATATTGCAATAGAATGTCCAAATCGCCCACTCCTAGGACTAGTAGGACATCAGCCAACACCCGAGGCTAAGAGCAGGTCCAACGTCTTTCAAATTGACATATTGACTCTGATCGCAGCCCACGTGACATCCATGGTGCAAGTACAGAGATGAAACAAGCTAAATTGGGGTTATAATCACAATCGGAGCTCTGTGACCTCTTTGCCGCACTAAGGGAACAGCAAACAAATCTGTAAAACAGTGCGAGCGAAGCACTGATGCTCACTGACAGGCTGTGAGCGAGGGTGGCAGAAAGGGTTATGGGTGACAAGAGCGTCAGGCGGGGCGCCTGTCTGTGGAAGTTAAAGCAGCTGGGCCTTGGGGGCCCGTAGAGGGAGGGGCAAAGTGCAGGGTCACCATTGGGCCATGCTGTTAGGCTCACCCACGCAGCCACTGTCAGAAAGATGACATAGGGCCCAATGTCAACCCCCGTCCAGGCCCCGACTGTCCCGCGGCCCCCATTTTCACATTAGTCTTGTCAGATAAGGCCGGCTGTGAGATAAACAGGCCCAGCAGTTTCCAACTGCTGTTGTCAACCAGCCTAAGGTGGTGGTGGTGGTGGATGAGGCTCACAGTGAGGCTGATGTGATGTGGAGGCTGGCAGGGACATAATTAGCAAAGCTTAATGCGGTCCTAATGCTTCGCATCACTCTGTCCGCAGGCCGAGGGAGAACATCTGCAGAAAGTCGAAAGAAATTCTTTAAGTTCGTTTTTAACCGTTCGCTCATTAAGCTCTCCTTCGCCGGTGTGCAAGACCTCTGAAGATGGCATGAGGGGAAATACTCATGGTGTGGTGCGGTAGAAGCTGAGGGGATCTGACAGTTCTGCTGGAAACACACAATTTATTAGCAGCAACAGAGCTTCAGCAGTGGATTATCTATAAAACTTTCATGGTTCTCCCTTAGTGGCAAGCAGCCATAAAACTTCCCAAATGAGGGACTTGTTAATTTACTTGTTAGAGCAAATTAAAAATTTATAAGCGCTTTTAGGTAAATGAGATCCTTTTTCATTGCTGCCCTGGTGGGGATTCTTCCTGCCAGATCCTGCGAGGACAGGTTAGCTGTTGTGAAAGCCGCAGAAGAACAATAAAAGCCGTTAAATTGTTCCAGGTTTTATTACCGCCGAGCTCCGCAGCTGCTGTTGCGCGTAACTAAGGGAAACCAGGAGCTGATGGCAGCAGAATCCCACTGAGGAGAGTAGAAAACTGAGGCCAGTTCTCCCCCGCCCTCCCCTCCCCTCCCCCCCCCACCCCCTTTTTTTTTTTCTGTGGGATGAAGGCGAGAGGCGGAGGAGGGATAGGGCGGGGCATCTGCTGTAGATTGGTTGTGTACGACTCCATTTAAAAAGGCCTTTGTGGTTCGAAATGTTAGCAGGCCTACTTTTGTGCTTGATTGCATTGGGGCTGTAGTGCAGCCCTTGAGAATAGGTCAATACACTTGTAAAATTCCACTATGGCAATGGTGAGCACTTTTCAGTAAGTGAGAAAATAATTGACTCCACATGCTCAGGAATATGTTGTAATAGCTGTTTTACAGCACCTCTCAAGGTAACGCTGCTAAATTAGATATTTCATTTTGCCTTTCGTCTCAGAACATACAACTGTGATCATTTGGGACGCACATTATTGCCTTTTTTGACCTTTGTTTCACTCGCGTTGCAACAATATGGCTGAAAAACTTTTACCTCAGTGTGGCGATTATTATTAATATTGATAATTATTGACCTTTTTGTTGTTTTTATAAATATCTCAAACTCTGCTAAGCTGATGGTGTGACATTTCTTGTTTCATCCACATTGTTTATTATTAAGCAGCGATGAGGCACGGTGGCAAAAACCTGAAGTTACTCAACAAGTTGTCGCTAGGTAACCAGTGAGCGAGCGAGTTAGTTCAAGGCATTAAATTATGAATTCTTTTAAGTCATATTTCTTATGCAAGCTTTTGTGATAACAGCTGAAGATTGCGATTGTGCTATCATTGTTTTTCTGCAATTAGACAGGGGTTGCTATATGTATTTATTAATTTTACTTAAGTGTTTGCATCTTTAAAGTAAAAGTGCACCGACAAAGTGATCTGTTTTCAGCTCTGACCAAAGTAGACATTGGGACTTAAGTATTATTAGCTCTTTTCAGCATCCGTGAGGTGTTTTAAATGATAAAGGTCAATATGTTGAGGCATGTTCATTTAGGCCGTAAAATACTTTTAGCAGATAGGAAGAAGGTCGTTAAATCCAGACAGTTTTAAAACTTGGAACGCTGTGAAAAATGTGAGCTCATGCAAAACGTATTTTTATTTCTTCTTATATTACACTGCAGCAGTTAATGAGAAACTGGAGAGAAGTAGAGTCCTAATTTGTAGGTCTAACCTTGACAAATCCAATGATTACAAATCAGCTACTTGAATCTTCAAGAAAATATTACCAGAATGTTTTTCCGTTGTCGTTTTTTGGCCTTAGTCAGTGCGTCTGCTTGAAATAACTTTGTTAGACGAATAGAAGAATTACAAGTGGAAGTTTACCGTGCACTTAATAGCAGATTAAACACATCGTCGTATTTAATTTGTATAAAATTTAAACTATTACGTTCAACTGTATTATTTCTAATTTCGTCTAATATACGGATAAAGTTTCCCTTCAGAGGCAAAGACCTCCCACTTGATTTCCTTTGCGTTACGTCTTGTGCACAGCGTCCCTGCACACACGTCTCGTCTCTCCTATGTAATTTACCTCGGTGAAGTGCACTGGTGTTCATTACAGAAGGTTTAAAACTGAAACTAAGTTTAAAAGGCCGTAAAAAGTATGCCTTCCATGCTGTTTCAAGTGGGAGTGATCAAATGATCCCAGATCAGGTCACAGAGACGGCCCCCAAAGGCCCCACATGGGGCTTTCTCATTTAGATTTATCACCAGGCAGCAGGTCATTAAATTTCAGCTTCCCCGTTTGATCGTACTGACCAGCACCATTCCCTCCATTTGCTTAAGACATCCATTAATCACACCGTAAAAAGAAATGAATCCATCAGCTGAAGTTAAAAAAGAGAGAGAGAGAGAGAGAGCAGATGAGGGAGGGGGGGGACACGTACACAATTCTCTGAAGTAATTTAAAGGAGCTCAGGGGGAAATTAAAGGGAACAAGCTGGGGGATACGTTTTCAAATAGCTGTGTAATCAGGTCCTGAGCTATGTAATAGCCCCGAAAGATGAGCCGCTCTTTATTGGAATGTCTTTATTAGACATGTTCTTCAGACATTACATACAGCTGAATAAATGCGAGATTTCTGATTTCATGGACTCCTTTCCCACTGATAAACCAAGACACAGATGGTGTGATTATGTGGTTTTTCCGCAGCAGAGCCGAGTTTGATTCCACATTGATTAATAAAACACAAATGTCTATCTAGCTCCCTTCCCCTCGCCACACCCCACCCCCACACTTACTTGATTATATGTTTTATAAGCCCAGCACATATGAGTTCAGTTCCTGGCAGAGAATATTTGATGGAACAGTCGGTAGCAGCTTTTCTTTGTCTGCGCGCATTCATAAATGCATGAGTGTGCTGGCGCGCACGACTCACTGTTGTCGACAGGGACACCGGTTGGTTAATAAATATTATAGGTCAATGTGTTTCGATGAAGGAGCCTGAGACTGGGGGGGCGGAGGCAGCATCCCTCATGCTTTCTTCACGGATCAGTTCAGAGGCCAGGCTGGATGAGATATTGTTCCCGTTTTCCCCTCGAAGAATTTTCTCCTTTCCCCTTGGACAAAATGGCATTTACACCCCTGTTGCACTATTTGTCTGCCTGTCCTTTCATTGACGTTGTAAGGCATGTCGTTGCAGAAAAATAACTCTCTTGCACATCGCTACACGTTCGACGTTGTCGCATGCACAAGTGGATCACCGCATCAGTGGTATTTGTGAAGTCGTGGCAAAAATTCGCCTCAGCTCACCCTATGCTACCCTGATAAACGCTTTGACGCTTTGCTTCGTACGGAGCACATGCTTCCTGAAGGTGTGGACTCTGATGAGGTAATCGCTAACGCTTACCTGTGACGAATGCAATGCAACAGTTTGACGCTATGAAGCTTACTGGAAATCGCCTGCACTGCAATCAGCCATCGCCCTCTGCAAAGAGAGAAGTGCTGAGCTGAGCAAGATGGCTGTTGGGGTTAATTCAGTATTTTGAAGCATGACCGAGATTGACTGAACAACTTTGTTCACTTCTTTAGTTTTAGCTGCCATTGCTAAAACTAAAGATAGACTACAATTTATTGGAGCAATAAATACCAGTCGTAGGCGTTTGCCCTGCAATCAGTGGGTTGCCGCTTTGAGGCTCCACCTCATCAATGTCTTTGTGAGACAAAGACAGACTATTTAAGTGTCACTATATTTTTGGCACAAGATAGCAACACTCAAATAGAGGATTAAAATGTACATTTCCATCAATCGGCTGTTTCTACAATAGAGAAAAAGTTGCGATGGTGATGTCACTACAAAAGTAAAAATGTTCCCTTTCATGACAGTAGAGTGATCAGAATATGGAAGCCTTGACCCCAACATGCATGCACTATTCACATCAGAATCAAATCATAGGGATACACATACTTAAAGCTTGTTAAGATTTGATCCTCCACAACATCAGAAAAAAGGGAAGTGTGAAGCAGTTTTTCAAGTCGAAAGAACAAATTAACCCGTCTTTTGGTTATTGAAGCTACTTAGTGCTTCTGAAGCTCAGAACAATGCTTGACCTCCCTCTCTGCACGGACTCTTTTGTCTTAAAGCGCACCTTCCAAGCTTCTTGCACCATGCGGACGCACGATCACAAGCCTTCTCAAACTTTCACACACATTAAAACGGGCCCGTCAGGCATTCCCAGCGCTGAGATTCTCTTATCACATTCGACACTCCGGTGAATCCACCAGTCCTCTACCCATCATGCAGTTCTCCCAAGGAATGGGATTCCTTTCACACCACTAATGGCTACAGAAAAGGGAACATTTTCATTTTAATTATCTGCTCAGCTCAAGGGTTCCGTTGGTATTCCCCTGCCTTGTGCCCTTTCATCATGTTAAATTATTGCTGATACCTGGAAGGAGGCTGGTGAAGGAGAGGTGAAAACACACATCCGCCCAAACGCTCACACTCTAGAGCTTTGGCCGTTTTGTGCAGAAGACGGAAAGAGAAGTTCTACTGCACTCTGGATTCCCAGTATTGGAGTGCTTTGCGATGCTATTTATATCCATTGAACCTATTTTCATTTACAGCCACAAACCTTATTTATCTAATAAACCAACACTGAGTGGTGCTTGTTTGTGAAACAAAACAAAATCCAATGAAATGGCCTCCAAATGTCCCCTACTTGGTTAAAGGAACCCGTCTGAGTGCAACTGAACTATATGGATTGTCGCACTAAGGGGCATTGTAATTTCAGTGCATATTTTATAATGTGTAAAAAACGTTTTTTGAAAGAATATTGTTTTCAATAGTATTTGAAAATAGTATATTTTCAGACCTTATTTTCTTGACGTGAGTCTGTAGTTTTGTAAGGCGTTATAAGTGGCAAAACATTTGTCAACTACTGTCTCAAAACGCAAGCATTTTCTGTTCTTTGTACTAAAGCCGACACGAGAACCAGGAATTTGGCTCGTCTTTAAGAAGCAGCATGGACATCAGTTGTAGTCCAGTCCCCACGTCCTCCTGCTGAACCCTGCACTCCCGAGAGTTCGCCGTCGTTCCTCAGACTGTGTGAGGCCGCAGACGCTGCCAGATTGGCCGGTCCTTCCCCTTTTTTTTTTTTTTTTTTTTTTTTCTTTTTTCCTTCCCTTCTCATCATTTATCCACATCTCGAACAGCGTGCGTAGAGGATGGCACTCGCCGGGCTCCTGCTGCCTCAGCATGTGGTGTCTGCTCGGGAAGGAGAGTGGCTCCGTTTGAAGGTTCCGGAGGGGTCTTTGTCCCCGTTCCCTTTTCCGTGGGCCGAGAAGAGTCGCGTGCTGAGAGATCAGATGGCGTCAATCGTTGGCAAGCGCGGCGACGTCTACTGAACAGGCTCAGGAAACATGACAGCTTTACAGAGACGGCGCTGCAGATCCTGCCAGTTCTCCCATATTCATGAGCTGACTTATGTGGGACGTCTTGCTGAGCCAGAGCTGTGCCTGTCGATAATTCAGAACGCAATATTAACAGTTTTAACCCTTGATTGCCTTGTTTTTTTTTTTTTTTTTTTTTTTGTCTTTGCAGCTGAAACCTGGGCAGAACAACGGCAAGGACAGCGACAGTGAGAGTGCGAGCGGCGAGTCCAAGCCTTCCATCAGGAGCAGCTCCAGAGACAGACTGACAGATGTGAGTACCTGAGCCGACACGCTGCCGGAAAATCACAACCTCACTCCTGTGTAAGCATGTCGGACGAATGTACTTGCGGATCAAAGGAAAAAATGAATAACGTGGCCATGGAGGAGTTCATTTCTCTAGACAATAAATCAATAACAATACATATCGTGATGCAGGGTTTCCTTTAGAAAGCCTGATGGTGAGGGTGGAAAGGCTGTCATCCAGAGGCACACAGTTTTTTTTTACTTAAAAGGTGTTTAAAGTTGGCAAGAAATTTTAAAATATGCCTCATTAATTGTTATTGTTTGAAGACATTAACCATTCCTTAACACAAACGATGAGAAAGGTAAACGTTGAAATGCACAATTAGAATAAATATATAAAGTTTTTACACTTAAGTTGTTTCATCCTAAAGACAGTGTCCAAAACTTTTTGCTCTTTTAACCACAACTTTGTCACTTTATTCACTGAAGTTGTTAGCATGTTGATCGTTAAAGACAGGAAGTGGCTAGAGGAAAAAAAACAAAAAAAAACGAACAATGGTTTGTAATGGGAAAACCCTGGCGATAGATGCGTGATAAGAGATAAAACGTCTGATAGAATATACAGTATTCAACATAAAGGATATTCACTGAACTCCAATCCAGAACTGCACAGAATTCTGGGAAATGTAGGTAGAGAACAGGGTTCAACCACTCATCCTCTAACAGCAAGCTAGGCAAGGCTGGTGACCTCAGCTAACTCAATCTCTGGTTACCTAGCAACAGTCTGTTGAGTGACTGGCGCAGCAGCAGTTCCAGGTTTTGACACCGTGCCGCATGGCTGCTTAAAAATAAACAACAGGTGAAGAGAAAATTGCAAATAAAACAGGACAGGCCTTTCTACCAGTTTGGCAGCATTTCAAATGTTAAACAAACAAACAAACAAAAAACACAAAACAAACAATTGATGTCAGCAATTATTGAAATCGACTGATTTCAATAACTTATTACTTACATTGTGTTGTTTTTCAGCTATGCCTGTCCTAATATCACATATTTAAAAGAAGAAAAACTCCTATTCGCTAAAATATCCAAAAGTTGTGAATTTCCAAGAAAGACATGAGAAATTATTCCAGATTTTTTTGTTGTTGTTGTTTTTGACAAAAACATATTCCTACGTAGCCACATCATTAGATTTCTTTTATCTACAGAGAAATCCAAGTTAAAATAGTTGTACTAAAATGTAGGTTTGGTTTTATTTTTTTGCCAATCTTTTTCCACTCTCCATGAGACAACACATCAGCCTGCACATAATCAACCGCAGTAGGAAGAAAGCTGTTACAAATTCTGCTACGCTTTAATAAAACTGTAATGTCTGTTGCCGTTTTCCCGTGTTGCACAGAAAAGAAGGTAAGTTGTATCTTTTTCGTCACTCGCTGGAAATAGTACAACCGTGTAACTACGCCACCACATTTTTTCCACATTTCTATCCTGGAAAAGGGATTTCTGGTTACGATACGACCACGAGATCCGATGTATACATACAGAACATTTTTGTACGTTGTGGTTCTTGTGAGGCCAGATCATCATTTCCTCAGATATGATACAAAAAGGCTGAAGACTTTTGGTGATGTTTCTTCCTAGTTTGCACCATGTATGTGTGTTCTCGTATACATCTATTATGTAAAACAACTCTAACCAGCCTGAATCCCATACGCTCGCCCACCGCTTTGATGCTGGCTAACATGCTGCATAAGCAGAGTGCTGAAAACATGGAAAAATCCAGTTGCTGGAGCTTCAACAACAAATCTAACAGTAGATTCTGCTGCAGCATGAGTAATGACGCCCTTACTCATTATAACGATATAACGCGATTATATCGTTATCTAGGATTTCCCAATTTATTACATCAGTGATCTTAATGGATGGATTTCAAGAAGTACATAAGAAAAATCTTCTAAAGCATCAGCAAAAATATTTTTTTTAATCCTAACTGAACAGGAAAACAGAAAAGTTCAGTGAGATTTAATGTCAGACGAGGGAAACAGGTTGAATCCTTTTTACTAAGGGTGTATAAATAACTGATTTCAACTTTATAGCACAAAAGCAAACATATATCCATGAGTTCCTTGTGAATATGCAGAAGGGTAACATAGAATAGAGCAGCTGTATGTCCCTCCACTAGGTTCTGAGATTTAAGGCCAGCGGACTCCTGGGACTTTGGGAGCTGGCCTTCTGTCTCTACCGCTCGATTTGCGTGGAAAACCCAGCGAAGAGATCAGATATCTGGCCATAATTAAAGCTGCCAGTCGGGAGGCGAGCTTGTCTTTGAGGAAGACATGGCCGAACAACTGAAGCAAAACGGATTCTGCGTGTAGCTTTACAGTGCTTGACTGGGCGTGAAATGAAATAAGTAATTTGATGTTGACAGCAGAAATTGAAATGATACTTGCTGATTTTCGTGGCGACAGTGGAGCGGCATTCCAATACGAGTCGAGCGTAAAGCATGTCTTTTGCAGAATGCTCGTAATAATCCGAGCCTGAGAATGATGAAGCATTTACTGTCACTTCTATGAAACTGAGAACTTCTTCAGCCAGAATTATTATCACTGTTCTTCCTCTTGTGAACATGTTGATTTAATTTAGTTTAATATATAACATAATTTGTTCTTCTACAAATATTAGAGATTGGTTACAGTGATTAATAACATTGATAACTAGATTTTTAGGAGGCAGCATTTAGCTTTAATTTGCTCCGAGTTGATGCTCGTTCTTTAGATCAGACCTAGATATATTTTAACTGGTTAAACATTGATGTTTTCATCCTGTTCTGCTTTCCTCTCAGTCTCTGGTTTCCTTCATGTTAATATTCAGTAAATTACTTCGCTTCAAATCACATCTTAAAAGGAACAGGCCGTCAAAGGGACTAGCAAAAACAATTAGCTTACTTTAGTTAACCTGGTCACTTTCACATGGTATATGTTGAGATACGTTCACTTGACAAATACGTAAAATGAGATGAAATGTATTTACAATGATCCAATACCTTTCGGTTCTACTTTTTCACACTTTTTTATATTACAACTACAAACCATAGTTTGTCATGTCACACATTTACGTGTTTTTTTTTTTTTTTTTCTTCCTAAATCACTTTTACCTAAGCTGACATTTACTGCACTCTGGAGACTCAGGAGAAAGGAGGAGTTCCTTCTTGGTTTCCTCTTTTCCTCTGGTCAAGACACCCCACATGAGAGTGACCGAGCCTTCAGATGAGCTGGTGAAAGCCGCCTGGGATGTAGAAAGACTTTTAGACCCGCATGTCACTCTAGACAGTCTCACTGTATGAGGCTTCGGCTCCAGTCCCTGCAGGTTTTTCGAACAAGTCCCCTTCAGCCATGCTGTAAAAATCCACTTAACACATCACAAGAGGTGCAAGCCGGTGCATTCGACCAGGGCTCTGTTCCCATGGCTTACAGGAGAACATGGTGAAATCTGAAAAAGGATCAAACCTTCCTGCTGCGCAGAAGAACTGCTCCATTTCTTTCATGTATTACGGTGGTTTGCGAAAGGATTCACAAGCTTAACTTGTTTACGTTTTGTCACATTTGCGTCAAATGAAGTCACAGAGCACCCCTCCCTCACTTAGCTCCTTCAGACTAATCAACAGTAATTAGCAAACACTTGGTGGAACAGCGCCTCTGTTGAACTGATATGTGCTGCATCTTCGTGTAATGCCGGTGAAAACTTCGTTACTGGGCTAGTAGCAGAGTGCTGTTATGATGACGTCCTGAAGGCAGAGCTTCCAAAAGAGCAAGAGACAAAGACCCAATTTCAAAGCGTTTAATTATGAAGTCAGACTTCTTCTAAGTCATACTTGATGTAAACAGCATTTTTATAACAACTGAAAGTAACATACTTACTTGATTGTGCTCTAAAATGGCACTATATGTTAAATGCTATGCAATTAATTAAACGAAGTTAACACGTCCCAATATGAATATAAGTATTACACAATATCAAACCTGGAAGGATATCTAATCTGAGTGGAGACGCAGCAGAACCACCCGTGGTATCACTGGAGGAGCTGCAGAGATCCACAACTCAGGTGTCAGAAACTATTAGTCCTGTGCTCCACTCTTTTTTTTTTCCTTGCAAGAATGGCAAGTATAGAAATAAAGCAATTTTAAAAATTTAGTTTAAAATGTGCCACAACTTATGTACCAGCCATGGATAACTACAAGTTTTGGCATCTGATTTGATCAAAAACTGACTTTATTAGCTACTAGAGAAAAAGCAAGTAGCTAATAGCTAGCAAGAAGCTAGTCGCTATTAAGGGGCAGAGAAGAAAATATACTTCTTCTACTCAAAAAAAACAAAACAAAACAAAAACTCACATTGCATTTGTTACATTCATGTAATTCTGCAGCAGAGGGGCGCTCCCATGCAGCCAGAAAACAAAGAGGAAACATCAAAGTCGCTCGTTAGTAACGGGGAGCGATGTGACACAGGGGCCGTCTGTGACCCACACTGTTCGTTAGACCAACAGTCCACTAATGGCATTTGCTCGCAGGACTCCCCTCCTCCTCACGGTCTGACTGCACTCCAATGAAGCAGATGAAGTGAGTTTGCTGACCTGGCACTGGCTAGCAGTGGGGAGACGGGGGCCAGAGGAGGTCAGTGCCTGGCAGACCCCTCCTCTCGCCTTCCTCTCCGCTCTCCGTCCTGCCAGCTCATTAAGGCCTACAAATGGCACATCAGCTCGCCAGTGTTTGCCTCAACCCCAGACCCCAGCTAAATTGGCAGGCTTAGCTGTATTTGCTAGCAGCTCAGGGTTCCCTTTTGGATTTTGTTTGAAGCCGACATGGCAGAAATCCCCCTCACCCCCTCCGTCGCACTCCCGTCACCCCACCCCTTCAGTCGGGGTGGCAGGCATTCAGGCAGTCCTGAGCAGAGGGAGTCTGCTGGATCGGGGAGGGCATGGAGCTCTGGATGAATCACTCCCGTTTAGTCTCTGCGGCAAGGGGTGAAATGCCATCATTACCCGGCTGCCTATCAAATAAATTGGCAATTACGGGCCTGGGATTGCAAGTAAACAGCATGTTACTCTTTTTTTTTTTTTTTTTTTTTTTTCCCTCCCTCCCGCTCCCCAACCAAGGCTCTTGATGAGAGGCGGGTGCAATAGAGAGAAGCTCTGTGGTGCTGGGTCAGAGCCCGCCAGTTTGTGTTATCCAACCTGATGAGAGGCGCAAGAGGCAGGCTATAATGAATTCACCCCCGTATATCAGTGGCCATTTTTATTTTGAGCCAAAGCTTCCTGTCGAAGCCTGCTTCAGCTGGGCTCCCGAGTAAATTCTGCCTGATACATCGAGTCAGAGGCAACGTCGTTCCAAACACATTTTTACACAGTCGAAAGCAGGTATTTCAGTACGCTGCGTAAAAACACGCAGTGTTTTTCTCTGACTTGGATGAATCAGGCAAAAATGTTTTCTGTTCGTGTCGGTTGGGGAACAAACTTGTTTTTCGAAATGTGAGAATAAAAATAGTGAGATCTTGTTTTTACTTTCTTTGAATTTTGAAGGTTACATACTTTTGGTAGTATTTTGTAAAACTGCCTCTTAACTTAAACTATGTTTATGCAAAATCAACAGATCCCCAGAACTTATGACTAATCTAGAGTTTTTTGTTTGTTTTTGGTTTTTTTTTTTTTTTTTTTTTTTTTTTTTTACAATTTTTTTGCAAAAATGATCAAAAACATTGGGTTTAAGCGACTGCCACTCTCTCCTACAGGTAGCAGTATTTCTTACTGCGACTACACTGCTCCTTTCTCAGCTTTAAACAACATCAAGTCACAACCCGTGATTGATATGGCGAGTAATAAAAATCAACCTATTGAGGTACTTGAAAGAATAAATATGTTAGTGTCAAATTTTTACATTTTTTTTCTTCCACATGTAGATTTTGAAGGTGGTTTAATGAGGAATAATTTTCGAGAAATTTTTGAAAATATTTGTAACACAAATTTTGTTAAAAAAAATAAATAAATCACTGAAGTTGTTGCAAAGTCATAGAGGGACTGGTTGGAATTTATTCTAGAAACTTCTTCCAATTTTTTGCTGGGATTTTCGTTCATTCCTCCCAATAGAGCCAATGTAACTGAGTCACATTTACGCCAAAACACAGACTTTGTTGTCCTTTAGTAGCCAATTCTGAGTTGTGCGGTGGATCATTATCCATCGTTAAACTTCCTGGCTGATGTCATCAGATATGTTGTTTCAATATTTTCGCAATGTAATTTTTTGTGACCCACAATAGTCTCACTTACAGCAAAACGCCCCTTAGCATGCCGCTGTCACCACCGTACTTCAGAGTTGAGACGGTGTTGGAAATGTATTCCTATTTTTGAGGTGAGACCATCTTTCTCCATGAATAGCCTCATTCACAAGATATTTTCTCTTTCCTTATCTGGGGTGCAATCACACATTTTGCACTGTAAACTCCATAAATCCCATAGTGTTTATATTTCCTGCAATTGTTTGAGCAGATGAACATGAAACTATAAGGCATCTGGAAATGCCTTATAATGGGGGGGGGGATCAAGTTATTTTCTGTGTTGAACAAGAAAGCAGTGTGCTTGAGGTGTTGTCTTACATTACTTCCACATGTGTGTCTCCAGTTAGCTTAAACATTGCGAATCCATAGTAATCTTGGTGAATGTAAACTTCGGGATTTGATAAAAAGTAAAATTTCTCATTAGTCTGTAATTTTGCAAATACAAACAATGAGCTCAAGCAGTGGAGGCTTAGTTGGATTTAGCAGTGAGGTAGGTAAACATCCGTATCCAGCCACATGTGGTGTGAAACGGCCCACCGTAAGGTAGAAGAAAGACTTTCATACTAGCAGGAAGTCCAGACGGTTTTGTGTTCCAGACTGAAATCTAAAGTTTTTCTGAAATCTAACCTTGTGTGTCCTGGATTCCCTCAGACGATATATATTTTCCCCCCACTGAATGTTGTTTTGTAATAAAACATCTGGAAGTGATATTGTTAAAAAGTCAAGCACACACAGGCTCTTTGAAGTGGTTACAGCCCAAACATAGCTCGAGTCTCTCTTACGGCTTGTAAAACTGAACTCTGTTATTACTGGCTTTCTGATGAAAACACGATGGCCCACTCGGAATCCTGTGTGCATGTGGTAAAAACCCTTTCCAGTACTCAAATTGCAACTTTTTGGAAACTGACTAATGTCATAATGCGCACTCGTTTTTATGAATACCGTCATTATGATTCGATTTTCTGCCCCATGCCAGTTTACGCATAGCATCATGTCCTTGACCTTAGAGCGCTGAATGTTCCCACGAGCTCCTCGCGCGATCTAAATCTCACTGTCCAAGCGAACCACTCGTGTAAAATGTCGCCACTGCTGGTGTCCATCCCACCTTCTCAGTACATTCTCCAATTATTTCCTGACACTCTCATGTAAATGAGGTCACAGTTCCCCTACATGTCCAGATATGCTGTCCAATTTGTTCCGACACCGAACGTGTAATTGCTTGCATCAATTATCTGTCTTTCTCTCTCTCTCTCTCTCTGCTTCTCGATAATTTGAAATATTTCTTATTAGAGACAAGCATTTAGATATGGAAGTAGGAATGCTGTACCTATAATTAGCTCATTATCACGGGACTGTCTTGAGGCCTCAGCGTATGCGTCTCCATGCAGTGAAATGAGTGGCAGATGTGTTTCTTGATGTGGGTTTTTTTTTTTTTTTTTTGCTATTTTAATGGGTTTTTAAAACATCCGGGACAAAGCTCAGCACAATCATTTGTGCACTTCACGTTTCTGGAAGAAATGAAACATTAAATGAGTCAGCGCCGTGAGTTTCATGTAGGACTTTTAGTAAAGTCAGCTAACCCGATTGCAGTTTTCTGATAGCCGATTACAGGTCTTTAAAAAGTATTGCATCATTGTTAAAAAAGTGTTTTCGTACGGTATTCTGAAAAGTGTGGCTTACATTTCTATTCAGCTCTGCCCCGGAATGAGTCACCTGTCGAACCGCATTTCGGTTTAATTACAAGTACAGCTGCAAGTCATTTCAAATCTCTCATAGACAGCAAGAGACTGAAACTCTCAGCCCAAACTCAGATTGCATCAAGAGTGACAGTTAGCAGAAGTTTTCATGTTTGGCATCGGATTCTCAGTTGTATTTATGTCTGGACTTTGATTGGAGCCATTTTACAAACTTTTGAGTGGAAGCTGGTCTTTTGCAGCTTCTAAAAGGCTTTCTTCAACTGGATTTCTTTGAAAAACGGCTTTCTCCTTAACACTGACATAAGGGCCAGATTTGTGTGCTGTCAACATATTCACCTATCTGAACTGTGAATCTTAGTTGTTCTTCCAGAGTCATCATAGGCCTCTTGACGATGATGACTCTTATTGGCCAGTATGCTAGATTAGGTGGTGGGATAGTTTTATACCTGCTCATTAATGCCTACTTCACATGGCAGGATTTTTGTTCTGATTTCCCCTCCAACATCAATATTGAGGACGGCCTTTAAGATAATCTTAGGAGATATTCCTGCTGTGTGTGGTGCGTCGAGAGCGATCTGGTCCGGTCACAAGAACACGGGGAGCGCTCGGATCTAAAATCTGGGATATTCTTGAGCTACGATTTAAAATGTGGATTTCCCCGAGGACAAATTATAATTCAACCAGTGGAGTGTGATGCATAGCCAATCAGAAAGTGACTGCCATGGCACACAAGAAAGTCCTGTGGACATCAGTGACGTCTTTATATCTTTTTTTTTTCTTTGATAAATATGGTCCACAAACTATCAACCAAAAACTGTCATAGTTTCATAAGTCATTAATGCAGATATTTTTAACAGCGGACCTTTTTCATTGGAAACAAAAGCAGAATTCTCGCCACTATGGCCTTTCTCTTTGTTTCCCTGATTCCTTCCAGCCTCTACATTTACTGTACAGCCAGCATCCTGAAGGATCCAGGCAGAAGACCACTTGACTTGCCCCCCCCACCTACATCAGCTTGATGAATAGGCTGTCTTCCATGAAGTGGCCAGACATGCTTATTACCGTCTCTGACACGCCAAATCAAGTCCTCTTCTCTTCTCTTTGTCTTCTTTATCGTTTCTTCCCATTTCCTTTCTCACTGCCTGCAGCTTAGATGTCATGAGCAAAACATGACACTTTGTGACACGGCAGTCGGACAAAATTCCACTTTGCCTCCGTCGCCCTGCCAGCACCCAACAGCCGAGGGTCCGTCAGGGACCCATGAAAGGTCCCGCTGGATATCTTGTCTCTGTGAATGCCAGGGGCACTAACCAGTCTCTGTATTCTCAAGAGGTCAGCTTAGTTTTCAGTGACTCTGTCTCCATTTCTAATGTCTGCAAATATTCTGGTCATGTCGCAAAGACACAATTTTGCAATATTGGTGTTTCCATGAAATAAAATGAAATTAAAATCACAAGTTAATAAGCTTGTTCGCGAAATAAGTGATTAAAAATCATGGCAGAGATGGATGTAACTAGTTACAGGAGACATATTCATATTTCAGCGTCGGTGCCATCGCTCATCATCTATCAGAAAATCAGAGACGTCGTCGGCGTCTTTGTGTGAGACATTTTAGGGAAATTGTAGTCTGCGTTTTTAGAAAACAGCAATGGATTCAGCTCTTTCAAATTACAACTTTTTCTGTTTTTTTGTTTTTTTTAATTACTTTTTAGCATAAATTGTACAGTAAAACACCAGCAGCTGTGTTTGCCAGAATCCCACCATAAAACTACAAGTGTTTTTCTTCCAAGGTTACAAGGAATCGTCATTGTTGAAATTAAGGCTAAAGATGCTGCTGGAGTCAATACTTTACTGTAAAATAAAATGTTTTAACTTACGAAAAAAATAAAGTTTTTCCCTAAAATGAACTTGAAAACCACTCGTAAAATGAATGCACAAAGGTAAAATGTACTAATTGTTGTTTTTACCAAGTAATTTATTCATGACGACTTCACATCAAATCAAAAGTTTTAAATTGTTGTAGAGTTTATGGATTATTCTTATAATTTTACTGCTTATCACTGTTCAATATACAGATTTTTTTTTTTTTAATGTGTGATTCTGTGAGAGCTCTGATGGAGCCAGCTGCAAAATATCTAGAAAAACAAACCATCCTCCTCCTACTACTTCCTGTCTTCTTCTTCGTTTTTGCCAGGAGTAACATCCAACTTTTGATCACGTGATTTGCGAAATACACGTCTCAGTACAGTTTTTGCGAAAAGCCAGAATTTTTTTTCCACAGTGATGTGTTTCCGTTAAGCAAAATTATCTCCGTAATTTCAGTTTGCTCAACGTCACGGTTGATGGACACGCAGCAACTTCATCTCCGGAAGAGAAAAATCAATTGAAAGAGGAAGGGACTTGTGAGAAAGACACTTACCTGATCACTCTTGACCACGGTTGCCGTTAAATCACCCACAAGTAGATTGATCAGTGCCATCAGTGGGTCGCTGCGCCACTGATGTCTCTGTATTCCTGCTGACGCAGCAAGAAAACGCGGGTCTTAATTGTTGAAACCGATACACAGGGCCTGTCGGTGTGGCGTAGAACCGTCGGCTGATCCCGACTGAATTTAGCCCCTCGCTGCTGCGGATGAGAAATCCATTCTCATGGAAGATTAATGGACTGGAGAAGTGGTGTTGAATGTCATTGTTGAAGGTTGAAAGTATTGAGCGCCCGAATCCTATCCATATGTTTTCAGGAATGACATAAATAGGCTCAGCCGGAATCCATTTTGACTTATCAAGCTTAAACCACTGCCAGAGCCGTGTGACACTTTGCCAAGTATTCGGGCTCCGAGGCTTCCAATAACAAATCCTATTCCATATAATTTCCACTCAAATTGGCTATGGTTATGCACCATCATCTTTTTTTTTTTTTTTCCTTTTTTCTTGCTTTTGTAACGCGCCCCGCTCTCAGATGCTTATTACTTCCGCATTCTCTGTAACCCGAACCTAAAGCCCGCATTTTTGATGTCATGCCACGTTTTGGCGAGGGAGCCTCTCCTCTCTTTTGTTCCAGGCTTTTCAGCATGGAGGCTGTTCCGGTGGGGTAACTTGAATAAGTGGAGCCCGAAGGAATCTCTATAAAGGTCTCACTCTGATTGGATGCGTACAGAGCCCAAGGAGAGAGAACCGGTTGCCATAGCAATAAGAGCAATGTGGGAACAGGCTGCATGAAGAAGAAGGGGAAATGCTTGTTTCTTTTGTGATAGGAGGTCTCCATAAACCGACTCTCTCTTTATGAATAGATTCCTGCCGTTATGAGCGTAAATATATGGAGGGCCTTTTCATGCTCGCAAACTAAAGCCATGCAGAAGTGTTTTTATGAACCACTGTACTATGATAAGTATACTAATGACCAAATTGCTGACTGAAAAACTCAAATTAGTAAGAAGAATGTCTGGTACTAACATTGACGGCGGCTGATTCAGATAACCATCGTTAAGCATGGTCATTCATGCCTGGTTTGCCAGTGAATACCACAGTGCATTTTGGGTACTTGGTGGCCATTTATAGGTGGAGGTCATCACAAGAAAAGGGAGAGAATGTGACGGAGAGAAGGGCGAAGAAGAATGGAAAATGGACAGAGAATTCCTTTTCCCAGAACTGTCATTTGACCCAGCGATGTACATTTCCACTCCACGCCTGCTGCTGAACAGCTCAGCCGTCTCAGCAGGGGCTTTGAAAGCCGTGCATTTACAGAAATAAAACTATAAACAACGATTGCGTCCCACCAGCCACACTTCGTAGCTCGCAGAGAGCAGAAAGTCTTCGGAAAGACAGCGCTCTAACAATCTTTGAAAGGAATCTTGTGTACGTGTGTTTTAGCACTTCCACTTAGCAAGAGAAGCAGAGTTTCTTCGTCCCCATCTACAACGGTTATGTTTTTTTTTTTTTTCCCCCCCGAAACTGGCAACATTTTTAACCATCTGTGTCTCACATCCACATAAAAACAATGTTTTCAGGAACCCAAAAAGTTTGTTGTTTTTCGATATGTGCCTGTGCTAGACATTATGACTGAAACATATGATGAGACGTGTATCTTATTAGAGGATATTGGTAATTATTGACTACTTTCTTGTTTTAAATATCTGAAATGCTGCCAAACTGGTGGTGGTCTTGTTTTATACACAATTTTCACTCCACGCTGCTGTTTCTTATTTTTGAGCATATACCAATGCACGAGTTACTCAACCTGTTGTTACTACAGAGAGCGAGTGAGTTAGCTGCTTCTTGGCTTGCTGTGAGTAGCTGAGCGACTGAAGTCTTTATTTTGCCTCCATCCCCCAGAATGCTGTGGTCTGGATCAGAGGTCCGTGAAATAATTGAAAATACTATTGGATGTATTATGTATTTGTATTGATCACATGTCTGTTGGTATATATATTGTTACTGATTTATTGCCGAGCCAAATGTTCCACATTGAAAATGAATCCCTCATGTATGCAAGTGGGGAGCTAAAACACTAACATATTAGCCCAACTTCTTACATGACCTATGACCCCAAAGGCGCCATGCGCATCATACATAGTGGGGGATTATGTGTTCGTCTCGTAGTGTGGGAGTTCGATACAAGGAGGAGCATGACTCCATCGTCACTCCACACAAGAGATTCCAGTCACACTGTTATTGTTCTCCAAGGGCCAAGACGGATTCCGCTGAACCTATGAATGATTATTAAGGTGTATTTGGTGTTTGAACTAATAAAATAAGCATTTACAGACGTTCATAGAGGAGTTCTCAAGCATTGTTGGAGTTCAGCTATTCATGAATGGTTCAGTCCCCAAATAATAATCAAATCAAACGGGGTCTTTCTCATGAACATCTCCCTCTTTCACTACTTTCTGCCTTGTGCTTCAGCAAAGGAAGATGCAGAAATGGCACATGCATGATTTGATCGCCAGCTAGAGTAGGCAGACACAGACATTTTGGACTCCACCTATACAGCACAGACACTCCACCGCTACCCAATTTACCGAAGCGATGGAAAGTTTGCAGCACTGAGACAATGATGATGGAAGTCAGTACGCTGAAGGTAAGTGTTTTACTGCTACGTGATCAAAATATAAACTGCAATGGTGATTAATATTATGAGAACTGCTGGCAGAGATAAGTTGCTTTATTGTTGCAACCGCTACCATCAGTCTAATCGATTCACTGTGTGCCGTGTAGAAAGTGTCATCCCAAAGATGCCCTAATGGCACACTCAAATTCTGCTTTCATCTTTCTGTTAAGCCCTGCTTTAAATTTGAGGAGGAGATGTGAAACAGTAGACGGTAACTCGAAGAGTCGTGTTACACTGCGAACAAAGGAATAACCCTGCACAAATTGAGATCATCTTGTTAATGTTTCACAAAAGCTCTCAGAAACATGTCAGGTGTTTCCGTCCTTTTCCGCTTTTTTCCCGGAGCGCCGTCCGGTGCAGCTGGTTGGACGGCCATCAAGAATTGGACGTGCACAGTTTTTATTTCGAAAACCAGAGCAATCCTTCCCCCCACTCACCCAAAACCACGAAGCAACAGCACCAAGGATAAATGAGTAGACATCCGCCGACAGACAGACCCGCTGACGGACAGATAGACCGGGAAAGGGAGAGATCGTGCTGCTGGAATTACAGCCGGAGAAGATTATTCCAGAGACATTATTTCCCTCAAGTCGTGGGCTTAAGTCAAATTTGGAAAAGAAATGAAATTGCCAGCAGTGAAAAACCAGACTAGGTAGGAGTTCATGAGTAGAGAAATAACATTTTCATTTGTTTCTGCCCCAGTGGGAGGCGAGCAGCCTTTCAGTAAATACAGACAGCTATGAGGAATGATTTTTTTTTTTTTTTCCTGTCTGTCTGTAGGATATTGTTTTAATGTGCACTTATCTATCTACAGACTGGAGGTCAGGCCTCGGGAATCCGCACGATGGCTGTTGTGCTGGTTTATGACACACAAGTGTTGGCCTCGTCACAACTCTAATTGGGTTTTTTTTTTTTTTTGCAGAGCACATGTACAAAAATCCACTCCTAGATGTCCTCCACTGTGTTTTTTTTTATTTTTTTATTTTAACACTGTCCTTGTACAGCGTATCCAGCTGATGCTCGTCTTTCATATCCAGCCTTACGTTTCGAGCTCTTGTTTTGAATAGAGCTCCAAAATGTAGTTCTGGTTTGTGAGCTTGTCAATCTACAGTTCAATATGATTCTGCTCCCCTGCTCTGACACGAAATCTAGTCTAATAAATCACTGCAGAGACTGAGTTAAAATAGGTTTTAATAAAGCCTTCTCTGTATTGCACTTTATTACTTTGATATTTGTGCAGTTTACTGTTTTCTCGTTCCTTACCAGTTTTATTTAGTTTATGGACTTGTTCTATAGGTGTGCGACTTTCCAAAGACACGTCATAGTTTCTCATTTTAAATTAAAAATGAATTGACAGTAACTTGATCATTTAATTTTTAGCAAGATTCATCTTTGTAAAAACAGCTCATGAAGTAAAACATAATCAAATTATTAGGCCAAAAATGAGGTTTTATGCTTAACATGTGAAGACAAGCATATGCAGCACAATGAAACTGATGCATATTAGCATTAGCATCAGCATAGCACCGTCATGTCTGCCAAAGAAGAGAGATTAAGTGTTGGGCACAATGTCTTCCAACCCCCTTTCTAAAACCGTCCTACTGTTCGTCCCTCACGTCATTATCGCCTGCTTTTGTCCACTTCAATAAAATATTTGAAAATAATTATCGTGTGGTCAGCGTTTGAACACAACAGTGTGTATTTGCCAAGTTTTGAAAGCTGTCTAAATATTGTTTCGCAATTCACAATTAATTTGCAGCAGAACAGCTTTGCTCTGAAGCTGTCGGCGGCGATGTTCTCCCAGGCGATTACGTCTACTTCCTGTCATCCACAATCAGCCGACACATAAAGCGCCTGTCACACGGCCCGCTCTGATTAAGGCTGATATTGACACTGGAATTGAATAAATGTGCGCATTAAGGAGATTAGTATTTCCCGTGAGGCGCGCGTCCCCCCCCCCTGCCGCATTCTCTACCAATGAGGCGCGGTGATCCTTTTGAGAGACTCGATTTTCACCCAGGCAAATCCAATCTCTGACTTACAATACGTGTAAATAGAACACAGAGATGAAGATTAATCTGGCGGCCATCTTTGATGGGAAAGTATTCACTGTACAGTGAATGAGAGGCAAAAAGTGCATTAGCTTTAAAAAAGGTGTCACAACCTGGGTGTCATTTCAATGTCCATTTTTAGCGACAAGTTTGGTTATGTGTGCTTAGTTTCACTGTATTTATGTCATTTTTGAAATATATTTTTTACATATTTGTTGAAACTGTCTCTTTGTCATGACAGTATGTTAAAGACAGATAATCTGAAAACGTTGAGCTCCTCTGCCTTCTCCCAGTGCTAACTAGAAACAGCCAATCAGATCCAGGAGGAGGGTCTCAGCGCTGTCAATCACTCCTCCATGTTTCCCTTTTGTCTCTGCTACGCTGCAGCTAACTCTGCCTGTCTGTCACGACTGCTAAGGCTAGTGAACGTGGTTACCAATGATGGCAGATAAAGAACTTTTTCTGTAACTGTAAGTTATTTTTCTGCCATTAGCACATTTAGCAGCGCATACATGGGTTTATTGACAGCACTTAGACGGATTAGTTGTTTTTGGTCAGGTGTGGATTTCTTCAAACGGCAATAGCAGCTCAGGGAGGAACTGATCGATCTTTTCACAGATTATCCGTCTCATGTCCTCTCGTTAAACGGTAACGCTTGTGCAAAATATGCATAAAAGTGACGTTCTGCACCTTTAATAATGAAATGGAGACCACAGTTTGCAGTGTTTGAGTGTGAAACCTCCGCTAAGCTAATTAGATAATTCGGCTTCCACTCCTGAAGTCGCATCAGCTGCGTGCACTACCTGTAAGGTCAAAGCGTGGTGCGGGGGCCCCCTGGAACAGGGGGCACGAATAGCATTAACCTTGGCGTGCCCCCGTTGGCCCCAGGCCCAGGCGGCCCAGGAAGAGTGGAATTAGCTAAGCCAGGCAGGGCCATCTGATTCCAAGCTCCATCCAATTACAGCCTTATCTCCTGGCCAAATGAGATCAATTCATAGAGGGCAGGCAGGCCTGGCAGCCCGGCCAAGGTGCGATAATCAGCAGTTGGGAGCATGTCACTTAACGCCCCTGTGTCCCTGAAAGAGCCAGAGCATGTGTTAGGAGAAACACTTGCTGCCATTAGCTCCCGATCCCTGCCCGAGCTTCATCGGCACTCTGCATGAGGGCAACCTGCTGTAGCGCATTTAGACATCTTTTTGTGTTCGAGTGCAGCAGTCAGGAGGAGGTCAATAATGTGCATAGTTACAATTTAGACACTCTTCGCTTGAGATGACACTAGCCAAAAAGTGCAGGTTAGAAAAATAAGGCTGCTTTTTAGATCGTAGCAATGTTTAAAAGCTGTCCTGGGCGTCCATGAAAAGGTCTGATGGGCTTTCTGCTATTATTTGGGAAGGAAAACGAATGTCGGATGGCGGACCAAAAAGGCAAAACTCTGACCCACAAACATAGGTCTTGGTTCGGTTGAGGTGAACTCTGGTGCGATTTGAATGCATAGTGAAGGCCAAGCAGACCGGAGACCCTGCTCCCAAAGCAGGAAGCAGACTATAGTGCAAAGCATTCTGGGTACATAGAACCAAAACAAACATGCAAGGATAGTGCTGGTAGGAACAATGGCGCCTGGTTTTTTTCCAAAGACAAAAGGGAAATCCTACAACCACCAAAGTCTGATGCTACTCCATTTTTGTTTACGTTTCATGAAGAAGGAAGTCGTCTACGTCTTCTTCAGAGGTTAATTAATCTTCCTCTTGCTCAGTCTGCCAGGTTGTCCTTGGTAGCTTTACATTTGTGTAATATGACAGATTTTGGATGATAGATTATTTACAAATCTATCATCGGCCCTGCGATTGCACATCCAGGACTGGCCGACAAAAAATTTGTAAATTTATTTACAAATTTTGTCGAATGTCATCATCAAAATCATCAATCAAATACACAGCAAGAATTTTGATCAATGTTTCACTTACTGCTAATGGAAGGCAACTTTAAACGAATTAGTGTTTTAGTAGTTTTCTAAAAGTTTTTTCTTTACGTCTTGTTTTTATAATAATGATAGAAAAATAGATTAGATTTTTTTGATAAAAATAAGTTTTTCTGATTAAAACATGTTTCAGATCAATTTTTCCCTCCAGTTTTCTGAGGCTCAGCGGACCCCCACTTTAAAAAAAACATCAGTCTAATGCATTTTAATTAAACCCTAAAGCTTTGGGTTTTTTTAAATGTCTTTGGAGGAAACTTTGGCGTAAAAGATGTCAAAGTTTTTCTCCCACTAATTGGTAACACACAGCTATTACCCAGGTATTAACAACAAGAAACTGCAATAGAAGAATGAAATTACTGGTCATCAAAATGGAAGATTTTGCTGAGACAAAACAAAAGAAAAAAAAAAAAAAAAAAACAATCTAAAGCTCTTTATATTTATTCCTGCTCCTTCTGCCATACTAGTGATTGTATTGCACCACTGGTGTGTCCCACAGCCATCTGGATGACTGTTCTGTGCCCACAATATGACTGGAATGGGAGCCATTTTGGGGAATTTATGTTTGCCTATTTCTTCTCATTCTTGTGTTCTGGGCACAAGTATCCATTGGAGAGCAATAGGTAGCGGTGAAAGAGTGGCCGTCCTCAGCTGCGGCCCCTGCGATTGCACATCCAGGACTGGCCGACACACTCCCACCTCCCACCTGTCCCCGGTGCTGCGGCGTCTGCATCCTTCCTCGGCCCAGTTAGATTAAAGCCCTCTTAAATTCACTGCAGCAGGCCTGCCACACAGGGACAGCCAGCATCGCAGGGGCCCTCTGACAATCAGTACTTGGCTGGGAAGCACTAATGACCACTGGGAGGGGAGGAGAGGAGCGATGTTGGCTTGCATAAAGATAGCAGCAGCAACAGCAGAGGGTTGGGGGTTGTTTGGGACAACCTGGCACGTCGCTGGGATGGGGTCCGGCACGGCACCGACTAGATTAGCTTCCAGGGGGCAGAGCTGCAGTCGGTTTGGGGGAAAATATCACAGCCCATTAGTTAGACGCAATGAAATGGAGTCAACTTCTGGGACTCCATTAGGCACGCTGCGCTTAGGCAGACAGCGTCCCTCGGTGTGATGTTGCTATTCTGGAAGGATTGAGCACAGAGATATAATTGGACTGGGGAAATCAAGCAAGTTTCAGTGGTCCTGGTGGGGCTCTCAGACACAAAATGAGAACACGGGCGTTTGTATTTTTTTTTTTTTTTTTTTTTTTCCTCTCCGACTCCCCGTTAGTTTTGCATTGTTATGGGAAAAGCAGGAAGAGTAAAAACAGCCAGTGTACCTGTATTTCTTTTTTTTTTCTCTCTCTCTCAATGTGTTCTACATCTCAGCCTCCAGCTTCCTCTTCAGTACTTTTATATATATATATTTTTTTTTTTGCGTTTGACTCAAATCCATTTTCTATTTGTAACTTCAGCTCTGGCTAACTCCAAACGAAACAATATGCATCTATTCATCCATTTCTTTCTCCAGGCATTGATGAGACCAAGGCTTGTGCTTGATAAGAAAACAGGGATTAGTCTTAACACGGGCTGCTTGCTTAAGCCTTGTAAGCCTGCTTACCGCAGATGAGTGCCAACTCACTTCATTCTTCTAGAAAATACTTTACATTCGCGTCGGCATTGCCAAGACACGGACGCGCCGGCGTTTTTTGCCCTTCCTGAAACAGAGTCTTTCGGCGTAGACGGCTGACGTTTCGGCTCGTTTTTTTTTTTTTTTTTTTTTTTGAGGCGGAACCCTGATGTAGATGGAGCGGACAGGCATCAGTGCTCCTCGTAATTGATGTGCAGTTTTTAGCACCATCGTGGGACCTCTATATCCCCCGCTCGGTCCTAACAGGCACGTCTCACCTGCTTTGCTCAGAATTCTTGATGTACTTGCGCTTAAATAAAGGACGTTTTGCCAATTCTCTCAGTTAATGTACTTTGCAGCCTTTCGTGCCCTTCTCATGTTGACGGTCACATATGCAGTTCGACTATCTGACAGTACACCGACAAGGTTTCCTGCTTTTCCAAGCTCATGTTGTAGCTCTCGGCCGGTGAAACGCTTGCCAAGGCGAAAAGGGAGAGCTCGGTTTAAATATAGACTGTCACTCTTAAGTAAGCCATTTTCTAATACTTTTCTGCCCAGTTTTGTAAGGGATTTCTGAGAGATCAATTAAGAGTTATCCGTTTAGGGTAATTGGTTTTGTGAGGGATTGATGAGTGGAATTAGATTATAAGGTCAGATGAATATCTTGTCATTGAAAGAAGGAGGCAGTCTGTTCAGTGGAAATAGCCACCGCTTTAAAAAAAAGAAAAAGAAAGCATTTGTCTTTTATAGGTTTTCTCAGTTTTTGCTGTTTTTTTTTTTTGTCACACTTAAATTAGGGGAGGGACGTTAACATTTTTAACGCAATCAGTCGCATATTGTTGTAGGTGTGGGAAGGGAAGGAAAGTTGAAATAAAATGTGAGGAATCACAAGTTGCGTTTCCAGTTGGATTCCAGATTTTCACCGAGGATGACGTAGTTTTACAGCCATGTCAAGACATGTAAGTATGTATTTTGCAACACTGTATTACACGAGTTGCTTGGCCAACAACCAGATGTTACTGCAGGCAAAACACACAAAGAAGAAGACGTGAACAGGAAGTAATGGGAGACAGGAAGCTGTTTTTAACTTTTTTCAGTCAATGTGCATCTGGCTGCACTGAAGCAGCCAGATGCACATTGACTGCTATTGTGAATTTATTTATTTATTTTTTGACATCAGAATATAGTCAAAGATTTGCGCAAATTTGTAATGAAAATGCAGCGACAGTGAATTCACAAAGGGGAAAACATTAGGTTACTTTGAATGACATTTTTTTTTCCCCCTTCACAGATAAAAACATGGTTATTGTATGTACTTATGTTATATTTGTGATCTGAAAGTGTGAAAATTAGAAGACACCTGTGTTGGGGCCAAATACTTTTCAATTAAAAATAAATAACATGTTTCTACAGTGTTTTTTTTTTTTCTAAGACAAAACTGGGCTTTTATTGCCTGCGAACCGAAACATTATACACAAGCCTGCCTGACAAAAAGCACTGTGCTGCATCTCTCTCGCCTTTCCTCTGTCCTTTCTATTCATAGCATTATACGCCCATAGCAGGAGAGTGTTGACATTTGTGCACCTCTTGGGAACACATCAGCGTGAATGTTATCAGCACCTTAAAGACAGCCTTCAGCCCCCATAAATCCGTAGTAGGTGCTTTCAGCCCCCGCCTCAAAGGGCAAAGCCCACCCCAACCTTCCACCCCTGACCTGTCTGCCAGCCTGAAGAAAGAGCCCCTGACAGCTCCTTTGACAGTGCGAGGAGGGGGGGGGGGGGGGGCGGCTTGTAAAGAATAGGTGAAATGGAGGGTAAAAAAGGGGGCCAGCCATTTAAAATGTCTGTGCTGAGATCTAATCAGGTAGCAGTGCCTGTGAGCCTTTCCAAAGTAGCTCTGAGACATTGCAGCTCGCCACTTCTTCTGGCCCCAGGGGTCTTATATCTGCTCCCCCACCCCTCGCGGAAGAAGGCTTGCGGCATTCCTCTTTGGTATCCATCTTTGTCAATCTCCACCTGTCCAGAGTGAAGTATTGTGGTTACAAAAAACAAAGAAAAAAAAAAAAATCAAAGCAGCCAGACGTCCTGTTTCCTGTCTTGCTGTGTGTTTTGGTGTAACAACAGCTGCTCAATTGTCTCTAAAGAATAAAATATTAAGTGTGTTTCGTTGAATATCAAGTCCTCTCACTTCTTTGAATCGTGTGCCTCTATTCACATGGTGCACGTGTATCAGGATGAAGGGTTTGAAACAACACAAAACAAGGGACCCTGCTTTTGCCATGGCGATAACGTTATATTTCTTTCTGCGTTTGAGGATCAACTCATAGGAAAGATCAATGGACTGTGTACCCCCAAGTTGTCAAGTAATTATTACTTGAACTAATCACAAATTGGTGGATCAGAAGGAGCATTCAGCATATCGAGGTGATTAAATCTTCATCGGTGCAGACAGAGTGCCTGCAGAGAATAGCACGAAGTTTAGTTCAATGGACTCCCTGTTCACATGAGTTTGGGACTATAACTGCCTGCGGATATCTGAAAACCCAAATATTTGAGAGTCTGTCTAAAAATACTCATAACTGCCTATTTTACTTGCGCAAACACAAAATACACGGTGGAAACTGTTTTAGAGCTACATAAAAAGCGAATGTCAATGGTCTTCCCAGTCGCCACTCCTGGGCATGCAGCCAGTCAGGGTCAAGAAAAATGAATGGTGCTGCTATGCAAATGTCAGCTTGCCACAACATATTAGATTGAATATTTTAGACATGCACTACAAAATAGCCAAATTTTTCACAAATAAGTTGGAGTCAAGATCCACCTAAGGAGAACTCAACGCCGTCATAGGCAAACTTTTTACGACACGTACTCTGTGACGCAATGGAAACTGCTCACTGGGAAATGCAGTTTACACAAACAGTTTTATATGCGACACCAAGCCGAGAAGGTTGAAAGTTGGCACAAACGGCACTAAGAAGAGTAAGGTGGCCAACTTGGCGCAGCAGAAACAATGCTTGGTGTCCGACTAGCTCAACATCCAGATTATAGGACATGAAGGAATTTGTCACGAGAAAAGGGACAAATTTCCCATGACCAACTCGATTTTATTGTCGAGTTGGTCATAAGTTCAATAGTCTTATAGGGGTATAGCGACGAATAGCTCTCAGGGTATTGCCACACAAGCAACTGCTGATTTATTTAAAATCAGTCCTAAAAGGTCAGCAACTGATTTCATGACTACGAGCATGAAAACTGAAAGTAACTGACATGGTGTCAGCGGTAATAAAAACAAGAGAACAACTGGGCTTCACAGTCCTGATCGTTTTATTTTCTAGTTTCGCTCTAGCTTAGGCTTAAAGCTGGGGCACAAACACAGACATCAAGCGTTGCCGCGTCGGTCCAGAGATTTAAGATTAACCCCCAAGTGGCAGTGATGAACTATAACGCGTTGCCTTGCAGAGCTGCAAAGTCAACACAGAGCACATCCAATTTTTAGCTCTTTTTAGCTCTGTTCGCCTGTTTAGGGTCTGGACTGTCTCCTCTTAACACCCCCCTCTATGAAAAAACGCGCCTCGACGTTTTCTTATCTGCTCCCTCTGTTGGCAAGCCATGGAGAGTGGCAACACAGGCAGGGCAAGTAAATGTCAAGTGAACCACCAAGGATGGATGTTATAGCTTCTGGACCCCACAGACAGACAGACAGACAGACAGACAGACAGACAGACAGACAGACA